>CM036767.1:14538926-15091426 GCA_020796225.1 Arion vulgaris
ACAAGTCTTGATTAATTATTACAATTTTGACAGATTAAAGTCCATATTGATTGATTGGACCATCATCAGTGCGCTTCGGTCTTCTTCAAACACTTCATATCAACTACTTGTTAACCACTTTTTGTGATTTGTATGTGATCCAAGCCTAAGAGCAATTGTACGTTGTAGGCTACAAGTGGGCCAGCAAATCCGATTTCTGTGACGCTTTTATTTACTAGGTAGCTTCACTAGGCCCTTATCTTAGTCACCTCTTACGACATGCCTTGTAGGTCGCAGTGTTACTATTCCTTTCCCCCTTGCAGACTCCGGCACACACAGGCAGGTACGCTCAGTGAATAACCATGCATGCTTCAGCCTCTTTCATACACTGGAAGAACTCAGCAGCAGTGCTGAACTCTGTATCTCAGACAAAGGTCCTCGGTGTAATTTGGAAGACGGCAAGTTTTTTTAAAAATCTGTTATTTTAATCTATTAAAGAATGTGACACAAATGTGAGGAACTTTTCAGTTTGTTCACAGGATCCATGTTCTCTTAGACAAATTTACAAATTAACACTTTATAGAATACTAGCTGATTAACCCGGCTTCGCATGGATTAAAGTTGTCAGTAATCGTTGATGAGGAATTGGTGAACCGCTCCAAGAGATGTCTTCTTCTTCAGCGATTTCTGGTCATGCGCTTAATTTACTGTGGACCACAAAATGGGCAATCAGCTTCAGGTCTGTCAGGATTCCCCAAAGCTTAGTTTTCAGGTCGACTGGGTGTGGTCACATGTTGCTTCTCAGCTCACCCAGGAGAGGACAGTCTTGCAGGATATGCTCTGGTGTCTGCTCCGCCTGCTTCTTCTTCTTCGCTCTTTATGACCAACTTTAATCACTCATGATATGTTTGATCTTTGCCAAGAACGTGCATACGTTGCACATTGGTTTAGTAGGCCCTAAACGCATAGACTTCTACACATTTAGGACACATGCATCCGATTTCAGCCAAACCTCCTTAGTCGCCTACGACAGTGTGGCAGGTAACAGTGGTTCCATTCTTTACACCCCAAATTTGGGCCCCGGTAACCACTGGCGCAGTGTTACTATTCTTTGCTCTCCTTGTAAGCCCCAACAACACACGGGCAATATAGCTAACAAATGCACAAATAATATTCTGCACTGACATAAAAATGAATAATATATTAATGGAAACAGAAGAAACAGATTTTAAAACTGAAACTACATACAGGGATTCCTAGATGCTCAGTATCCAAATCTATAAGTTTCATCTCGTAGTCAGACACTTTCTCTTGATCTGAGAATAAATAACACAATAAAATCTTCAAAACAAGTTATAAACAAGCTCTAGAAAACAATATGTAATTTAATTTCAAAGATACGAGTAAATATATTGCTTTCCATTTCGATCCGATAACGCAGTCAGCTACCACACACGAATTGTGGCATCTTGCAGGACACCAAAATCTCCCTTTCCTTGTTATGTTCTTCAAACATTATTTGTGGGGTACCATTATTTTGGGTACTCCCACACTGCGAGAGCTGCGGTAGCGTAGTTGTTAGTGAACTCGCTTCTCAAGGCTGGCGGTCTGGGTTCAACTCCCACGGTGGACGGAATTTTCCCAACCGCGACGGCTCTCAGGTTGACCCAGCCTCAACTGGGTATCAGACATGCTCTGTGAAAGTAAAGGCGGCCGGTGTGATGCTGACCACATCACCCATCGTGCCGGCGGTCAATGAAAAATATGGGCCTAACACTGTATTGCCCTATATACCACAAGGTATGAAAGGGTTCCTTTACTTTTACTATTTTACTACTTTTACTCCCACCTGCACATATCTGACTTCACTGTTGGTCAGGTTGTCTTTTATATCTCTGTTAAACCTTTCCTATCCGAGTCCCATATGGCAGTTCCTATTATGGTGTCTAGATCGCTACTTACATCCCCTGCAACAAATACAGGCATAGTCTTGGCGCTTTTAACTGATTTGTGCGTGAAGGCCTGCTTTCCTTTTTATCAGCGTTGTTCACCATACACAGGTGCCTTCTCCAACTTCAGAGGTTAAGTTTAGATCACTTTTTATTTTTAACTGCAAAGGTATCTTTAATGTGCATAATTTTCCGCTGGACCTTTTCATTTTTCCTCCTGGACAACTGCATTTTTCATCCAATTCCAACAGAACTAGATTTCTAACTCTAACATCGCTTATCATGAGGTCATATGTCATTAACTTTTACTACATTTCGTTGTCTGGAAGTGGAAATAAATAAAATAAGTGGAAGAAAACTCTAACCACTCAAAGAGGGCCTAATATATATTTTAAAATAATTTTAGAAGAATTTTGGCAAACTTGGGGCCACGTTGAAAGTTTATGCTGCAAAGTGGGCAGGGACCGAAAAGTTTGGGAATCTATGGTGTAGACATTGAACATCAGCGAACGAGAAGAAGCTCAGTATACACCTTTGTACCATCAACACTTACTTGGTGACTCAAAGACAAGTGATACAATATCTGCCTCGTCTGCTGCCTTGATAGTTATGCTGTCATCATTTCCAGCACATTTCATTATCTTGGACATACTAAAAGAAAAACATTCTTTGTATTAGCGAAGTTTGGATGTAAACTTTATTCATTAAATAAAAATTGTTCTATGCTAACTAAAATCTAGCCACTAGCTTAATGTCTGCAGTTATACAGTAGCTCCGGTGTCAATTCATCAAAACTGATCCACAGGATGTTTGTTTGAACCATCGCCCACTAGTTGGTTTTTTTCTCCACCTATTATGGTGCCTCTGACATTTGTGTGTGAAGACTTGCTTTCCTTTTCTTTGCGTTCGTTCTTTACGACCAATTTTAATCACTCTTTGTGATATGTTTGAGTTCTGCCAAGAACGTGTATACGTTGCACATTGGTTTGGTAGGCCCCTAAATGCATAAACTTCTATACGCTTAGGACATGTGCATCTGATTTCAGCCAAACCTCCTTAGTGGCCTCTTACAACATGCGTGGCAGGTAACAGTGGTTCTATTCTTTACACCCCAAATTTGGGCCCCGGTAACCACTCGGGCGGCTTTCCTTATCACCAGTGTCCCTCGCCATTCAGCGAGCCTAAATCCAACTTCCGCCCACTGATGACTAATTGAGTTCAAAAATTTGGAAAATATCACTGGTGCTCATTACTATCAATCAATCAAGTGCCATGCCTGCCGGCGTAGGCGATCATGTCTCTCCACAACTCTCTTTTCTTGGTGCATGTAATCAGTTCTGACGTCGATATTTTGTCGAACCATGATGTCAGGCCATCCAACATCTTCTCCTCTGTCTTCCACGATCTCTCCTTCCTGAATTTTACCTGTAGTCACCAAATGTTCTAAACCTTTTCTTCGCATTATATGCCCGAAGAACCTTGATTGTCGGATTCTTATTCTTTTGATACGGTTTCTTTGTGTGCAGGCCTGATTTAAAACCTCCACGTTTGTTTTCTTTGCTGTCCATGGAATTCTCAACATTCTTCTGTAAAACCACATCTCTGTGGCTTCCAATGATCGTATTGATTGTTTGTTCAGTGTCCATGATTCACTGCCATACATAAGAATTGGTTCAATATAGCATTGGAGCACCATTTTCGAGTGTCATTGGTAGTGAGTTCACGCATAGTGTGTTCTTCATTTTCATAAAAGCTGCTTTCGTTTGAGCTATTCTACTCCTAATCTCTGCTGTACATCTTCCATCTGGTGTTAAGAATGTTCCTAGATACTTGAATCGATGGACTTGTTTCAGTGTTGTGTTATTTATTTTGATATTGCATGTTGGTGTTTCTTGTTTCTTGGAGACAACCATAACCTGTTTTCTTTATATTCATGCTTAATCCTTTCTTTCACTTTCTCTCACTAGTATGTCTATCAAGTCTTGCAGATCGTGTTCATTTGTAGCCATGAGAATTGTGTCATCAGCGTACTTTAGGTTGTTTATATTTTGTCCACCAACTGCTATTCCTGTCTTTTCTTCTATAGATCTCATGATGTTTTCTATAAAGTTGAATAGGTCTGGTGAGAGTACGCACCCTGTCGTACTCCTAACTGTATCGCCTGATAGATTCCAATCTTACTCTCAGTCTAATGGCTGCGCTTTGTTGCCAGTACAAATTCTTGATCAGTCTAAGATCTTTACCATCAATATTTATACTTTCTAACATGCTGATTATTTCTCCATGTTTTACTTTATCGAAAGCTTTCGCGTAGTCTATAAAACATAGGTATAAGTCCAGCTTCATTTCTATTGATCTTTCCATTATTGTTCTTATTGTATATATTGCGTTGTTTGTTCCTCTGTGTTCAACAAAGCCACATTGTTCTTCCTTAACTTCTGGTCTTATTTTGTTGCACTTTCTCATAATAATGCTGAAAAGTAGTTTTGTTACGTGACTCATGAGGCTGATTGTGCGGTGTTCTTCGCATTCTATCGTTCCTGCTTTCTTTGGTAGTGCTATAAAATGGATTGTCGTAAATCTTTGGGTACATATCCAGTGTTGTAGATGTCATTGAATAGTTTTGTTAAAACGCCTATGCCCAATTCGCCTGTTGCTTCTATTTCTTCTTTGTTATGTTGTCTGGTCCTGGGTTTTTCCTTTTTCGTGTGTCTTATGGCATTGATTACTTTTGATGGAAGTATTTGTGGTCCTTCATGGTTGTAATTGATGTGTATTTCTTGTCTGTTATCACTGTATAAGTCCTTAATGTACTCTGTCCATCTTTCTATTTTCTTGTCTGGTTCCATCAGGATATCTCCCTGCTTTGATTTTAAACATCCAGTAGTTGCACGCTTTACATCTCCCTAAGTAAGTTGTCTACGTGTATATCTCATTACTATATCAACATGATATAGAATGTCAGAAGATCCACAAAAACTTATATTTACCAAATTCTTCTTCCACTTGCGCTAGCCCGCTACAAATTCAGGCATAATCAGGGTGCATGGTATGCCCTGCATGACGTTTCTGACAGACTTTGTGTGAAGGCCTGCTTTTCACTAGTGTCAACCTCTCTACAATAAGTATTTTTTCCTTTCTCCTACCACTCTGATCTACCCTGGTGCACACAATTATGGGATTCCTAGCTTGAAGAAATCAACTTCAACAACTTATCATCATAATCATGATATCCTTACAAACATCCTTATGTCGAGCTAGATGGCGACCCCAAGATCTATCTCCTTGCATTTTGATTGGCTATGGCATCCTCCATATCTCAGAGAATGGAAAGCCAAGTAACAAGGCAAGGTTTTAAATGAAAATTGCCATTTCTAGTAGAATTGGCAAACCCTGAGCATCAAATATATTCTGTTTATCCTGATATATTTTGTGTTTATTACCTTCACCTTGTAAAGTCAGTTTAAGTTTGCTGCAAGGTTTTGATATCTGCACCTTTAGGATTGAGACAACTGTTTCAGCTCTAAACATAAGTAACTTACTAATTACTTAGAGTTATATGGGTTGACTCTCTAGTTGATATATATCTACTGTCTACTGGCTAACTAGCTAAACCAGACTTCAATGTGAATGTTGCAGATTGATAGTATGGTCATCCCTTGAGTAGTAGGTTTTGTTCACTGACCTGACTCCATCTCATTCCATGTGTCCTAGGCCCAGGCATTTTATGAGTGAATAATCAGTGAATCACGGAATCAGTCAGGCATTATCATTGTGATGTCACGACTCACTAGTCTCAGGTGTGGAAGTCAAAGTGGTGATCTCAGATCTGTGCTCACTGTCCGACCAGTGACCTAAGAGCTGAAACTGAAACTATATATAAATTTATTATACATACACTTTATTGTTTGCAATAATTAAAAATCACCTTGGCAAATGAATTCCCATTGATAAATTTCTGTCACATCGGTATGTTTCAAATCCTTCTGACTTCATGCTTAGTGATACTAAACTGACATGAGAGCTGTCCATGGCTTGTAGAGTGATGCCTGTGCTCGAACAATCAAAAATTGCCTCATTCAGCAAATCTTTAATAGATTCTAAAATCTTTTTCCACATAGAACCCTGAGAAAGACGTGCTCAAAACATAGTTAATGGTTATAAACGAACACTGAAAGCACTTCGGAAATGATATAGAAATGCCTAAACCTGTGTTAGACTTCAAGATCTGAGCTACAAACTGCGCCTAAAAAGTCGCGCCAACAAGAGAGAATGATGGAATCACTTTTTGCGGGAATGCAGAAAATAACAAAGTTCATTGGCTGGTTATAACGGAAACGTTCCTATTTGCGCATGAGCAAACAGCGCGCGTAACTCAATCATTCAATATTATACCATCCTGTAGCTTCTTCTCATCTTCTAACGCTCCGTATCGACTACTTGTTAAACCAGTCTTTGTGGTTTGTGTGTGATCCGAGTCTAAGAGCGGTTGTGCCAGTTATGCGCCTACAAGTAGGCTTCATCATCATCAGGTGCCGGCTGGCGTAGGCGATCATGAATCTCCACAAATCTCTGTCGTTGGTGTTTGCTATCAACTCAGATGTTGACGCTCTACCATGCATGAAGTCAGGCTATCCAACATTTTCTTCGTCTTCCCTGTCTCGTCTACCCTCGATTTTACCGGTTGTCACGATTTGTTCTAAACCTCCTCTCCTCATCACATGCCCGAAAAATGATGACTGCCTCTTTCTTATATTGATGATAAGCTTTCTCTGTGTCTTGATCTCATTCAGCACCTCAACATTAGTCATTTTAGCAGTCCATGGATTCTCATCATTCTTCTATAAAACCACATTTCTGTGGCCCTCAGAGATTTTTCGATCTGTGTGTTCATTGTCCATGACTCGCATCTGTATGTCAGTATTGGTTCTATGTAGCACTGAATAACTCGCATTCTGATCGAGATTGACAAGTAGGCTTGCATTTCCGATTTATGCGATGTTTTTATTTACTAGGTAGCTTTCCTCGGCCCCTAGCTCGTCTCCTCTTACGACATGCCATGTGGTGAACGTGTTACTATTCGGTGCCCCTTGCGAGCCTCTGCAACTCATTGGCGTGTGACAGGCTGCGTTATCTTTCGAATAACCTTTGATCGTAGCCACACGGGCGTGTGACAGGCTGCGTTATCTTTCGAATAATCTTTGATCGTAGCCACACGGGCGTGTGACAGGCTGCGTTATCTTTCGAATAACCTTTGATTGTAGTCTATCTTTCCCTCTTACAGCTCTCAAGGTTATTATAGCACACACACTGAACATAGACTATTTGTCATTCTGTTTCATCAACTGGTTATGTCGGTGGTAGATTATGGACTTGGCATCATCATGATATTAAAATCACAATGTGAACGACTAGAACTTATTCAGAATGAAGGCATACGTATAGTTAAGGGCATTTGAATCAAACGTGGCATATTTAGAATGGCCCAGGCTGAGAGAGTAATTAGCTAGATGACACCAGTTGCGACCATACCAAAAGGAGAAGAATGGATCCTAATAGATGTTAGTATGATGAACTAGCGTAACTTGACCATTACTCTTGGAAGAGATTGTAAGTGCAACATGAAGGCGGAACTCGTAATTAAACAGCTGATAGAAGATAATGCAAGTGATTATGTTGTTTATAATGATGTCCAACCTGCTGCCTTGTGGGTTTTGGCTGGGGACAGCAAAAGGCTAACGGAGAGCGAACCAGTAAACGCTGGTTGAAATCGAACACACCCCGAAGGATAAGCACCTGAGCTCCAATAGGTACTGAAAGTTGTTTACGTACATCCGTTCTTGATGTTTGGCTGCTTATATATCACAATAGAATGATAAATGCGACCTGAGAACGATCGTGAGAGAGATATACTGATGTACATCGTAATCAGGATGATGTCTATTGGCTAGCAGCATGGTAGTTGCATAGTGAAGCATACAGGACAAGTACTTCCAGTATGAGAATGGAGGTTGAGACTGTTACTGCTGCAGTCCTTTGGGATCTCTGAGACTTCGTTTATTTGGGCCGTTGTTGTTTCTGACTCTCAGTCGATGCTTCAAAAGATCCGGAATGGCAGGTTGCGGTTTGAGTGGATGTCATCTATAGAGATTTCCGAGGACCGCAGGCGCATAAGGGAACAATGCCGCGTCAGTCTTCTTTTTCTTTGAATGCTCCATATCGACTACTTGTTAACCACTGTATCAATTGTATGTTATCTGAGCCTAAGAGCGATAGTACGTTGTGCCAGTTATGCGCCTACAAGTAGACCAGCACATCTTATTTCTGCAATGCTTTTTATTTACTAGGGTAGCTTCCATAGGTCCTACATCATTCGCCTCTTACAACATGCCTTTGTAGATCGCAGTGGTACTATTCTTTGCTTCCAATGTGGGCCCCGGCACCACACGGGCGGCCAGGGTCAGTGATTTGGCACTGATCAAGATCCTACCCCCATCTCCACATGGTGGTCTCTGGAAACAGAGGACCATGTCTGGCAAGTGGGTAGGATCAAGAGGGAGTTACAGGTGTATGTAGTAGTGCAAGCAGTCACGTTATACTGGTTCAAAATCCTTAATGGCTGCACGAATTTGCTGGCCGTTCTCTAATTGAAAAAATATATAAATACAAAGTACGTCGTGCCAGTAGGGGCGAGAATCCACGAGAACAATATAACGAGTCAACGGTCGCACAACAAATGCCAGCTTTTCGACAAGTATCTATGAGAACACTGTAACGCATTGTAACGACATAGGAAGATTGCAGTAAACTCAGTATCGAAGGCCATGCGCAGATATATCTATTGGGTAAGGTTGATCGAGCGCAAAAATTAAGTTGTGCCCTAGTGCCAAACGAAACTACTCTCCCTGCAACAATCGGACAAAGTACTGTTGCACGAGTGCAAAATGTAAAGTTGTGTTTTAGTGCCAGGTAAAAACTAACGTCCCCGGAAGAACTGGAGTGGGTGATATTAGCGAGCGCAAAATCTAAGTTGCACTGTTTAGCTCTGAATGAAACGATCCTCTGGATTATTTGTGTGCAGTCCCAGTCCAGTGTTTTCCGGGGCCAATGAAAATGCAGACATTGCAAGTGCCGACACACGCCTCGAAACTGCTGAGAATATTCCTATTCCGGAATAAACTCACAGTGGCTAGAAAAGTAAGGTCGATAATGTAAAAGTTTGTCTTGTCGGACAAACCCACACATTGCTTTTCGAACTCGATCGTTCTACTCGAGCAGAATGACGTCCAGAATTGAGAACGCTCCATGGCTTTGATCAAAAAAGCAAAAATTGATCGTTTTGAGCGAACGCAATTCGCCTGTCTGTAAAGATGATCGCCCAGTACCTTCTCTGGCGAAAAGCACACAACGGTCACATAGAGTGGTTAACAGGTGGTTATTCTAGAACAATCGCGGAAGTAGCCCCTGTACTATAATCATGTGTAGATTGCCCTGAATGTTTAATGAGTTATGTTTATAAGGCAACTGCTGTGCTAGAAATGAGGGAGTACTGCAATGGTCAGCAATAGACTCTACCTGTATAGAGTCTCCACGACACTAAGCATATCACTACACGCCTAGAGATGTTGGAGGTTTCTGGGTCTTAAAGAAAGTGTGATGCGAGGACCAAAATAGGTAACACTGCGACCTGCAAGGCATGTAGTAAGAGGTGACTGAGTTAGGGGCTACCTCAGTAAAAAAAGCATTCAGAAGCTGGCCTACTTGTAGGCGCATAACGTCTAATCGCTCTATAGATTGGATCACACACAAAGAGTGGTTAACAAGTTGTTTCTCCCCCGATCCAGCAGCACTTGAGCTTTCAACTCTTCGGCGCCAGTAACACCGTAACCCGCCAGTGTCACGAACACCGTAAATCTGGAGAACCTGTGGCTTTTCTGCCAGCCCGCGGAATTAAATCGCACTCCACAGGGGCTTGTCACCCGTAATCCAAGGCCATACGAACACGCTGGGCAGGCGGGCATCACAAGTTGATATGAAGCATTCGAAAAAGATAAGTACGATTTTTTATATTTCTATAATCTTAGTTACTGTCTGTACAAATGTGTGTCCTGTACATATTATTCCTATACTTTGCTGAAATTGGATGAGCATGTCCTACATACACAGGGGTGCAACATACTCACATTCTCAGCACAAACAACATACTTTGCTAAAAGAAGGCTAATATGACAGAAACCGCCAGAGTGGTTACCGGGGTCCAAATTTGGGGTGTAAAGAATAGAACCATTACCTTCCCTGCATGTCGTAAGAGGCGACTAAGGAGGTTTGGATGCCCGAGTGGTTACCGGACCCAAATTTTGGGTGTAAAGAATAGAACCACTGTTACCTGCCACGCATGTCGTAAGAGGTGACTAAGGTTTGGCTGAAATCGGATGCATGTGTCCTATATGTGTAGAAGTCTATGCGTTTGGGGCCTACCAAACCAATGTGCAACGTATACACGTTCTTGGCAAAGATCAAACATATCACAAAGAGTGATTAAAATTGGTCGTAAAGAACGAATGCAAAGAAGAAGAAAGAAACAATTTTTTTAAAATGAGACAAACACAATCTGATTTGTACAACACAAGTTCAAATAAAAACATCAAATATACAAATTATTGGACCATGAGTTTTATTCATATTTATGAATATACAAAAAATGAGAAACACAAAACAGCTGTATCTCAAGGTTTAAATAAGTGTTGTGCCATGTAGCTTAAGTGTAAGATACAAATTATGAATTGCAAACCACATGATAACTATATCTCGCATACATTCAGAGAACCGGACTCATTGTTTAGACATTGAACGAGAAGAACCGCCCGAGTGGTTACCGGGCCGAATTTGGGGTGTAAAGAATAGAACCACTGTTACCTGCCACGCATGTCATAAGAGGCGACTAAGGCGGTTTGGCTGAAATCAGATGCATGTGTCCGCTAGGGAATGCTAACCCGAAACAAATGCTTGCAAAAAACGGATGCACCAGGCCGTAAGGGATAACATGGTGCAATGACCCTCACAATGAGGAATGGGATAACGGATTCTACGGTTGCCAATCTGCCTAGGCGATTTAGCCACGCAGTAAGAATGTCAGACCTACCAACACGAGGGTGGCCAAAACTTCCTGCGGGAAGAGGTCGGCACAAACAGGGAAGCAGAAATCATGGGAATTATATCCTACAGAACTGCCCCAGTATGCAGACTTGAGAAAAAAGAGGTGGCCCACTTACACTAGCGCCCAAGACAAACTGTATGGCGTAGCTGATAACCTTAGGCAGACGGTTGCCTTTATTAGACAATCCGAAATCCCAATCTAGTGAGAATGCAGAAAAAGGAGAAGACTCACTATATCTCGCCTCTTTCTTAATTCACTTTGTGTCTATGGGTAGGAATCCTATCCTTCATTCCTTCTGTTTGTCTATACATTCAATGTTGTCTCTTGCATAAACTTATCTATGGGTATGAGATGAATGCAGTACAGTCAATCCCTGTGACATAACATTTATCTCATATCAGTTATCACCAGTGTGTTGCCGAGGCCCGCAATGGAAGCAAAGAATAGCACTACTGCAAACTACAATGCATGTCGTAAGAGGCGATTGATGGCGAACCTGGGGCAGGCTACCTAGTAAATAAAAATCATCTCAGAAATCGGATGTGCTGGTCTACTTGTAGGCACACAACTAGCACAACGTACAATCGCTCCTAGGCTCAGATCACATAGAGAGCTTAACCAGTGGTTGATATGGAGCATTCAAAGAAGTTATCAGTTATGGATTTAGGCCATCACGCAACAATCAGTCAGAAGTGCGCTGACTACGCCCGAATTTATGAGAGAATGAACGCAAGAAGTAATGATTTTTTACAAGCAGATCCGACAAAGCAATTTTAAAATAAAATAATATCAACATACACACATTCCAACAAATTGAATTATAAGTATCTGTATCAGACAGTGTTGTATAAAGTTCAATGACTGGTTCGAATAAACAAAATAAAACAGAACAGTCAACACACTTGCAACCGGCTCCACTCAAATTTTTGTTGTAAAAATAAATAATTGTTACGTGCAAGCAGTAATCCAGTTATTGCTGGAGAAGGAACATGAAATGATGACATTCACAAGAGTTAAACTATGAACTTACATTTCATGTTCTGTAACAATCAAATTCAACAATAGTAAGAAATGAGCATGTACAGAATACATAAGAAACAAACATTTTTTCATGAATAAAACCAGACAAATTTCACAATCTGATAAAAGTTTAGAATGCAGTGTAGCTGTTGCCCATTAATCGACCTCCTCCACCTACTCCATCACCATAACCACCATCCATGTCATAATTGTTTAGTCCTCCTGTAAATAAAATGATATGAAATGATATTTATTTCGCAACACCATAGATGCAATAAAGAAAATGAAAAGATAAATAGTATCAATTTTGAAATGAAAAAAATGTCACCTTGAACACTAAACGCCGTGTGGTTCCAGGGCCCACAAGGAAGCAAAGAATAGTACCACTGTGACCTACAATGCATTTTGTGAGAGGCGACTGATGTAGGGCCCTAGAGAAGCAACCGTAGTAAATAAAAAGCATCACACAGAAATCGGACGTTGCTGGCCTACTTGTAGGCGGATAACTGGCACAAAGTACAATCGCTAATAGGCTCGGATCACACACAAATCACAAAGAGTGGTTAATAAGTGGTCGACATAGAGCGTTCGAAAAAAAAAACTCTAGTGTGGAAGAACAACGCCAAAACCTAATGCCAGGACATTATCTGTACACAGAAAAGTCCACAAGTTCGCCATCTTGCAACACAAAGTTCATGAAGACTATGAACCTTCCTTTCGCTTGAAAAGTTGTATATATATATATTCAACGTTGTCTTCGCCCGAGTGGTTACCGGGCCCATATTTGGGTGTAAAGAATAGAACCACTGTTACCTGCCACGCATGTGTAAGAGGCGACTAAGGAGGTTTGGCTGAAATCAGATGCACGTGTCCTAAACGTGTAGAAGTCTATGCATTTAGGGCCCACCAAACCAATGTGCAACGCTTACACATTTTTGGCAAAGATCAACCAAATCACAAAGAGTGGTTAAAATTGGTCATAAAAAACGAACGTAAAGATTGCTAATCTTGAATACATGTGGCTGCAGTCAATTGTGTCCTGCTCTGAAGGGTAAAATTACGAATTGTTACACCCCTGCAGATATTTTTCTGGACTGACACTGTGTGGTTCATATTTCTCAATCATGAGTTGATGGACTCAATCATGAGTTGATGGATATCTTAGTTAGTAGCCTGCAAAATAGCATGCATAAAAAGCATAAATGTAGCATCAGTAGTATAAGAGCTTCATGGATATGAGTACTACTACCTTGGTTTCCAAATCCGCTTCCACTCCCATATCCACCGCCATGACTCCCAAAATCCACTTTGACTCCCAAAATGATCCGCCAAGTCCTGACCCATAACCACCACCAAATCCAGCACTACCTTGGCCAAACCCTGGCCTTAAATCATCATTGTATCCATTGTCTGCACCATATTTCCACCACCAAATCCTCCCATGCTACTTCCATAGCCGCCACCACTGCCAAGTGACCCACGAACATTTGGTTCTGAGTTTAAGAAAAGCTCAATGTAACGATGCTCTGGAGAAAAACAAATAATAAAAAGAAATGAATTAAACACTTTCACATAAAATCTGTAATTGTAACAATCAGCTTTCTGTTAAAGAAACATTTTTTATTTATTATAACAAAGCACATTTCAACAGTTGAATCATCCAAGTGGTTACCAGGGCCAAAATCTGGGGTGTAAAGAACAGAACCACTGTTACCTCCCACGCATGTCGTAAGAGGCGACTGAGGAGGTTTGGCTGAAATCGGATGCACATGTCCTAAAAGGTGTAGAAGTCTATGCATTTAGGGCCTACCAAACCAATGTGCAACGTATACACGTTCTTGAAAAGATCAAACATATCACAAAAAAGTGATTAAAATTGGTCGTAAAGAACGAACGCAAAGAAGAAGAACAGTTGAATATATCTATCTATATATCTATATCCTCTTCGTGTCCTGTTTGACGCATAAGGCTTCCACAAGAGACTTCCACTGTTGCAGTTCTGCTGCCTTTCTACCAACCATCTCCCATGTTAGACCACACTCCTTCAACCCCTCTCCACCGCTCTTCATGTTTCTTGTGGGCATCCAGGCCTTCTTTTTCCATCCGCTGTCCATCTGAGAGCTGTCCTAGCCAATGCCCCCACTGGTATACGACATACATGTCCAAACCACCTCCATCTTCATCTCTTAATGATGGTCTCCAAGGTAGCAGTCTGTTGGTTTCAAAAGATCCTCATTTGTTATGGTATTTGGCCAGAAAATTTGCAGGATTCTTCTTAAACATTTGTTTTGAAATGTTCAACATTTGAATATATTGCAATAAGCATTTTTTTAAAAAAATGGCGTTTAAAGACTAAGAACTGACTTTATCACACTGGGTTTGTACTATGGCTTTGTTCCTCTCTGTAGAAATGGTACACCCCCTACTGGGAGTATTGCACAAAACATGAACCCTGTTGCCTTTTCCCAAAGATACTAGGGATCTTTGAAATATAATACACCGGAGCCGAATGATGCGGTCCACAATCTAAATCCCGATATTCGGAATGCAAAAGCAAATGGTTTTATCACTTCATTAGAAAGATCCTCATCGTTGTAAGTATATTGTGAGAAAAAATATTATATTAGCTAACGATACCTATAAAAACAACCTGATTACATGAAAATAATGCAACAAATTACAATGACCATGAAGCTATAAGTGATGGTACACAACAAAGAGACTAAGATGCTAATGGTAAGATCATCAAAGTGTAACTGATGACAAGTCATATACAGGTGGAGAGAGAAGCAAGGAAAAGAAGATAAATAGAATGCATGTCCGATACCAGCCCACTGTAGAGTACCAGGAAATGAGAGAGCAGACAGGCTGGCTAAGGAGGAAACAAAACTTACACAACACAAACACCCAGTGTCACTACCAGAAATCAAGACACATATCAAGCGAAAGTACAAAGAGGTATGGAGGTAACAAATCCACAGCAAACACCCACAAGATCCCATCAGCAGACTAAACAGAAAACAGCACAAAACAATCTTTCGCCTAAGAACAGGTCACTGCAGGCTCAACCACCACATGCACAGAATAAAGCCTGCTCAGACTGCACAGTGTGCATGTCAGACAGAAACACAGACTCCAGAGCACATCCTACAGTCATGTCCATCATACATACACCAACAAAATGAAACATGGCCTCATGAACAAACTTTACAGACCAAGCTATGGGAACTCGAAGAACTCCAACTAACATGCAGTTTCATAGAGGCAACCCACCTCATGGTTTAGACGAGCATACAAAACCGAACGCAAAGAAGAAGGCATGCCCAGTACTAGAGTTTGAGACTAGTTTCACTGCACCTTCCAGGGCCGAACATTCACTGATACAAGTGGACAACTCTGCTGTTGGCCAGAGGATACCCAGAAATTATTGCAGAGATGAAATATTGTCATCTGAATGTGGTCCTCCATGCTTTAGGGCTAGGGCAGATACTCATGTCAATGAAAATAAATTAAAATATTACAGAAAACAGCAAGAAACAAACAAGTTTGTTTTTGCTCTAAAACATGGCTCTAGGTGTGATGGTCACAGATTTCTTTGCCTGTCCTTGGTTAGAGATGAGTTGATATCTTATCTTAACCACATTTGCAGTGAAGCGTTGTGGGAAGAGTTAGTTTTCTATCTTGTGCCAGGTGTGTTGCTCTTGGGCGTGCCAGTCCATGCTTTCGCAGTTGATCTCTAATACCTAAAAAATCATTTATTCCTCGATTCCTGTTTTGCCTGACAATGTCAGGATAAGAAGAGATTTTTAGAATGGGGTTTTGTGTGTGCTTCATAAACAGTGTCTTTCATTGCCTCTTGTCTTCAGCTCTATCGTGACTAGTTTTCTTCTATAGTTACAATGTCTACAAAAGTAAATGCAGAACCTGTTTATAAGGGTAAAATATAGTGTTAGGTCTGTACTTTTTTCCCCAGAACAAAGTCATGGGTGATGTGGTCAATATCACACCAGCCATCTTTACTTCCCAATGTTTCTTTGGTACCCAGTTGAAGCTGGTTTGACCTGAGAGTCACTGCGGCTGGGGAAAATCTTACAGCAACATGGAAATTTGCTCCTGCAACTATGTGGATCTATGCAGCTATTCCGCACCCTGCCCCAACTTAGGAGATACAAGAAGACACTCTACACAGATACTAAAGGCATCGTGGTATTTGATGTGAAGACTCAATGAATGAAAAGATGAATTATTTAAATTTGTGCCTACGCATGTTGGTTTTGTGTTTCTTCATGGCCTCAAGAGCTTCCTGGTGTGTTGCAAAATCAACATTGGCCTCCCCAGTGGGTCTTCCATTGTCCCCGAATTCAAACTCACATCGTACTGTTGAATGGGCGAAAAACTGAAAAAATCAGATACATAGTTATCAAATGTCACATTATTTTATTGACAAGAAAGCATTATTTTGTAGCAAACTGATTTGCATGGCATCTGATCATGTGAAAAAAATACTTATGAATTTTAATATTATAATATATAATGATCAATATATTAAAACGTTGCTGACCACCAATCCTGAGATTTATTGTGTATCATTATTGAGGGTGTGGGTAGATTTCCTATGAATTAAAAAAATTTGTTTAAAAACATTACCATAGTGACATGACATTTTGTTTGGTTCTCCATGAAGAACTTCTTCGAACGCTCCATATCGACCCACTTGTCAACCACTCTGTGTGATTTGTATGTGATCTGAGCCTAAGAGCAATTGTATGTTGTGTCAGTAAGCACCTACAAGTAGGCCAGCACATCAGATTTCTGCTATGCTTTTTATTTACTAGGTAGCATCCCTAGGGCTACATCAGTCGCCTCTACGACATGCATTGTAGATTGCAGTGGTACTATTCTTTGCTTCCCCTTTCGACCCCTGCATCACGATGATAATTAAATATTCTTCTTGTGCCGATATTCGTTACATAGGGGCCCACAAAGCAATTTTTTCACACAGCTTAATCATGGGCAACTCTAACTTGTTCAATGTCTCTAATAGAATTGAGTTTGATATTTCTCGCCTTTCTCAGTAAAGTTCGCTTTAGTGTTTCCCTATGGCATCCTTTCCTTCTGGAATATTTGCATCCCCTTCAATGCCCGCTTGTGATTCTTTGATCCTTTCTTCTCAAAAAAATGTCCAGCTTATTTCCATCTTTACTTTCTTATAACTGTTGTTCTTCTTCACCTTTATACTCCAAACGGAGCACAGGTCTTCAACAAACTTATTCCAGCTCTTCCTCTCTCTTGACATCCCCTTTTAACTCTTTCCATGTTTTACCTATCCTGTTAATATCAGCCTCCAGCTCTCTTCTCCAGGTCTTGTCTAGACCTTCCCCATCTCCTCTTTCCTGCGGGTTCCAAAACAGTGCCTGTCTTGCAATGCTTCCAACCGGTCTTCTCAATGTATGTCCTATCCATTGCGAGCATCTCTTCCATAGCTCCTTCTTCACTTGTATCTGCTTAGTTCTTTTTCTGAGTTCCTGCTCGTAATCTTATCATACCATATCAGTCCCTCTATTCTACGTAAACATCCATTTATGAAGGTCTGTAGATTTTTGGTGGTTTCTTTTGTCTTCCATGTTTCCGAACCATCTTCTTCTTCTTCTAACATGGGATCGAAGTTTTCACTCTTGGGCAGCCAATGCCAATTTGTAGAATCTGCATGTGTTCTGTAATTGTGAAAGACTAGTGTAAAGGGTATTATGAACAGATGGTGTGGTGGGAGGAGTTCTTGTCTAACTTTATGTAGTCCAGGGCATTCAAGCAAGATATGCTGTACTGTCTCACATGAATGACTGCATTTTCTACTGTGTGGTGTTTCCGAGCCACTGACTTCACTGAAAGCTACTGAACGTTGTATTTGCTTTGATCTCCTTTGACTTCCATATCTTACTCAATGCAATAAAGTTTCCCTTGCTTTTTTTATTCTTATCTTGACATCTTTGTTTGTTCCTCATGCTCTGTTCAAAACAAAAACATTGTATATCCCAATTTAGATAAAAATTGAACTGTGTGTAACAAACAATATCTTTCCACAAAGAGATAATTTAAATGAGAACATTTATTAAAATAACAGTTACTTACATCAAAGACATCCTGTTCAACAGCTTGGAAGGGCAGACCTCTCATGTGTACTGAGTGTCCTGTCTTGCTAATGTAACAACTGCCAGGCTGCATTCCACGGCGGTCCATCATTCCCATGCCCCCCATTCCTCGTCCCCCACGCATTGGTCCCAAATTGCCACGCGATCGCGTAAACCAAAACTCAAGCCAGCAGCAAAGCTGTAGTCATCATATTCGTCCTCAAAGAAACCTGCCATGAAAAAAAAACTATTTAGTTTCCAAAATTAAGAAGAAAAACACACATTTCTGACAATATTACAGTAGAACCTGTTGGAGAACATCCCATTTTCATAGATCATCTAAGGCCGAAACATCTTTTATAAAAGATGTTGCTTTTCATTCCACTTTTATATTTACTAAAAACTACTTAAGTATAAATGATGATTCTTCTTCACCCCTCCATATCGATCACTTGTTAACCACCCTGTATGATTTGTATGTGATTTGAGCCTTAGAGCGATTGTACATTGTGCCAGTTATGAGCCTACAAGTAGGCCAGTCCATCCGATTTCTGATGCTTTTATTTTACTAGAGTAGCTTCCTAGGTCCATCATCGGTAGCCTCTTATGACATGCCTTGTAGGTCGCAAGTGTAAATGATAACTTAAGTCAAGTGTTAACTATAGCAAACACATATCATTGACAATTCATTTTAAGATATCCTGTGGAGAAAAAATAATCATGTTTAATAATTTAAAGGCTTGATATTAACTCACTTAGCCTGCATATCCTACATCTGCTCAGATTCATGATTGGTTGCAAATAGCAATGGTTAATGAAGATACTAATTCTGAAGAAAATGAACTATAAGCAGAAGCTTGGGATTTCTTCTTCTGCGTTCTCACTAGATTGGGACCTCGGATTCTCTAATAAAGGCAGCCATCTGCCTCAGATTATCAGCCACGCCATACAGTTTGTCTTGGAAGCTAGTGTAAATGGGCCACCTCTTTCTTCTCAAGTCTGCATACTGGGGACAGTTCTGTAGGATATAATTCCTATGATTTCTGCTTCCTGTTTGTGCCGACCTCTTCCCGCAGTAAGTTTGGCCACCCTTGTGATGGTAGGTCTGACATTCTTACTGCGTGGCTAACTCTCCGAGGCAGATTGGCGAATTAGAATCTGTTACCCCATTCCCTTTTTCTTCTTGTCAGTTCTTACGATCAATTTAATCACTCTTTGTGATATGTTTGATCTTTGCCAAGAATGTATACGTTGCACATTGGTCTGGTAGGCCCCTAAACGCATAGAATTCTACACATTTAGGGTACATGCATCTGATTTCAGCCAAACCTCTTTAGTCGCCTTTACGACATGGTGGCAGGTAACAGTGGTTCTATTCTTTACACCCCAAATTTAGGCCTGATAACCACTCGCGACAACCGATTGTCATGTTGCTAGTTTGTGTGAATAGTTTAAAAAACATTTGTGTATTCATAAATGACCCCCATGTTATTTATACGGTAACCAAGAATAGACACACTGTCTCCTAATCGCATGATGCAAAAAGAGACTAAGAAAGGTTGGGGTTGTTCACCTCACACTGTAAAAATAAAGCGAACAACTACAGAGAAGTCCCGAACTGCTAATTTGAGTGAAAATTCATGGTCTGTCTAACATGGCATTAGACACAACTAGGATTGTGACAGATTGAAAAGGGGTAGATACTAAAGTCTTGATGTAAGCAGGTTCATTTGAGGAT
Organism: Arion vulgaris; assembly: GCA_020796225.1. Lineage (NCBI taxonomy): Eukaryota > Metazoa > Mollusca > Gastropoda > Stylommatophora > Arionidae > Arion > Arion vulgaris. The sequence goes on from CM036767.1 coordinate 14,558,898, forward strand.
GATCATCATTATACATGCCATAATTGCTCCAATTTCCTCAAATGCATGTATTTCAGTGCGCTTATACTAACAGCTCCTGTTCTGTGTCGGTTGATGTATCTACTGGGGTTTCTCTCATGGTTTTCCGTCTTGCCGCACCTATCGGTATGCATAACTTGCGCAACCGAGTTCCCCAACCCATCCAGAAGCACTTGAGCTTTCAGCTCTTTGGCTCGGTGCCACAAACATCGTAAATCTGGAGAACCAGTGGTTTTTCTGACAGCCCGCGGAATTGAACCGCACTCACGGAGCTTTGTCACCCGGCGTCCAATGTGCTATGAACACGCTGGGCAGGTGGACGCGCAACTAAGATAGGGAATACCCTTCATCTTCTTTGTAGAAATCTTCAGAGCGTATGTTTTCTTCAGAGCATTGATGATGTAAGTCGAAAACATAACAAACCTTCTCACAGTGAACTAAGAAGAAAATGTACAATTCAGATCATAAAGAAATGCTTTCATACCTTTTAAGTTGCGGCCACGTCCTCCATATCCCATCACTCCCATGCCCATCCCAAACCTATCCCCTCGATCGTAAGGTCCAGGACGAGACATGCCTCCAGCCATAAGAGGATGGATGCCACCACGCATGCCACCCAATGAGGAATTGGCTTCAGACATGCTACTTTTGAAAATTTCAATGTACCTGAGAAAATACATCATCTCATATTACATCATTCACAAAGTTGAACTTCACGCAATGCTCAATAGTTCATTAATAATGCTATCAGTTTAACGCTAATTTAATGATAAATATGTGTAATATCTGAAATAGTTTAGGAATATGCAATCATATTTGTATGTAAGCTCTGTGTTACATTTCATATTAATTTCATTATAACTTATGAGACAATACTGAAAATAAACAAATTGTAAACAAAATATACTGAATCTGTGATACTGTCACAGGATTGTGACATATACCAAACATCACAAATGAATATTACAAACTGTAAATATTTGACTAAATTATTTAGTACAAATATTTCAACTTCTTAAGGCTGTTTAATCAAACTGATTGCCTTCATGCATCTAAATTAAAAGTACTGTGGCTCTTACTAATTTGTAGCTTGTACATTACTTTAAGTTATGCATTAGATAAGATACTTCTCATGCAGTTTTCAACACACAATTAAATAGTAATTTAACCAACAAATGTAATTAGGGATCACTGTCAACTTGACTATCTTAACCCGTTAGAAAGAGATTGTAAAGTTAGGGATAGCATTACTCATGCAGTCTCCATATTATGTAACACTCTTACATTCACATTACATAAGTTAAACAACTAATTCTCAATTTTATATTAAAGTAATGATATTTTCTTTTTTATAGATTGTTGTCACAAAGTTGTATCGGGCATCAGACTTGAAACCCACATTTAGTGATTGTTAAATACAAATGGAATGCTTCTAAGTGCATCATCATATACAGGAGATCTTATTGTGATTTTGCTTAACATTCTACAATCAAAGATAGATAGAAAACCATGCCAGGAATTGAACTGGGTTGGACAACTTTTCTGACAACAATCTAAATGGCAGGTGTCCAACTTTTCAGTCACTCATTCTTTCCCCACAGACTGCACATTCTACAGGGTGTTCAAGATAATTGCAGCCCCATTGACAATTTGAAAGTTACCAGGTCCAAATTGAGTTGTGTTTATTTACTATTTAAACCGGTTCTGACTAGCCGTCCCTCACGTCACATTTGTTCATCGCACCTTCCAACACTACAATTACACACCGTCACACAACCTTGACCTATACTACGTCATAACTGAACCTTCCATTTCCATACATATATGCCAGATTAGCCCATTCACGGCTGCTTTTAAGTTGAACACCCTGTATAATGATTACATGGTGACTGATTATCCTTCATTTATCCCTGCATATCTTTGTTATTTGAAAAGCTATCTTAAAATGGTCTGTGATTAAAAAATAAGACAAGTTTCACCTGTGTCTTGTCAGGGACCACAAAGGAAGCAAAGGATAGTATCACTGTGACCTACAAGGCATGTCGGGGAGGCGATTATGGTAGGGGCCCAGGAAGCTACCCCAGTAATAAAAGTGTCATATAAATCTGGCCTACTTGTAGGCGATAACTGGAACAACATACAATCGCTCTTAGGGTTCAGATCACATGCAAATCACAAAGAGTGGTTAACAAGTGGTCGATATGGAGTGTTCAAAGAAGAAATTTGAAAAGCTATTTTAAAATGGTCTGTAGTATAAAAAAAAAATAAAAGACAAGTTTAGAAAAATGATATATCATGAACTGTAAACTATGATAGAAGCAAAAAAGTGAAAGAAGCACATCAAATTGCACACATCTTACTCTCTAATGTCCACACAGAGAACATGCCCTGATCTTTAGACTCAGAACAGGACACAACAGACTGGAAAGTCACATATAAAGAAAGATTAAAATTGATGAGAAAGACTTGTGCCTGAGAGTATAGAGCATCATTCATGTATGTTAGCTATAACAGAAGACAAGGACAAATTTATGTAGGAGAGTAGTCTACAAGTGAAGGATTGACTTCATTGAACTGGTTTCTCATATGGCTCCGACCTATCAGCAGAAATGCCAAGTGTTGCACAACTCTGTAGCTCCTGCAACAATTCTAGAGATCTCATTAAAAAATTGCACATATGACTCAGTCAGGATTCAAACCAACAATCTTCAGAACGACAGGCAAACATCTTAACCACTTTGCCATAGAGATCAATAAATAGATGGTTCTACTTTCTAATCTGAGAGACGAGGAGGAAGCCACATCAGATAGGGGCGAAATATTGTCACTCACAAACAATATGCATTTATATGGTATCAATCATCACACATGGCTCCTCCCATTCTTTGCATTCAGTTTAAGAAGTTCTGTGCATGACGTGAAGACAGACAGTAGAACACTGGAGAAAATAATAGAACATAGGCGCCCGAGTCCAAATTTGGGATGTAAAGAATAGAACCAGTTACCTGCCGCACTGTCGAAGAGGCGACTAAGGAGGTTTGGCTGAAATCGGATGCATATGTTGTAAGCGTGTAGAAGTCTATACGTTTAGGGGCCTACCAAACCAATGTGCAACATATATACGTTCTTGGCAAAGATCAAACATATCACAAAGCATGATTAAAATTGGTCGTGAAGAACGAACGCAAAGAAGAATAGAACTTAGGATATTCGTGTTTGAATAAATTACCACAAGCCATTTTATGATAGAATCTTATACCCTAAATTTGTTACGGCATAGAATGATCTATTAAAGTTTACACTTTCTGAGTTGAACACTTACCACACCATCTCTGGTGTGATACTATTACATTATGAGAACCAACACCTGCAAAATGTCTCATATGTCATTTATAAAGTAAACCGTTTTACAAGAATATTTCCTTTTCTAATAGCCACTTCCAATAAATAGTTGAAATTAATTTCTCCAGAAACAGTTGATTGAAGAATATCCTAGTCAATCTGCTAAATTTAACAGCCACTCTCTACCATTTCCCACATTCACTCATTAACTTGTGGAGATGACCAAATAATTGCAAAAGTAATAAACTATCAATGCTTCAAACATAGATATCATTGATTAAATAATAACCAAGTTATACTGCAAGTTGCAATCACCACTGTTAAACATAAATTGTTTCGTTGCAAATAATTTATTTTACTTGATCATGACTTTTTCTTAAGATACTTTCTATTATTTCTTTTTCTTCAAAATAATTTTGTTTCACTTAAAATCAATGTTCAAGATTATACTTTTACAATATATTTGGTTAAAACTTTTAATTAAGATGGAAAAGTATTGCAGAGATAACAGCAATATCTTCCATCTTGTATTAAAAGATTCTTCTAATTAGACACTGCAACTTCCAGAATTTCTGTACACCTATTTTGAAGACCTGGTTCATCTGACAGTGGCTATTGTATACTTGTCAGCATATTCAATCCTGTGACAGTATCACAACATGACCAACCAACTGTTAATGAAACCGTGTACCCCACCTGTGACCTATCCTCTCTTTGTGTTTTTCCAAAGCCCTCTCTGCAATTTGCGATGATGCAAATTGAACAAACGCCTCCCAGTGCTCCGCCCTGACGATCTTCTGGGAGCATAATTCCATTTGGAACTATCTCCAACCCTACAACCCCCACCCGACCATTGGGTAAAGAAAGAAGGAATCAATAAAACATATAAAGATGGCATCAAGACAAAATCTTCATGAAAACAATACAATGATAATATAAATAAATATATAACTCTTTAGCTTGAAATGTGTTTAGTTCACTAAGTAAATGTCAACTAGTAATATTTATTGTAAATTATAAATGATGAAACTCTATTGTTAACTGAATTTATTCCAAACAAACTACCACTATCTTAATACAAAAGATATTATACTGTACAATCAATATAAATTATTCTATCTATATAATATGATCAATAAATAGACAGTGTGCAAGTATTTTTAGTGGTTCGAAAAACAAATTACCAAACCATGAACCTTTTTCTTACGGCACATATTGCCTAGCCCAATAATACGAGCACTTTTAAGAACATAGCCAGCTAGCTCCTAAATAAAGAAGCTTTACTGAGGAGTGTTTTTCACAAACGCTCGTCTGTGTTCAACAGTCAGATTTGATTGAATCTGACTCGATTATCCTGTGTTCAACAGATGAGCTAGCTGGCTGTGTTCTTCGAACGCTCTATATCGACCACTTGTTAACTATTCTTTGTGATTAGTATGTGATCTGAGCCTAAGAGCAATTGTACGTCAGTGCAGTTATGCGCTACAAGTAGTCCAGCACATCCGATTTCTGCAACGCTTTTTATTTACTAGGATCATCCGAGTGGTTACCGGGCCCAAATTTGGGGTGTAAAGAATAGAACTACTGTTACCTGCCCGCATGTCGTAAGAGGCGACTAAGGAGGTTTGCTGAAATCGGATGCATATGTCCTAAATGTGTAGAAGTCTGCCTATAGGAGTCTACCAAACCAATGTGCACACGTTCTTGGCAAAGATCAAACATATCACAAAGAGTGAATGAAATTGGTCGTAAAGAACGAACTCAAAGAAGATTTACTAGGAGCATCCTAGGCCCTGACTCAGTCGCCTACTGACATGCCTTGTAGGCCGAGTGTTACTATTCTTGTTCCCTTGAGAGCCCTGACAACACATGGGTGGGTGTGTTCTTAAAAGTGCTCATATTGTTGGCCTAGACAATGGGTGCCGTAAGAAGCAAGGATATGTGATTCAAATCTTGTGTTTGGTAATTTTTTTCTTTCTGGAAGCTCTTATACACTGTCTATTTATTGATGCCATTCATTGGTTACGTTGCTTCCCCTGTGGTCCTTAAAACTCCTTATTACCATCTATATATTACCAATAAATCCCACCACTTTCTCAGTTTTTTAATTTTAATATTTATACTAAAACTGTTACGATTACATCAACAAGGACTAACAGTAGATATTACCTGTAAAAAACTGGGCAATTTCTTCTTTAGAGCAGCCAAAAGGCAAACCTCTGAGTTTGACAACAGCATCAGCTCTACTTTCAGACCTGGATGCTCCAGCTCTTTTGACCATCCAATCCATTTCTGATCTGTTAACTCTGAACACTGTTGAATAGTACAGATTTGATGATTAATATCACATTTGGTGATTACCATTACCCTATTTCCTGCACTATAATCCATGATTTATTTTAATGACTAATGACACAAGTCTTGGTTAAAGTCCATATTGATTGATTGGACCATCATCAGTGCGCTTCGGTCTTCTTCAAACACTTCATATCAACTACTTGTTAACCACTTTTTGTGATTTGTATGTGATCCGTGCCTAAGAGCAATTGTACATTGTAGACCAGCAAATCCGATATCTGTGACGCTTTTATTTACTAGGTAGCTTCACTTGGCCCTCATCTCAGTCGCCTCTTACGACATGCCTTGTAGGTCGCAGTGTAACTATTCCTTGCCCCCCCTTGCAGACTCCGCAACACAGGCAGGTACGCTTCAGTGAATAACCATGCGTGCTTCAGCCTCTTTCATACACTGGAAGAACTCAGCAGCAGTGCTGAACTCTGTATCTCAGACAAAGGTCCTCGGTGTAATTTGGAAGACGGCAAGTTTTTTTAAAAATCTGTTATTTTAATCTATTAAAGAATGGGACACAAATGTGAGGAACTTTTCAGTTTGTTCACAGGATCCATGTTCTCTTAGACAAATTTACAAATTAACACTTTATAGAATACTAGCTGATTAACCCGGCTTCGCATGGATTAAAGTTGTCAGTAATCGTTGATGAGGAATTGGTGAACCTGTCCAAGAGATGTCGTCTTCTTCTTCAGCGATTTCTGGTCATGCGCTTAATTTACCGTGGACCACAAAATGGGCAATCAGCTTCAGGTCTGTCAGGATTCCCCAAAGCTTAGTTTTCAGGTCGACTGGGTGTGGTCACATGTTGCTTCTCAGCTCACCCAGGAGAGGACAGTCTTGCAGGATATGCTCTGGTGTCTGCTCCGCCTGCTTCTTCTTCTTCGCTCTTTATGACCAACTTTAATCACTCATGATATGTTTGATCTTGCCAAGAACGTGTATACGTTGCACATTGGTTTAGTAGGCCCCTAAACGCATAGACTTCTACACATTTAGGACACATGCATCCGATTTCAGCCAAACCTCCTTAGTCGCCTCTTACGACATGCGTGCAGGTAACAGTGGTTCTATTCTTTACACCCCAAATTTGGGCCCCGGTAACCACTGGCGACTCTCCGCCTGCTGACACTGGCAGAAAGCTGTTTGACTTATTCCTAGTCTATATAAGTGTTTGTTGAGTCTGTCGTGTCCGGTGTGTAGTTGAAATATACAATATAATGACCTGGTCTGTTCTGCTTAAGTCTTTGAGGAAGTCTTTTCCATAATCATATCCAATGTTTGTCTTCCAGTCTACTGCTGATTTTCTCTGTATAAGGGTTTTGACCTCTTGAAAAGACAGGGTCGGATAAGACATATAAGTTTGGGTTTTATTTATTTTTTAAACGAATATTGACCCGATTTCCAGTCAATATTCTAAATTATACAGTTTGCTCAAACCAAAGCAAATGAAAAACGCAATTTTATAGCGTGCTCAAACCAAAGCAAAAAAACGCAATTTTATAGCGTATTTTGAAACAACAAATTAAGGACCAATCCATGCCTATGTTGTATCTAGCAATTTGTGGATTATATCCCTTTACTTCACCCGAGCTTCATCCTTGTGGTGTCGAAATATGTTGGATAGGATATCAAGAAATAGATTAAAAATTAATTGTAAAGCTAATATTGATCTGATTTGGACACGGTTTCTTTAGCTAATATTTACTTTTGAAGATACAATTTTGCTGAAATGGTGAATATTGGATGTAAACTGAAGCTTTCTATAGGGGGCACACATCGCGACAGTCAGCTTTATATTATAAGATGATAATTTACTAGTTTCACATCATCATCAAGTAGCTTGTCCCTTCCGGAACTTGGCTGCCATGACAGCGGCCCTGAAAAACTCTGTTCTGTGCAAGTTGACAGGAGTCAGAAGCATTTACTCTCAGATCATCAAGGAGACCTACAACCATATAATAATAATAAAATCGTGGCATATCCTTTACAGGACTTAGCCATCAACCACAGTAAACAAGTCGATTTTCTAGGCCCTACTTATATGTTCAGTAGTCTGCCAGTAGTCTAAATGGTGGGGTCTTATTTCTACTGTTTGTAATAATCTAGGGACACGAACTTGCTTCCAAAACTGATTGCCACAGAGTTTGAACCAGTTACGCTTGGGTTGTGATCGAGCTCAATTAAACTACAGATGCCCACTACTTTCTCTCTCTTTTGCCTTTTCGGGTTGGGGCATAGGCCCTCAACCAACTCATGCAAGTCTTCCTATCTCTAGCTATCTCCTGCAGCTCCTCCAGCTCTTCTTTATATTGTTGATCTCCGCCTCCAAATCTCGCTCCATGTATTTCTCGGCCTCCCATTCTTTCGCTGCCCTGCGGTTCCAGGCAAGGACCCTTCTTGTTATATTCCCCTCCGGTTTCGCAAAGTGTGTCCTATCCAGCGTCTTTTTTAACCTGTTCGTTCACTGGAATCTGTCTTGTTCTCTCCATAAGTTCCTCATTTGTGACCCTATCATACCATCTTATTCCTCTATTCTCGCAGACACCAGTTGATGAATGTTTGCAATTTATGCGCTATTGTTTTAGTTGTTCTCATGTTTCTGACCCATACAGTAGAACTGCTTTTACATTAGAGTTAAATATCCGAATTTTGTTCTAGATTTGATTTCTTTGGACTTCCAAATGTTTCGCAGTGCAATGAAAGCTCCTCTTGCCTTCTGTATTCTTATTTTAACATCTCTATCTGATGCCCACTACAACCCCATGCAATAACCATTTACAGCATCGTATGACGCAGCGGTCCTATTTTCTATAAGGAATGCTGATATACTACTACTTCTTCTTCGAACGCTTCATATCGACCACTTGTTAACCACTCTGTGTGATTTGTATGTGACCTGAGCCTAAGAGCGATTGTATGTTGTGTCAGTTATGCACCTACAAGTAGGCCAGTACATCCGATTCTGAGATGTTTTTATTCTTCTTCTTCGTCTTTGCGTCGTTTTATGACCAATTTTAATCACTCTTTGTGATATGTTTGATCTTTGCCAAGAACGGGATACGCTTGCACATTGGTTTGGTAGGCCCTTAAACACAGACGCTCTACACGTTTAGAACACATGCATCCGATTTCAGCCAAACCTCCTTAGTCGCCTTACAACATGCATGGCAGGTAACAGTGGTTCTATTCTTTACACTCCAAATTTGGGCCTGTAACCACTCGGCGATTTTATTTACTAGGTAGCTTCCTACCTCATCAATCGCCTCTTACGACATGCCTTGAAGGTTGCAGTGGTACTATTCTTTGCTTCTCTTGCAGGCCCTGGCACCACACGGGCGGCTGAGATAAAAAAAATAGTTATTTTAAATCACATCAGAGAGACAAACCTTCAATGTATCTATTTCCAATATGTTCATTATTCTGAGCAACAGCATTTGTAACATCATCTTCTGATGCAAGCTCCACAAATGCTTCTCCACTGGGACGTCCTTCCCTGGAATATGTGAAGTGGACACCATTTTCACCTCCAACAATCTTGCACTCTGAAAGTACAGAAATATGATTCCTACAGGATTAAATCAAAGAAAACTGGCTGATGCTACAAATAAGAAAGAGAAAATTAAGATACTTTGGACATATAAAAAGACATGAAGGTCTGGAGAAGACCATCATGGAAGGAGGCATACCGACAAAGAGAAGAAGAGGAAGACCACTGAGAAGATGGATTCAGGATGTAACTGATGGTTTGAACATGACGGCTGCAGAGGCGGGACATCTGGTCTATGAGAGAGAGAAATTCCGGAAGACTGTTGAGGTGGCAAAGTTCTGCTCAGGACAAGCTATTTGATGATGATGACAAGATTAAATAGACAAGAACAACTTTAGTCCCTGCGACATAGAACCAAATAAACTTTTAAATTCATTTTGCGAGAGTTGAAGAGAAAAATTAAAAATATATACCTCTCAAAAAATGTACAACTTCCTCAGCCTTGGTTGACCATGGCAAGCCTCGAAGTCTCACGACACATCCTTGATCATTTGACATCTTTATTAATGTTCTGAAAAATATATAAATCTCTGTTAAATTTACATTGCTAGCCAATTTTGAAGAAAAATTATAAAAAAACAATTATATATGGCATGAGTTTATTTTCTTAACAAAACCTTTTGCAATGTGTTAGCAACCACCTACTTCGCTGATGATATAGCCCTTCTGTCACATACACGAAATCAGATGCAGGATAAGCTAAACACATTGAATCAAAGGTCCCAGCAACTAGGCTGAACATTCATAAGGGAAAGACAAAGATATTGAGAATTAACCAAGAAAACGACAACTCGATCTCCCTGTGGGAAATCCCACTTCAAGAGGTAGAATCATACACATATTTGGGCAGCAACGAGACAAAGAGGGTGGAACAGATAGAGATGTTAAAATAAGAATACAGAAGGCAAGAGAAGCTTTCATTGCACTGTGAAACATTTGGAAGTCCAAAGAAATCAAATCTAGAACAAAATTCGGATATTTAACTCTAATGTAAAAGCAGTTCTACTGTATGGGTCAGAAACATGAGAACAACTAAAACAATAGCGCATAAATTGCAAACATTCATCAACTGGTGTCTGCGCAGAATAGAGGGAATAAGATGGTATGATAGGGTCAAAATGAGGAACTTATGGAGAGAACAAGACAGATTCCAGTGAACGAACAGGTTAAAAAGACGCTGGCGCTGGATAGGACACACTTTGCGAAAACCGGAGGGAATATACAAGAAGGTCCTTGCCTGGAACTCGCAGGGGCAGCGAAAGAAGGAGGCCGAGAAATACATGGAGACGAGATTTGAGGCGGAGATCAACAATATAAAGAAGAGCTGGAGGGAGCTGCAGGAGATAGCTAGAGATAGGAAGACTTGGCATGAGTTGGTTGAGGGCCTATGCCCCAACCCGGAAAAGGCAGAAGAGAGAGAGAGACAACCACCTGGAAATGCCATCTGTTACATCTTTGACTCCATAATATAAGAGGACAATAAAGTATCCCTTTCATGCAATTAAGTTAATGAAACATTACTTAAGTTGCTTTCTTTTTTTACACTGGATGCAATTATCACTCTGTCATCAGCACAGTTGAATATAGACTTTTAATAGAAGTGATATTTTATAGAGCAATCGATTGGGATCCAGGTATCATCAAGCACTTACATTACTGATTCTGGCTTTATCACTTCAAACATTACTCACTTCAAATATTTCTGAACCAAGAACTTTTATTTTGGCATGGGTTACAAACAGAGCAGTACTACTGAAGTCTCCCTAGTCCTCATAATTTATTGTGAAGGGTTTACTTTCATAGGTCACGCTTTCAATCTTTGGCATCAAGCAAGACATGTTCTCAGTTTGCCTGTGTGACCTCAGTAATAGAAGCAGTCCACAGAACCATTTTGCGAGCTAAGCTACAAGACCCATTTGCGCAGCTTTGCTACAAGACTAGTGTGTCCCATCCTAAAAATCTTTGTTCATTTCTGCTGAATCTGTATATTATATCTTGTACTCATTTACTTCTCTCCACTCTGTTTTTATGAATTATTTCAGGTGTGTCTTTACTACTTTTTAACTTTAGCAGAGTGCCCCACTGAAGTCCTTGTCTGTCCATCTGTCTTCTTGTTTCTATGAATACTGGGAGTCGCATAGTTCTGTTTTTTTTGGACAATAATCCAACATTGAATTTCTTTTGGGGATTAGCCTGTCTTGACTGAATAACGGAATAACTTAAAGAACATACTACAAGTCACTTATAACAACAATTCTAGGCATGGCCCTCTTTACTGTTTAGACTGACAAATTTCTTCAAGACTGATCAATTCACAAGTGTATTTGCACAGAACAACATTAGGGATACGGTTAGAGTACCAAATGGGAAATTATGTCACAACCATGATGCACAAATCAGGTTGCAACAAGAAACTGTACAACATCAATCTATGTAAACTTGATGTATTCTGACAGATGCAAGATTAGTAACCACTGTGGTAATTCTAAATTTTGTTTTGTTTGCAGATTTTTTACTGCATGGAGACAGTTTACTCTTTTCCATCGATTTATTTTTTATGAGAATTTTGTCGTATATTAAGGATATATGTTTATTAGGCTTAGTGCTTTGATAAACTGGGAATATTTTTGTCCCTTCTGTATTCCATTAATTGTAGGTAGGTATCATAGCTTCTATTGTTGTCACTGGGTTGACGGAGTCCCCGTCATCACTCTTAAGTTTTGTTTCTGCCACCACAGAATATTTTAGAGGTTGCTAACAGCGTTGAACCTCATGCGCCTATACCATATTTCAAAACAGAGTGGACATAATCAATCTTTTCCAATTCAGCTAATTTCTTCATCAACATTGTTCTGAAAACTTGACTGAACTTTTTCTACATAGGGTATACAAGTTATTGTAGTTGCATTTTAAAAAAAAATCCAAGACTATGATCTTTTAGTGACAATGTGAATATAGAGCATGTTTTTGGTATTTTCAGACAATTTGTTCATTATTCTAGACCATTTAATGTCTGTAATCTAATTTTGACAGTTACAAGTGATTTTTCCGAGCAGATGAGGGCTATGTTAGCAGAATATAGAGATGCTCTGACATTAGATGATATGACTGGTTTGAAGTCACTCTTCTCTAGCCTGTGACATCACTTGCGATTAGGACAGCAACAAATGCACACTATTCTTAATTTTGGCCTTCCTCTACTGTGTTCAAGCTATGAGTCTCTTCATTCAGCTCTTGTTCTTCTGTTCTCCAGGCCGTTTTGGATCTTCCACATTTTCGTTTACCCCCTGGTGTTCCTCTCAGTGCAATTTTCATAATAGAGTTAAGCTCCATGCGTATCTGGTATCACGTCTGATTGATCTCTAGCGCCTCACTCCTATTCTTTTGTTGAAACTGTGCAAGCAGTTCTTAGTCAGAGATTGTATTTGGTTAGAACACGCATAAGATATTTCGCAGACAAAGTTTGAGGTCATAATATAAAAAAAGGTGAGAGATCTCACCTCCATGGACCGCATGTGACATTGTGAGTGCAGATTTGATTGAAAGATCGCCTGTGTGGTGCCGGGGCCCGCAAGGGAAGCAAAGAATAGTACCACTGCAACCTACAATGCATGTCGTAAGAGGTGATCGATGTAGGCCCTAGGGATGCTACCCTAGTAAATAAAAAGCAGCGCAGAAATTTAATGGGCTGGCCTACACAAACTGTCATCGTCAAAAGGTTTTTCCATGTCGACCTGACTGCAACGCCAACTGTGTGTGTAATCTCTAACTCTAAAGCTGTTCTTTTTGCTTGTTGAAAGCCCTCTTCTTTCATCTCACCATCTGTGACTGATTGATCTAAGTCAAGTAAGTCTTCAGTTGCTCTACTTTTCCTAAGTTTCCTTGTTCACCCATTATAAATGATATTCCCTCTAGATAGTAGAAACATTACAAGATAAGCCTGCTATTTATGAGACGATCCATCAGTTTGCAGATGAAATACACTACGATTACTCACACACTACTCACTCACTGCAGTGAGTCGACAAGTTGATTGAGTTACATGGCCATCATGGCTTTACTATACTAATTTATTTTGTGATTGTTGTATTTTCATGTCTGAAGATGGGAATTAGACTTTTGGAGCGCGGTGGGAGCACTGTACCTCCACAACAAATCCACTAAAAACTACTATTATTACTCACAGTTTGAAAAGTTTCTTCAACACCTTCTACTTCTGTCAACAACACCGACGGTGTACAAAATGGCTGCCAGACTGCCAACCCAGAATTCCGTTCGGATATGACACGATTGGTCAATTTTTAACCTTTGTGACAAATAGGGGTGTAAAGAATAGAACCACTGTTACCTGCCACGCATGTCGTAAGAGGCGTCTAAGGAGGTTTGGCTGAAATTGGATACAGTGCCCTAAACGTGTAGAAGTCTATGTGTTTAGGAGCCTACCAAAACAATGTGCAACGTATACACGTTCCTGGCAAAGATCAAACATATCACAAAGAGTGATTAAAATTGGTCGTAAAGAACGAACGCAAAGAAAAAGAATCATTTGAAGCATATTCATCGAGTCTGATATGAAATCGTATGGGTTACCTGTCGCTCATTCACCAACAGAGCCCTGGAGGCAGTGGTGATCTCCACAGTCATGCTTGATTTCGTTGTCTCGAAAGCGCTCAGCCCTCTTGAAGTGTGCTACCGTTTCGTTGTGCTGAATAAGCACTCGATGATCTGGTTCCGCGTCGGGCAGAGCCATCGGTGTCGATAATGATATCACCTGGATGGGAGTGCTGATCCACAAGTGCAAGAATCTCCACATTGACGACACTCATGGCCATCGTTGGCAAGCCAAGGACATAGCGCATTACCGCACATGAAGTGTCACGTGTGCAACCGAGTATAAGCCTCATCGTTTCATATTGGATCCTGTCTAATTTATCCACCATAGTCCACCACGCTCGGATATCATACAAATCACAGAGTGGTTGGGGGACTGTTGTGAAGGGTCAACCTAGAGTAGTTGATAGTAGCTCGGCCTGCTAGCTGTGAGACGCCTCATAGCTCGGGTTCGAACCTACTGTCCGGCATTTGTTCGAGTCCCTGGTCTTACTCAGGACGATAACGTGAGTACCTCTGAAGTCGGAGAAAATCTGCCTGTATGGCGAGGGAATACTAATTACGAGTACATTGAGCACACGGCTGCCAGTGTAAAGTAATTTACAATGTGCACGCTGCTACCATTGTAAGAAATTGGAAAACGGATTTTCACGCAAAAATCAGTTTCAGAGATGAAACTTCGTCTGAGTTGAAAGCGGACGAAAGAAAAAAAAAAAAAGAAAAAAACAAAAAAAACCGTGGTTAAACAAATGGTAAGTATGGAGCGTTCGAAGAAGTTTGTGTACTTTGTAAAACTATATTACTTTGTTTTCACGTGTTTCACCTTTGCTACATATATTTACTGCAGTCTTCCCGGACAAGTGGTCGATATGGAGCGTTCGAAGAAAGGTGTCAGTCGACACTTTTGTTTCATTTCCACCTTCTCTCACCAAATTTAATATTGTCTGCCCCTTCCGTCTGCTGTCCATTGAAGAGCTGTCTTTGCCACCGTATTTGGTGGCATTCTACATACATGTCAAAGCCATCTCTATCTTCATTCTCTGATCGTGGTTGCTAGTGATGAGCCATTAGTTTTCTTTCGCAGTTGCTCATTTACAATCTGTTCATGTCTTGTGTTTATGTATTATATGTGTTAAACTACTGTGAACATCAGAACGAAGGGTTAGAGAAGACCATTATGGAAGGAGACATACCGGCAAAGAGAAGAAGAGTAAGACCACGAAGAAGATGGATCCAGGATGTAACTGATGGTTTCCTTCCTTCCATTCGTTTGCTTGAAATTTGTCTATATATTCAATGTTGTCTCTTGTATGAACTTCACTGTCTTTGTAGCTCACACAGAGGTCCGTGTAGTTTTCTAGCGAGTGTTGTTTCGTTAGGCCAGTGAGTTTGCCTCAGTGTATCATATTCGGGCAGTCTTGAAGTATGTGCTTTGAAGTATGTGCTCTGCAGTCTGGTGTGCCTGTCCACATGGCTGAATTGCCAATCTTGAATTTTGTATACACGTGGCTGCGGAGTCGATTGTGTCCTGTTCTAAGACACAGAATGACAACTTGTTCCAATCTGCTCATATTATCTTCTTCTTTGCGTTCGTTCTTTACGACCAATTTTAATCACTCTTTGTGATGTTTGATCTTTGCCAAGAACGTGTACACGTTGCACATTGGTTTGTTAGGCCCTAAACGCATAGACTTCTACACGTTTAGGACACATGCATCTAATTTCAGCCAATGCTCATATTATAATAATCGTCTTGTGTTGGTATTTGTGGCTTTCTCATTGATTTAATCACCTTTTTCTTTTGGTGGTAGGTAACTGGCACATCCGGTTGCTCTCCTGCGGGCTGCAGCACCTTCTTTGGCCAATCGGTCTGCTGTTTCATTTCTTGGTATTCCACAGTGAGAAGACGACCCTGCACTGCTTGGACAGTTTAGACAGTAGGGTCACTGATGGTTTGAACATGACGGCTGCATATCTGGCATATGAGAGGGAGACGTTCAGGAGGACTATTGGGGTGGTGAAGTTCTGCTCAGGACAAGCTATTTGATGATGAACATCAATGGATTATTTCTTTACTTCACTGAAAATTTTTCTTTTTCCACTATGAATTCAGGTGAAATCGTGGCGTCTCTTGACTGATTTTTGTGTGAAAGCATACTTTACTTATCACCAGTGTCCCTTGCCATTCAGGTAAGCCTTACTTCAACTTCAGAGGTGCCGAAAAAATGTTGATGTTTTTAAACAGACAGAATGCCTGCCTGCCCAGTGTGTTCGTATCGCGTTGGACTGCGGGTGACTAGCCCTCTGTGGGTTCAATTCCGCAGGCTGGCAGAAAAGCCACAGGTTCACCAGATTCACGGTGTTCGTGGCACTGAGCCGAAGAGCTGAAAGCTCAAGTGCTTCTGGTTTGGGAAAAAAACCACAAAAACAGACAGAATTCACAAAAATGCAACATATAATGAAAATGCATTCACAAAATCAACAAATTTCAACAATTTATTTGTCAAATAATGGTACCAAAAAAAAGTCACTTGGTCAAATATTTATAAAATGAAGGAAAGATAATATTTGCTATTTACAAATCAGGATAACAATGACATGATAATATGGATCACAATTCCAGAACAATATATTTAAAAAATGCAGCAAGCCCCTATTTATTATGAGAAAGAAAAAATAACTACAAATTCATCACCATCATCAGGTAACTTTTTCCCTTTCCCGGGAACTTAGTTCCCATGACAGCAGTCCTATGAAAACATGTTCCATTATCTTAGAAACAACATGATTTACTAAAATAAAAACAATAGATACCTCTTCCCCAAATATAAGGTTCAGTACTGTGAAGTTTCCAATATTTACCATCCCTATGGCATTATATGATATGGGATACTTATTATTAACATCAAATCTTGACTTCGTACACGCCCGTGTGGTACCGAGAGCCTGCAAGGAAGCAAAGAATAGTACCACTGCGACATACAAGGCATGTGAAGAAGCTACTTCTCTTCTTTGCGTTTTGTTCTTTACGACCAATTTTAATCACTGTGATATGTTTGATCTTTGCCAAGAACGTGTATACGTTGCACACTGGTTTGGTAGGCCCCTAAACGCATAGACTTCTATACGCTTAGGACACATGCATCCGATTTCAGCCAAACCTACTTAGTCGCCTTTTATGACATGCATGACAGGTAACAGTGGTTCTATTTTTACACCCCAAATTTGGGCCCCAGTAATTACTCGGGCGAGAAAGAAGCGACTGATGTAGGACATAGGAAGCTACCTAGTAAAAAAAAGCATCGTAGAAATCGGATGTGCTGACCTTCTTGTAGGTGCATAACTGGCCCAGAGTACTATCACACAGAATGGTTAACAAGTGGTCGATATGGAGTGTTCAAAGAACTACAAGAAAAACAACAGACCCCTTTTCCCAAAATATTAGGTTCAGCACTGTGAAGTATCCAACATTAACCACCCCTATGGAATTAAATGACATGGGATTACCTATTATTAACATTAAATCTTGACTTCATACATTCAACTTCATACATTCATCTTTTTTCTTCTTCTTTTGCGTTTTTTTACTACCAATTTTAATCACTCTTTGTGATATGATTTGATCTTTGCCAAGAACATGTATACGTTGCACATTGGTTTGGTAGGCCCCTAAACGCATAGACTTCTACATGTTTAGGACATGTGCATCCGATTTCAGCCAAACCTCCTTAGTCGCCTCTTACGACATGTGTGGCAGGTAACAGTGGTTCTATTCTTTACATCCCAAATTTGGGCCCGGGCAACCACTCGGCGATACATTCATCTAATTAACTCTATTATCGGATGATGATTAACAGGTTTGCATTTAAACAGTGATTTATTTATGTAATATTGATATATTTAGGGAGCATTTTTTCAGCAAACGGAGGAATAACTAACGAAATCCAAGATAGGTGCAATAAATCAATTCATAGGACAAATGGTGCCAATTTTGAAATGCAAATATGTCACCATGAACACTAAAAGAGCATTGTTCAACACAATATTTCTCCCACATTATGCTATCAGTACCAAACCTGGATGCTGACAAATGATAAAAGAAAACTAATCACGACAGAGATGGAATGTCTAAGCAGAATGCTGGGAGTATCAAGAGACCAGTTTAGAAATGAAGACATCAGGAAAAAAGTGGGTCAGTTGATCAGTACTGAACTTCATCAAGAAACAACAAATTAAATGGTTCGTACCAAAGAAAAAGGTAATTAAATCAATGAGAAAGCCACAAATACCAACACAAGATGATTATAATATGAGCAGATTGGAAAAAGTTGTCATTCTGCACCTTAGAACAGGACACAATCGACTCTGCAGCCACATGTATACAAAATTCAAGATTAGCAATTCAGCCATGTGACAGGCACACCAGACTACTGAGCACATACTTC
Source organism: Arion vulgaris (assembly GCA_020796225.1). Taxonomy (NCBI): domain Eukaryota; kingdom Metazoa; phylum Mollusca; class Gastropoda; order Stylommatophora; family Arionidae; genus Arion; species Arion vulgaris. The sequence continues at coordinate 14,577,213 of CM036767.1, forward strand.
AAGACTGCCCCGAATATGATACACAGAGGCAAACTCACTGGCCTAACAAAACAACACTCAACAGAAAACTACACGGACCTCTGTGTGAGCTACAAAAGACAGTGAAGTTCATACAAGAGACAACAATGAATATATAGACAAATTTCAAGCGAACGAAAGGAAGGAAATGGTTCGGTCACATACTAAGATTACCAATAGACAGTGCTCAAAGAGCAAGCAATATTGCACAGATACAGTGGATACAAAGCAAAAGGCTGTCCATGCAATAGATGGACCTTAGAGATAAAAGAGAATGAAAAATGCTGTTTTTGAAGTGCACACAAAAGACTGTTCTAGAAATCTCTTCTTATCCTGCAGCTGTGAGATAAAACAGGATTAGAGAGAAGAAAGGAGAAGGTTTAAATGTTCAGTCATTTAGATAAGTTTAACACTTTCGCTGCCAGCCATTTTTCAACAAAGTCTGGCTCACTGCCAAGCTATTTTTCGGCATGATCAGTTTTCAGAGTGACAATTTCAAAAATCGTAAAAAATAAACTAATAAACTTAGGACTTTTAAACTATGGAATATTGTTCATATATTAATGAGCTACTAACCTGTCTATATGTGGAATATATTCTTTATAATCCACAAGCTATTGTAGTAACTGATATCCCATATCTATCCACGGTATGATATGCCATCGTATTCGAGTTAGGTGTCCGTCATCTACTCCTGTACCACTGGGAATGTCTGCTATCGATCTATAAACATCATCACGTGAATCACAGTTCAAATTCATATCACATTCAGAGTTCGTTTTAACACTATCACTGACTAAAAGGTCAGAAAAAGAGTCATTTTGGACATCACTATTCATCATTCGTCTGCCATTTTGACAATTTTTGTTTACTTACGAAAAATCGTGAAAAATTGGACTTTTACAGACGCATACCGCATGTGTTTAGATCCGCCATTTTGAGAGCTCTCGGAACAATACGGAAGTAGTACGTCACGAACCCCATTTTAGCAAGTGATACTTCCCGTTTAAAAAGACATCTCCGATAGCACATGTCAGCCGACTTTTGTCAGCGGCGGCAGTGAAGGAGTTGGTACTTCGCGACTTTTGTCATCGGTCGGTGGCAGCGAAAGTGTTAAACAGTAAATGATTAGCAACACCAGACTTCAAGAACTAACTAGTCTGGAAGACATACAAAAGAAAGGATGTCTATGGATTGGACATGTGAGCATAAGGAGAAAAGAAAGATGGCCATGACACACAATGTAGTGGACACAGCAGGAACATAAAAAAAAAAAAGGGAGACGGGGTAAACATATGCTGTTACTCAACCTGCACAGCATTGTGCAGTTAAGTCACTACATTCAAAACTACACAGTATCAGAGATGAGTTTCAAACAACATTTGATTTCATTATAAGAACCAATCTGTCCTGCAAGAAGTTGTTGTTAACCGAAGAGTCTTAAAATGCTATAGTCAAACACTGTTGTTTTATTGGTTTAAAGCGTAGATAAATCAATGCAATTTTGGGGTGACATTTGACTGTAGTCTGTGTTTCCGGGAACATGTTGAGTATGTCATTGTCAAGGCACGCAAGGTTTGGCGGCAATGAGAGTCATGGCGGCTGTTAATATTGAGCAACGACTGCTTGTCATCCTGTATCAGACACTGGTCTTCTCCACCATTGAATATGCAATGGGCCCTCCTCACTGTCAGCAAAACGCAAATTGAAAGACTTGAGAGAATACAGAACGAAGCTATGCGCATCATCTTCGGTTGCACAAGGGATATACCCTGTGTGGCGATGAGGTTTCTCCTGGATTTTCCGACCATGGAGTATAGAGTCAAGATAGCCAGAGCATGTGCCTATCTCAAAATAAGTGCCAAAAAGGATCACCCATTGCATGAACAGCTCAGCGCCAGTGGTGGACATCGGTTAAAGCGATGCAAGTCATGGGTTGGCCCTGCAGAGATACTGTTCAGCTGGTATGCGGGCTCAATAATATTGACTATGGGAAGAATGGATACGATGCCTCAATATATTGGAACACTTTTCAACCATCATTAAATTTGACAAAGGTTGCAGAGGGGAAATCCTCGGCGTAATGCAGACGTCAAAGTGATTTACACGGATGGATCGGTAGTTGTCACTTAAAAGTCTGCATGGGCCTTCTCTGCCGTTTATGTGGCAGAATGGTCAAGGAAGCCAGTGGTGCATTCAGTATGACAACAAGCAGCATTACAATGGAGGTACTGGCAGTGACCAATGCACTACTCTGGCTGGAGTCACAAGACTACACTCATGCGTGCATTCTGAGTGACTCATTGAGTATGATCCGAAGAGTGGAGTCGGTTCGGTGTGCAGGCAATGGACTGAATCACTGCAGGCGTCAACAATTTGCAGAATTACACTTGTCTTTGTTCGGGGGCACATGGGTGTCATTGCAATAGAGAGCAGACAGCTGGCTGGCTCTGCCACTATATCAGAGGGCCAGCCAATGGACAGAGCTGACATCGTGAACGCCCTCATAGAGCATGGCCGCAGAGAAGACCTTCATCTAAACCAATCCACGTCAACTACTAGATTATGAGAACTGGGTTTGAAGATTAGTATGGCAAGAAAAGAACGGTACAACAGGTATACGAGTAGGCTTATTAAACAAAATATAACTAGTCAGGTCAGTGCTGGACGCTGTTGAAGATATTGTGAAGGAGATCGGAGCACCTATGGACATGTCAGGAATGCAATGAAGATATTCCAAACGGAAACCACCGACAATAAAAATACATAACAAAAATGCAGTTAGCAAGGTCTCAAATAAAAAGAAGCAAGCGAAATTCATTTGAAATAAACTTAGGAAGATCAATAAAACATTGTCTAAAGACAAAGGAATGATTTCATTCCACCGAGTTTTAAAAAACCCCATTTGGCTGTCCTCTCTGACAAATCACAAACTCCGTCCGCAGCTTCTGCAACAACCCCTACGGATACCTGAAAACAATGCCCCTGTGAACGGAAATATATGGTCTCGATTTGAACCAACGACATTTGGCAATAATGTAACAACTTTGCCCCCATAAAACATTGTGACAACAGAAAAGATTGATGATGTAAATGTAACAACTTTGCCCCCATAAAACATTGTGACAACAGAAAAGATTGATGATGTAAATGTAACAACTTTGCCCCCATAAAACATTGTGACAACAGAAAAGATTGATGATGTAAATGGAAAGAAAACTACACAGACATCTGTGTGAACTACAAAAGCATGACGCCTATACAAAAGACAACATTGAATATATAGACAATATTTCAAACAAAGAAAAGGAAGATGTAAAGAAGAACAGGATAGAGTAAAAGACCTGGGGAATATGACAAAATTTTCAGGAAGGCAGTGAGATTCAAGAAAAAGTTAAAAGACATATTTCTTTGAGATGGGAAATTAATTATCAATGTCAAAATACATGACAAATGATGCTGGTACTTTGTGTTATCGTGATACAAACAAGTTAAAACAATTTGAAAAGAATAAATGCTTTGGCCATATCAGCGGTGCTAGTCTTGACATGGTTATACAATACTGTCGTTGAACAAAGATAAACACGTGTCCACTTGTATGTAAGTAAATTACAGCGACACAAATAAATATAAACAACATTAAAATGAGGACAATGCAAACTGGCAGTACAAACCAACAGCTACAACGAGCCATAATACGGATACCATAAAAGATATTAATTTATTAGTACAACCATTGAGCAGTACGGAGGTGATTGTGGAATCCATTCAATATGAAATGTTCCCTAGTAGGATAACCAGAACAGGACTTATTCAAAATGCTGTGTAGTTGTTACCCATTACTCCACCACAACTCATTCCATCTCCATAACCTCCACTCATGTTGTAAGTATGTCTACCTCCTGAAAAAGAAGAAAACATTTCTAAAGATGTGATCGAAGAGAATAAGGAGTTTTAAGATCTCCAGGGAAGCACAGGAGTAATGATCAATAAATGGTGATTAAGTATTATCACCATTTATTGATCATTCAGTGCCAAACATGGCCCCTGACTAAGACACAAGAAAGAAAGATTACATGTGAAATGAGATTACAAAAAGCTGTCAATGTTACAAGTTGAGATAGAGTGAGAAACGAAAATATCAGAAGCATCATTGGCACTATACCATGCATACAGTACATCGAGAAGTAAAGAATCAAGTGGTTCAGCCATCTAATGAGAATGGAACCACATTTACTACCATCACGTGCCTACAATAATCGACCCTCAGGGCACAGAGCACAAAGCAGGCCAAGAACACGATGGATAGATAACATCTCAGAGTAACTGCGAAAGCATGGACTGACAATGTCAAGCGCAACACACATGATAGAAAACTAACTCTCCCCACGACAAATGTGGTTAAGATAAGTATTGGAGGTTTCCAGAAAAACAAATTATCAAACACAGGATTCGAACCACCAACCCTTAGTTTTAGGAGAGCTAGTTGGCTGTGTTCTTAAAAGCGCTCATCTGTAGGGCTAGACAATGGATGCCATAAGAAATAAGGATTTGTGGTTTGAATCCCGTGTTAGGTAATTGGTTTTCCCCAAAAGTCCTAATACAAGATCACTATCTATTTATTGATCATAAAGATATGTACAACTATTTCTGTATGTAAAATAAAATACAATTGTACAGCATTTAAAAATGTGATTATATTTTTACCATAACTGCAGGGATAACACATAAATTGCTGTTTCTTATCGCCTGTGTGTTGCCGAGGCACATATTTGGAGCAAAGAATAGTAACACAGTAACTTGCAAGGCATATCAAAAGAGGCGACTGAGGTAGGGGCAGCTACCTTAGTAAATTAAAAAGCACCACAGAAATCGGTTGTGCTGGCCTATTTGTAGGCGCATAACTGGCACAACATATAATTGCTCTTAGGCTCGGATCACAAAGCGCAATTTAACAAGTGGTCGATATGGAGTGTTTGAAGAAGAAACGTTTGAAGAAGAAACAGACTAAAATGAGAAAGTGAAGATTAATAATAAAATTATCAGTAAACAAATAACAATATAACCAGACATTCACTCAACAACTGAAACACACAAGGATAGAGAATATTGTGGAGGCAGAATAATGTCAAAAAAAAAAAAAAAAGAGTAGCGACAGTTGTAGCCATATGCTCTATAAGAGAATTAAAAAACAGAATAGATACTACTACCTTGGTTTCCAAACCCGGCACTATTGTGGCCATATCCACTGAAACCCTGTTGATTTTTTCTGCTGCCGTATCCACTGCCTCCATGGCCATATACAGAGCCTCTAAAGTCATCATTGTATACAGATCCTGTTCCCAAACTTCTAAAGTCCACCCCCATGCTTCTTCCATAATTGGCAACATTACTGCGTACATTTGGTTCAGAATTTAAGAACAGTTCAATATAACGATGTTCTGTGGAGAAAAAGGGTTAAAAACTGTGAGCAAAGAAACTAATCTTTATGACTAAAATAATAAAAACACAACATAAATTTTAAGAAACAAAGAAATGATAATTTCCCATAACATAAACATTTTCTCATCTCGTTTTGGTATACAGGTATTCAACAAACATTCACTATTTCTGTCCTGTGTCATTCTTTCCTAGTTTCTAAATACTGTCCCAATATCCAAATGAGTCACAACAGAGATGAAGTGTCCATGAAGAATGCCGGGAGTATCAAGGAGGATCAGTTTAAAAACAAAGACATGAGGAAAAAAGTGGATACATCAGTACTGAACTTCATCAAGAAACAACAAATTAAATGGTTCAGCCACATAAGCAGATTCTTCTTCTTTCTCGAATCCTGTTTGCCTCACAGTATCAGGTCAAGAAGAGATTTCTAAAACGGGCCCTTGTAGATAGTGTCTTTCGTCACCTCTGTTATCTCTGAGGTCCATCTTTTGCGTGGCGGCCTTTTGCTTTGTACCCATTGTATCGGAGCAGCATTGCAGATTACCAACAGATAGTGCGCCTCAAAGAGCATTGTTACCCCGATACAGTGGATACAAAGCAAAAGATTTTATCTGTAGTCACCAAATGTTCTAAACCTTCTCTTCGCATTATATGCCCGAAGAACCTTGATTGTCTGATTCTTATTCTTTTGATAAGGTTTCTTTGTGTGCAGGCCTGATTTAAAACCTCCATATATGTTTTCTTTGCTGTCCATGGAATTTTCAACATTCTTCTGTAAAACCACATCTCTGTGGCTTCCAATGATCGTATTGATTGTTTGTTCATTGTCCATGATTCGCTGCCATACATAAGTATTGGTTCAATATAGTATTGGAGTACTCGTTTTCGCAATGTCATTGGTAGTGAGTTCACGCATAGTGTGTTCCTCATTTTCATAAAAGCTGCTTTCGTTTGAGCTATTCTACTCCTAATCTCTGTTGTACAATACAAAACAATACAAAAAAAAGAAGACGTGTTAGAAGTCATTTTGTCAATACTACAGTTACACTTATGTACTAGATTTAAAACTTACGCATATTGCATTTGTGTTTTTTCATTGCTTCAACTGCTTCTTGGTGAGTGGCAAAGTCTACATTAGCTTCCCCAGTTGGTCTTCCATTGTCTCCAAACTCAAACTCACATCGTATTGGTTGGACGGGGGAAAAGAACTGAGACAAGAAACACATATGGTGACTACAAATCAAAATATGGCTAAGATAAGTTTAAAATTAAATTTGAAATAAATGTAACAGGTAGAAGAAAGAGCTGCAACATCGAGAAGTGTGACAATGAAAATAGATTATTTTAATATCTATTAAAACATCATCATTCCACCCGTGTGGTACCGGGGCTCACAAGGAAAGCAAAGAATAGCACCACTGCGACCTACAAGGCATGTCGTAAGAGGCGACTGATGTAGGAACTAGGAAGCTACACTTGTAAATAAGAAGCATAGCAGAAATTGGATGTGCTGGCCTACTTGTAGGCGCATAACTGGCACAATGTACAATCGCTCTTAGGTTTAGATCACATACAAATCATAAAGAGTGGTTTAACAAGTGGTAGATATGAAGCGTTCGAGGAAGAAAAATATTACCATTCATCCTATTTGACCGAAATTAGAATACATGGGCAAAGTTCCAGCCTTGTAGAAAGCACGTGTTAATGTGCTTTTAAATTAACGATTTACGTAGAAATGTGATTCACGTTGCTATCCCCCTGTAGGATACTTATCAAATTACTGCAGACAAAATAATTAATGTTAAATTTGTCAACCTGCAGGTATATGTTCAAATTAATCTGTAGTTTTAATATTTGTAATATATTTTGATGAAATTTATCTCATTTTGTAGATTTATATTCATTCATTCATCCAATAGCTTGTCCCAATATTGTCTAACAGTTCATCCTGCATTAATCATCAGTTACATCTTGAAACCATGTTCTTCATAGTTCATAGGTACGGTTCCAACTTCACTGCAACGGGTCACCCAATAATTGCTCCGTTCCTGTGCCAACAAAAATCACACAAAATGCTAACAACTGTCTCCTGTGTCGTGAACTAATTCCAGGATGAAACAGCCTTACCGCCACAAAAAGCAACCAGCACCGCATAAATGCATATGGCCGTCGCTAAAGCGTCAACACAAAACTGTTGCATCACTTGAATTGCAATTTATGTCGAAGGGAACATTAATCATGACAAAATCACACGCAAAACACTGCATACGACACACTGAGTTGGTTCGTCGTAACCATGTTCTACCGTGGTATGCAGACTTACAGTTATCCTCTGTAGGTTCTCTTCTTCTTCTTTGCATTCGTTCTTTACGACCAATTTTAATCACTCTTTGTAATATGTTTGATCTTTGCCAAGAACATGTATACATTGCACATTGGTTTGGTAGGCCCCTAAACGCATAGACTTCTACACGTTTAGGACACATGCATCCGATTTCAGCCAAACCTCCTTAGTCGCCTCTTACGACATGCATGGCAGGTAACAGTGGTTCTATTCTTTACATCCCAAATTTAGGCCCGTAACCACTCAGGCATGTAGGCTCTAAAGACCTTAACTTTCAAAATTACTAGAAAAACAGTCAGTCAAATATGTACTTAGAGACAGAAGTTTTCCAAATTAATACAATCAAATATCATGAAATCTGCCTTACATCAAAGACATCCTGTTCCACAGATTGGAAAGGCAGACCTCTCATGTGTACAGAGTGTCCTGTTCTGCTACTATAACAGCCACCAGGATGCATTCCTCTGCGATCCATCATTCCCATGCCACGCCCACCTTGCATGAGTCCCATTCCGCCCCGCCGATTATGTACGTCCAAACCACCATCATAACTATAGCCCTCATATCCATCCTCATAGAAACCTGTGACAAGAAGTATACTACATATCAATATATACAACAACTGTTACCTTATCATAAGGTGTAAGTAAGTAAACAAAAAGGTGGGGCACTACCATGTAAAGACTATTTTTCATTAACCGTCGGCACATTATGGGTGATGTGGTCAACAACATGCCATCCACCTTTACTTCCCAAGCTTTTCTGGGTACCCAACTGAGGCTGGGTTGACCTGAAAGCCGTGATGTCTACATCCTAGTCAGTGCCTGACATGCCGAATCGTACCGGGCCCAAATTTGGGGTATAAAGAATCAAACCACTGTTACCTACCACGCATGTCGTAAGAGGCGCTAAGGAGGTTTGACTGAAATCGGATGCACATGTCCTAAACGTGTAGAATTATATGCATTTAGGGGCCTACCAAACCAATGTGCAACATATACACGTTCTTGGCAAAGATCAAACATATCACAAAGAGTGATTAAATTGGTCGTAAAGAACAAACGCAAAGAAGAAGTGCCTGCCAACTTTTTCTTAATTTCCATTCGTTTTCTGGCTCTTTTCCCCTTGTCTTTTACTGCAGATGACTGTAATGGTATATTGGGTTGTTTTCTATTGGGAATATATGGTTTTGTTTTTTTTGTTTTGCTGTCTGTATCTTGTTGGATAGGCAGAAGTGTGTTTATGTGATTTTCCTCTCCCTGATGGCCAGCAACCAAGGATTTATCCCAATTTTTTTAATTTTAGAAGTGTCTTTTGTATATGAGGTTTGAAATTGCTATTAGCTCTTTAACTCTTTGTTTGCCCACAGTGTCAGGTCATACATCTATATTGTGAAATTTACTCTGGGAGAGCTGTTTTCGTAATAACATCAGATTTGTCTCCCTAGCCTGTAACAGTCCCCACACTGCCTCTGAGCACTATTTGTTCATTTGAGCACCAATTTGTGTTCCCTCTAACATGATCATGTATCAACCACTATGTGATCTGAACAAAGAGCATGTTGTGCTAATGTTGTGAAGCAACGTGACCATTCTGATTGAGGAACTCCACTGTTTTGGGGCACATACTGTTTGTATTGTCATAAGAAATTAGGAGCTATTACTACCTCTGAATTAGGAAAAGGCAAAGCAAAAGAAGAAGGAATTATCCTTCTGTATTATTTTCATGTGAGGAGAGTGAAAAGGGTGACAAAATGACAGGTTATGTTGACATCTAAAGTATTGTGTTCGTGGATTGGACTTTACAGTCACCTTCGCACATACGAGAGAGACGCAGCGATGTGCGTCTTAGACTGTCGTCATTGCTTGTGATGGCCAGCTATTATTATGTTCTTTTTCTTCGAACGCTAAATATTGACCCCTTGTTAACCACTCTTTGTGATTTGTATATGATCTGAGCCTAAGAGCAAGTGTACATTGTTTCAGTTATGTGCCTACAAGTAGGCCAGTATATCTGATTTCTGCATCGCTTTTTATTTACTAGGTTAGCTTCCTTAAGTTCATACCTCAGTCGCCTCTTACATGCCTTGTAGGTCGCAGTTACTATTCTTTGCTCCCCTGTGGGCCCAGACAACACAATGGCGATTATTGCAATTATTATGTTGACATCTGCATTGCTGACAGGACTAGACAATCAGCTGTTTACCACATATCTTAGTTCGATACAAGACTAATGGGAAATATTGTTTGTATCTAACACAGATATTGCGAGCGTTCCAGGTTAGAGTATCTGAACAGCAGCCCCAGGGAAAGTTTTAAAGACCATGCATTCTGGCATGACCAATTTCTTCAATGATCTAGCATCACTTGAGCTCTTGCCCTTCGGCCCAATGTTATGTAGTGGTATCTGCATGTGTTTGTAAGTTATTCTTTTGTTCCGTATAATGTGTTCCATTTATCTGACCTTGAAGGAACTTTCTGACGTCATCCAGTGCTTGGCACCTGAAGAGTTGGTGGTGAACGGATTCATGATGATGTGCACACCATTTTTTTTCTTTTTCTTTCGTCCGCTTTCAACTCAGACGAAGTTTCATCTCTGAAACTGATTTTTGCGTGAAAATCGTTTTTCCAATTTCTTACAATGGCAGCAGCGTGCACATTGTAAATTACTTACACTGGCAGCCGTGTGCTCAATGTACTCGTAATTAGTATTCCTTGCCATACAGGCAGATTTTCTCCGACTTCAGAGGTACTCACGTTATCGTCCTGAGTAAGACCAGGGGACTCGGACAAATGCCGGACAGTAGGTTTGAACCCGAGCTATGAGGCGTCTCACAGCTAGCAGGCCGAGCTACTATCAACTACTCTAGGCAGTCCCCTGTGCACACCATAACAACTCTTAAGGCAGAGTGTGTCCTCTATCTGTAAACACTTTATAAATACAAACTTGAGAAAATATAAACACCCGAGACAATGTTACTATCATTAATTTTATAAAACTCTTGAAGGATAGACCATTCACATCTTCTTCTGCTTCACTTTTCAACTCCCAATGGAGCACAGGTGTTCAACAAACTTCTTCCAGCTCTTCCTCTCTCTTGCCATCTCTGGAACATTTACATACAATACTTCCTCATAAAAAAATAAATAAAAAACATTCATTACCTTTCAGGTTTTGCCCACGACCTCTTCCAAATGCAATGTTAAGCATTTCCATACCCATGGCAAATCTATCACTTCTATTATAGTGTCCAGGCCGTAATGGCATCCCACCTGTCATAAGAGGGTGGAGGCCCCCACGAATATCACTTGCAGAATTTGCTTCTGCCATGCTGCTCTTGAAAATTTCAATATACCTGTAGAAGAGTGACAATTTATTTTCAAGACAAAACAACCGTCGCTATAACATAACACAAATAGTTGGATTAAATTCCAGATGACAAAGTAAGTTATTATCTATTACTTATTACACGGACAGCGAAGAAAACAAATTATGAGGTTTTACAACAGGTCTGCACACAAAGAAACCTTATCAAAAGAATAGGAATTAGACAATCATGGTTTTTGGGCATATAATGCGAAGAGGTTTGGAACATTTGGGAACAATGGATAAAATTCAGGGAAGAAAAGATTGTGGAAGACATAGGGAAAAAATATTACATGGTCTGACATCGTGGTTTGACAAAAGATCAACATCAGAACTGCACCAAGGAGAGAGAGTTGTGGAGAGACATGATAACCTACGCCGGCAGGCATGGCCCTTGATTGATTACTTATTACAAATTGTAAACAGAATCAGTCAGATTTGTGTCAAAGCACCCAGGATGGGTCTATAGGTGCCCAGTCCCTATCATCACAGCCAGCTGAAAGTTTCAGTGGCAGAGCACTTACACAGTAGCCCTGGTGATGAATGTAAATTTTTTCTGTAACCTAAACACTGGTGTGAGTAAGCTGAGTGACTGGAGGGTTTACTGTATCAGGAAGTCTAACCATCCATTGGTGCCACATCTGGTTCAACTTACTCACAAGCAAGACGACAGATCAATGGTGAATATAGACCTACATGTGGTTCATAGTTCATAAGTACGGTTCCAACTTCACTGCAACGGTCACCCCATAATTGCTCCGTTCCTGTGCCAATGAAAATCACACGAAATGCTAACAACTGTGAAATGTTTCCTGTATGAACTAATTCCAGAATGAAACAGTCGCGTACCGCCACAAAAAGAAACCGGCACCGCATAAAATGCATATGGCTGTCGCTAATGTAGCAACACAAAACTGTTCATCATTTGAATTGCAATTCTTGTCATGTGGTTAATTAATACTTTTTTTTTTTTTTTTTTTTCGTCCGCTTTCAACTCAGACGAAGTTTTATCTCTGAAACTGATTTTTGCGTGAAAATCCGTTTTCCCCAATTTCTTACAATGGTAGCAGGTGCACATTGTAAATTACTTACACTGGCAGCCGTGTGCTCAATGTACTCGTAATTAGTATTCCCTCGCCATACAGGCAGATTTTCTCCGACTTCAGAGGTACTCACGTTATCGTCCTGAGTAAGACCAGGGGACTCGAATAAATGCCGGACAGTAGGTTCGAACCCGAGCTATGAGGCGTCTCACTGCTAGCAGGCCGAGCTACTATCAACTACTCTAGGCAGTCCCCCATTAATTAATACTAATATCAAAGTATATAGGTACAGCAACATCAGTACTGAACTTCATCAAGAAATAACAAATTGAATAGTTCAGCCACATAAACAGATTACCACTAGACAATGCTACTCAGATACAGTGGATACAAAGCGAAAGGTCTATAAACGAAAATAACAGAGACCATGAAAGGCACCTTGTACAAAGCGCACACAAGAACCAGCTCTAGAAATTTCTTCTGATGCTGTGAGGCAAAACAGTATTAGAGAAAAGAAGAAATCAAAGTATGGCTCAACGTGATATCAAACAACAGGTTTATAACTGATTCAATCTTGTGGTCTCAAAACAGATTTAGCCAGGTTTATTAACAATTTCTTTTCATGTCACTAAATATGGGCCTAGCTCATTATAAGTCCCAAGATCTCAAGACCAGTGGTTTGGACTACAGGTTTCCTGACTACAAATTTAAACATGATGATTAGAACTTCAAGTACCTCTGAAGTAGGAGACGGCATGCCTGTATAGCGAGGATACCGTTAAAAGGACCGTACATCTTCATGCAAAAATCAGCTAAAAGCGCCATACCAAACACAATGACTACGCCTGAATTCATTGCAGTCAAACGCAGAAGAAGTTCACAGATAAACACTAATAAAATAATTTGGCATCATATATACTATAATCAACCTAACTTTAACAATATATATACATTCTAAAACTAAAATATATGAATAAAAATAATGAACACAGAGAGAAATTAAACAATTACATACAAACTAATCTTAATATTCTGTTTCCTAAAATATTGTCTGGCAACTTCTTCAACATATAATCTCACCCTGTTACCATTTAAATGTTATTTTTAATATTAATAAGTATAGATGCACGACACAAGTAAAGGAACAAAAGTAAGACTTCTGAGATTCGATAACATGCATACTCCCTGTGGCAACATATGGATGTGAATCGTAGACCATAACACAAACATTAAAGAACAAAATTGCAGATTTGAAACAAAGTGTTACAGAAACGTTCTTAGGACATACTGGACAGAGAAAAGAAACAGCAAAGACATCCTACAAGACCTGCATATCGAGGAGCATTGGCACATAAATATCATGTCCTGGAAAATTGCCAGAGTGGTTACCGGGGCCCAAATTTGGGGTGTAAAGAATAGAACCCTGTTACCAGCCACGCATGTTGTATGAGGCATCTAAGGAGGTTTGGCTGAAATCGGATGCACATGTCCTAAACGTATAGAAGTCTATGCGTGTAGGGGCCTACCAAACCAACCAATGTGCAACGTATACACGTTCTTGGCAAAGATCAAACATATCACAAAGAGTGATTAAAATTGGCGTAAAGAACGAACGCAAAGAAGAAGATGTCCCGGAAAATTAAATATTTTGACCACGTTAAACGTCATCATAGTGGTCTGGAGAGAATGGTAATTGAAGGCATGGGGAATTCCAAGCGAAGGTGGCAGCAGGACATCAAAGAAACCTGGAACATGACGCTAGAGAACTTGCAAGAGACAAGAGTTTTTTTCAGGTGGGCTGTGATGAAAGTGATGTTTTGCAAGGGACATGCTACTATTTTAACAGCTAGCAGTACATAGTTCTTAATGTGACATAGTTAATTGTATTTTATATTCTTATATTGTCTCCCATCTTGTTCCTCGTATTCACAATGACCTCATACCAGAACTGCCACAGGGTGTGAGAACTGCCCTATATGCTGATGACTTAGCAGTATAGAGTGTAGAAGAACACACAGCTATAGGCAATACACAAATACAAAAGGCTGCAGACAACATAGCAACATGAACAGAGAAATGGTTGGTTCAGATCAACGCTGAAAAATCGTCAACACTATTCACACTATCAAACAAAGACAGGGCAGGAGAAATACGACTCAGGAATACAAAAGTCCCAATAGATGAGGAACCCCATTATTTAGGCATCACATTAGATACAAGAATGACATGGAAGCCTCACCTGGAGAGAACAGAGGCACAAGCAAGAAGGAAGTTAGCTATCCTGAGGAAACTAGCTGAATCAAGTTGGGGAGCTAATGAAAAGACACTAAAGAGAGTATACACTGCACTAATAAGGCCAATATTAGAGTATGGATCATCATCTTGGTCAGCAGCAGCCAAATCAAATATTCAAGACCTGGATAAAGTGCAGAACCAAGCCCTCCAGTTGATTACAGGTGCTATGAAGACCACTGCAATTGACGCGATTGGAAAAAATCACATGCACTCCATCTCTATCATATAGACGAGACACAAAGACCCTCATACAGGCAGAAAAATACAAGAATATGCCAACACATCCAATGAAAGCAAGGTTCAGAGATCTGGCCAGTGGGAGGTTGAAAAAAAGTAGTTTTGTGCACCGGTCTAAGAGACTAATTAGAACATATACGGTCGATCTACCAGACATCACCAAGGATATAACCCCAACCCCATGGGAACAACATAATTTTACCATTAGAACTACTATAGCTACCACATGCCCCAAGGGAGAGCTAAATATTCTCCAAAAGAAAACAGTAGCCTGTGAAATGAATGAAGAACTATATCCAAGTGAAGCATAGATCCAAATATATACAGATGGATCGGCAACTAGAGCTGTGAGAAACGGAGGGGCAGGAGTTCATGTAAGATACCCATACCAAACAAATGAATCCACCTGTACGCCCACAGGAAAATTCTACTCAAATTACTCAGCTTCTTCTTCTTCGAACGCTCCACCTCGACCACTCTGTGTGATCTGAGCCCAAGAGTGATTGTAAGTTGCGCCAGTTATGCGCCTACAAGTAGGCCAGCACATCCGATTTCTGCGCTGCTTTTTAATTTACTAGGTAGCTTCCTGGGTCCTAAATCAGTCGCTGCTTACGACATGCCTTGTAGGTTGCAGTGGTACTATTTTGGCTTCCTTGCTGGCCCCAGCACCACACTGACATGGAGCGGTTGAAGAAGAAAGAAGCATTTAAAACAACAAGTAAGACATCCACATCCTCCAATTTTAGTAACATCCACTGTAATAACATCTCTTGAAATCTTAGCAAGCATAAAACATTAAATGGGAACTTCAAGATAAAATAAGATGTATTACTTAATGAACCCAATTACACTGAGTTCATGATAGTGCCTAAAACAGACCATTACAAAATGACCAACCAATTTAGTATAAGCCTAGAAGAACCCCACCTGTGACCTATCCTCTCTTTGTGTTTTTCCAAAGCCCTCTCAGCTATTGCAGGTGATGCAAACTGAACAAACGCCTCCCCAGTGCTCCGCCCCTGAAGATCTTCTGGGAGCATAATTCCATTTGGAACTATCTCCAACCCTACAACCCCCACCCGACCATTGGGTAAAGAGAGAAGGAAGCAATAAAACATATGAAGATTTTGTTACAAGGAAACATACTTGATAACTATAACAAGAAAATCCCATTATGACTTAAATATAGAAACATTACAATTTAAACATTAATAAGTAAATCCAATTATATCTTTAGCTTAAACATAGAATATGACAATATAAACATAATTATCTGAACTAAAACACAATTTCTTAAATACTAATTCTAGTAATTCTAAAATGTTTTAAATATATATTTTATAGTTGCATCTTCTTTTTGTTCACTTGAAATATTGCATATATCTGCAATGTTGTGTTTTTGGGTTTTTTCCGATCCAGAAGCACTTGAGCTGAAAGCTCTTGGCTCGGTGTCATGGACATCGCAACCCTTCGGCTCGGTGTCACTAACACTGTAAATCTGGGGAACCTGTAGCTTTTCTGCCAGTCCGCGGAGTTGAACCCGCACTTACAGAGGACTAGTCACCCGTAGTCCAACGCGCTACGAACACGCTGTCTGTCTTTTGTTTAAACCCCCATGTCTTTTTGTAGATCACGTAGAAGTCACTGTAGGTTTTTGTGTTCTCTCAGCAGTTATCCCATCCATCTCTACTCTTTATTGATTGGACCAGCATCATTGCACTTCGGTGAGTAACCATATGTACTCTGATCTCTTTCTTACACTGGAAGATCTCAGTTGCAGTGCACAAACTCAGTAGCACCAGCGAGGGTCCCTGATGTAATTTTGAAGACGGTGAGGATATTTTTGTAGGAATTTTATTTTAAATCTTTTCTAATGAATTTTGCACTGGCAGCGGCTTCCCAACCTGCTCTTCTCAATTTTGAACTGCCAAGGATCTTTATGTGCTTAAATTGCACAAGGGTCCTACATTTTATCGCCAGTCTCCGATAGGACTAGAAACTCGATCTCACCCACACTGAGATCAGAGATCTCTGGAAAATATCCAGATTGCTATACGAGGGAGGGAATCTGGTACCTTTGGCTATCTCCACTGTAGGAATTGATATAATTTCACCCGTGATGACCTTAAGCACCTGGTATTGACCTGTATTCAGATTGTGCTGTTTGATGATGAACATCATGCAAATTATCAATATTTCAGGTGTGGTCATAAGCTCTACTAGTAAACTTTACTGAGTATTTTCTAGCTAGTTCACCATGTGGTGAAACTTTTTTACTTCAAGATGGCTAACTTCCTTCTAACCAATGTTGATGCTTCTAAGTCAGTCTATTATCGAATGTAACTCAGAGATGGATAGGTTGTTTGTCTTCTCTCAGCAATTCTCCATTAGGCCTAAATTTGTCATGTGTCTGTAACATATGCTACAGGTGCCTATAAACCTGGGCGCAACGTATTCATGTTCTTGGTGCAAACCACACATGGTTGGTTAATTTGGTTGATAAGACTGAATGCAAAAAAACAACAATTTTTTTATTTATCCGTATGTTAGTTTTTTAAAAATTGGATAAAGAATTATGAGCGTAGTGCTGCACTTGTCCGTGTTGATGCACCATCTGTTTGCTCATAGAGTGAATGCACCTATAGTTCTTTATAGAAGTTGAGTGCCAACCTTCTGTGTTTTACTGCCAATCTCCAAAAAAAGGGCTAGGAACTCGATCTCAAATACCCTGAGATCAGTGGAGAATAGTCAGATCGTTATACTTTATGCACTCGCATTGAGGGGAGAGCAAGCATCATATATAACCATTACCACTATGTATTTTCAAGACAATATTCAATCTTACTCGTTATGTCAATGAACTCTGGTATGTCTAGTAAGCATACACTTTAGACCCCAGCGTTGCGTAAGACCACCAGAGAGGTGCAACCAATATACATGTAGGAGTCCTAGAGAGCACAAAGACAATATACATGTAAGACCCCCAAAGAGGCACCAAGACCAATCACCTGTTAGTTGTAAAAATGTGGATAGAAATAATAAATTTTAATTGGCTGAAATCGGATGCACATGTTCTTGTGAAATCTATCGTTTGGACCTACCAAACCAATGTCAAAGGTATACCGTTCTTGGCAAGATCAAACATATCACAAAGAGTAATTAAAATTAATCGTAAGAAGCACATGACAAAGAAGTAGAAAAAATTTTTTAAAAGCACAGATCTTGAAAGAATGGGATCGTCTGAAATCTCTCTGGATGACCTCTTCATCCCAGGTTAGGAGTGACTAAGACAAAGAAACGTTGGTTGGGGCATCTATAGATGGCCTATATTCATACTGAAGTCATTCGGTTTAGATCCTTCAAGTGCGAATATATATATATATAGTGTCTGCAAGGAATTTCTCCATCACCGCTTTGTCCTGGACAACTCTTTCAGTCTCTACTCTGAAATTGATTCTTATATTTCTTGTCTCTCTCTGTAAAGTTCGTTTCAGGGTTTCTATAGGGTGTGCTTTATTTCTTGAACCCCTTTTCCTCCACTTCAAGCCTGCTTTGGTATTCTTTAATCATTTCTTCTCAGAGCATGTCCAACACATCTCCATCTTCAGTTTCTTATAAAAGTTTGTACTAGTGGTTGACCAGACTTCTCTGATTACATCTCTTCTCCAGAATTCATCACATTTTATGTTCATTGTTTTTCTTATTATGTTTATGTTACTAAGCATCTATTTTCAAATTACTTTCTATATCTTTAGTCATTTTCCAACTCTTGCTAGCATATGTTAGGACTGATACAACATTGGAATTGAAAATAGTCTGAATAAAGCCAGACATTATAACTACCTAGTAAAAGAAGTCTTCAGGGATCATTTGAAGGCAACACAATGGCCTCAACTTCCATTTTCATACTGGAAGTAATGTCATGTATACCTAAGTGTGAGTATTTATCACTACTAAGCCTACAGGACAACTCAAATTTAACTGGAAGACTGTCTATAGAAAACAGGGGAAAAAGACTGTCATTAGTAAGAAGAAAAACAGCTGATTAGATTAGTTTGACTAATCTACCTACACACTTCAGAGCAGACAACAAATGTTAGCATATTGTACAGCTTAAATATTTTATGAAACACATAACTAATAATAACATGCACAAAATAAAGCTCATAACTAAAGGATAATTAATAACTGAATTCTATGCGAGGAGTTAATTCTTATTATTCTTGTGGTTTATAGAACAACATGCTCTGATATAGTCAGAAAATGATTGTTTTTATGTTGAAAGATATCTTTTTGCTTAACTATACTACTTTACCCTCTATAAAACAAACAGTTCATAACTATGATCCAGTCTGTCAATATTTTAACCTATCCCAAAATTAGACTATAAATAAGTTCTATTTTACAAAATATTGAATGGAAGAATGTTACCTGCAAAAAAATGAGCTATTTCTTCCTTGGAGCAGCCAAATGGCAACCCTCTGAGTTTTACAATAGCATCTTCTATGTTATGACCCTGTGTGATTCCAGCACCCGTTCTCTTGATCACCCAATTCATTTCTGATCTGTCAACTCTAAATACTGATAGCGATAACAGTGAATATTCATAACAAAACTGCTGTGGTCTCTAAAGTTAATCAGCAGCTACTTCTAATAATACACAAAATTGATATTACCTAATTTAAAAAAACCATATATAACTAGTAGTTAGTTACTGAAGCCGACAAATCAGTAGGGTTGTGGCACTACTTTCTTCTTCTTCTTCAATGATCCAGGGCACTTGAGCTTTTGCCCTTGGCCCAATGCTGTAGTGGTATCTGCATGTGTTTGTAAGTTGTTCTTTTGTTCCGTATAATGTGTTCCATTTATCTGGCCTTGGAGGAAGGAGGGTCTTTCTGATGTCATCTAGTACTTGACACTTGAAGAGGTGGTGGTGAACGGTTTCATGATGATGTGCGCACAGTTGGCACTCTGGGGTGTGTTGTGGATGAATTCTGTTCAAGTGATTATTAAGTGTTATGTGTTGGGTTGAGAGTCTAAAAATGGTGCTATGATCTCTTCTTGTAAGGTGGTTGATGTTGTCATTAAGGTTAAGGCTGGCCATATGGGTGTACACCTCTCTTCCTGTGTTTCCCATGGCCCATCTGTTCACCACATTTCTTTATTTGTTGTCATTAGGATTTGCTTTGCTGTATGGAGAGTTGCTGTGATTGGTTGTTCCTGTCTTGACCCTTTCTTGGCTAGCCTATCTTCTTTGTCATTTCCAGGTGTGTTTGAATGTCCAGGGATCCACTGCATGGTTATTTTGATGTCATGTGATGTAATAAGTCTGTCAATATCTAGGGCTATTTGGGATAGTTCAGATTTACAATGTCCACCATCTTCTAGAGCTTGAAGGCAGACATTGAATCTGTGAAAATAATTATGTTTTGTGCCTTGGATGGAAGGCATTGAAACAGTCTTCAGGTGGTACAAAGCTGCTTCTGTACACTAACTTTCAAACTAGCTTTTTTGATTGATTGGACCAGCATTATAGCACTTCGGTGAGTAACCATGTGTGCTCTGATTTCTTTCTTACACAGGAAGATCTCAGTGGCAGTACATGAACTCTACCACCAGCAAGGGTCCCTGATGTAATTTATAAGATGGTAAAAATATTCTGTAAGAATTTTATTTAATATTCTTTCCAGTGAATTTTGCCAGGGTAGTGGCTTTCCAGCCTGTTCTTCTTGAGTTTGAACCGCCAATGGTTCTTTTATGTACTCAACTTGAACACAGGACATACATTTTATCGTCCTCCGATAAGACTAAGAACTCGATCTCACCTACACTGAGATCAAGGATATCTGGAAAAATATCCCAATGGCTCTATGAGGGAGCGAACCGAGTACTTTTGGAAGGAAAGGCAAGCACCTAACCTCTAAGCCACAGAGACCCCCCTAGTCTTAGATATTACCTAGTTTGTGAGGGGGACTGCCTAGAGTAGTTGATAGTAGCTCGGCCTGCTAGCTGTGAGATGCCTCATAGCTCGGGTTCGAACCTACTGTCCGGCATTTGTCCGAGTCCCCTGGTCTTACTCAGGACGATAGCGTGAGTACCTCTGAAGTCGGAGAAAATCTGCCTGTATGGCGAGGAATACTAATTACGAGTACATTGAGCACACTGCTGCCAGTGTAAAGTAATTTACAATGTGCCGCTCTGCCATTGTAAAAAATTGGAAAAACGGATTTTCACGCAAAAATCAGTTTCAGAGATGAAACTCGTCTGAGTTGAAAGCGGACGAAAGAAAAAAAGAAAAAAAAAAAAACCCTAGTTTGTTACATCAAAATAACTATGCAATAAATCTCTGGACATTCAAATACACCATAAAATTATAAAGTACATAAGTTAGCTAAAAAGGAATTAAGACAAAAGCCACAATACAACCACAAACAGATGTACATGGAAGAGAGGTAGATTGACACATGCAAACCCAAAATCCATTGACACCATCAACTATCTTACAAGGAGAGACCAGGGCAACATTTTTAGTAATCTGAACGGGGCTAGGCCCACATGGATTTAGCAGTCAGTGACTGCTATCATCAACATAAGAACAAAGCTGACCAAGACTCCATGGCGGTTCCAGAAACGGACGAATATCAAGAAGTCTGGCTAAGTTTGTGGAGATCAAAGAGGGAGAAGCTAACCTGGTACCCAAAAAAAGGTGATGCTAAGATCGGATTGAAAGGTGCAGATACGATAGATCATGCTGAAAACTGTGAGACAGCGCATTTCGCTATCCCAACTGCATCCTGCTATAACCAGCTGGAGCATGAGAATGATCAAGGAAGAAGTAGACTCTGCAGCCAACTCATATTATTTAACAATTACATGGACAGAATTCAAGCACAACACACTTCAGACTGTCAGCTGTGTACATATCATCATGAAATCATTAACTGCTACCTCTTCGAGTGCCCAGTGAGGAAGATTCTTCTTCCTCCAAGCTGGATAAATGGAATATAACAGCAACAACAACTTATAAACACATGCAGATATTGATTTGTTCTTCTTTGCGTTCAGTTTCGTATGTTTGTCTAAACCCTGAGATGGGTTGCCTCTATGAAGCTGCATGTCAGTTGGAGTTCTTTGAGAGACTGATTTGTTCAACACCAGTTTAGAAATAACTAACGAACTCCAATATGGATGCAATAAAGCAAATCAAATCATAGGATAAAAGTGACGCCAAATTTAAAATGCAAACATGTCACCATGAACACTTTAGACATTGTTAAACAATATTTCCCTCATCATCATACTATTGGTGTCAAACCTGGACGCTGACATCAATCGATAGAAGAAAACTAGTAATGATAGAGATGAAGTGTCTACGCAGAATGCTGGGAGTATCAAGAAGAGACCGGTTTAGCAATGGAGACAACAGAAAAAAAGGAGGATGCAACATCAGTACTCAACTTCATCAAGAAGCAATAAATTAAATGGTTTGGCCACATAAGCAGATTACCAACATCCTCAACGAGCAATGTTACTCTGATACAGTGGATACAAAACAAGAGGCGGTATTTTCTTGATCACCGGCACAAGATGGGTAATGTGGAGAATATCAAGACTTAGTTTTAAATCTATGACCTCTGAAGTTGGAGATGGCGGAGGCCTCTGATAATAAGGAAAGCAACATCGCGCAAAGTACAATACCACAATACCAGATGTCCTGACTCACCTGACTTCATAGCGTGTGAATGAAAAAGAAGAAATCTATATGAAAATGTAAACTATAAAGAACTGCTCTGTGAACTTCCTATTATAAAAACCACTAACCCTCAATGTATCTGTTGCCAATATGCTCATTATTTTGAGCAAGGGCATGTGTGACATCCTCTTCTGAAGCTAGCTCCCACTGAGTCGCCTCACCACTAGGTCGTCCTTCTCTTGAATAAGTAAAATGGACTCCATTTGCACCATCAGGGATTTTGCATTCTAGAAAATAAAAGGTTGTGAAGTCAGTAAAATTGTTGATGAGGCATATCTTCTTTCTTGTTGACTCTAGGATAACCAATTTCTTCTTCGAACACTCCATATCGACCACTCTTTGTGATGTGTATCTGATCCTAGCCTAAGAGAGATTGTGTGTTATCTCAGTTATCGACCACAAGTAGGCCAGCATATGCTATTTCTGCGATGTAATTTATTTACTAGGGTAGCTTCCTGAGCCCCTACCTCAGTCACCTCTTATAACATGCCTTGTAGGTCGCAGTGTTACTATTCTTTGCTCACCTTAGGCCCGGCAACACAGGTGATTGCATAACATTCAATCAGGATCTATGGCTGGGGAAGCAGGCCCCAACAAATATATTTTTAAGACTGATGTCATGGACTGCAAAACATAAAACATGGTACAACATATCCCACTTTTAAGAAATAAACTCTGCAGGAAAAATTAACATATTTTTAATACATTAACAATGTGTACCTACATTACAGAGTATTGCAAAATCATAAAAATGAATTAACGTATTATCAATTGAATGACAATGAATACTAGAACATACCACCCGAGTGGTTACCGGAGCCCAAATTTGGGATGTAAAGAATAGAACCACTGTTACCTAACACGCATGTCGAAAGAGGCGACTAAGGAGGTTTGGCTGAAATCGGATGCATGTGTCCTAAACGTGTAGAAGTCTTATGCGTTTAGGGCCTACCAAACCAATGTGCAACATATACACGTTCTTGGCAAAGATCAAACATATCACAAAGAGTGATTAAAATTGGTCGTAAAGAACGAACGCAAAGAAGAAGAACTAGAATATACTAACCTCTCAAAAAATATAGAACTTCATCCACTTTTGCTGCCCATGGAAGCCCTCTAAGTCTTACAACATATCCTTTCCCATCTGACATGATGACCTAAAGATTAAATTAGCACATTATCAATTGCAGGGTAAAAATGTATTATCATCGTTCCTTCTTAATTCAAACAGGAGCAAGGGGTGTTCACTGCAGTTAGCCTCATTGCAAGAAGCCTACTCTAAAATGTTGATGTGTTTTTAAAGTGGCAGCATGAATAACACTTCACAGTGGCCTGATTGATTGTTAGGTGAATAGCAAAGTGTGTTCCCAACTCTTTCTCACACAGGACGATCTCAGCAGCAGAGCCCAAACTTTGTAGCACCGTCACTGGTACATGACATAATTTTGAGGATGGTAAAAATGTATACATATAAATTTTTGTAACCAGTGTTAATTGTTTTTGTCCAGGCAGTGACTTTCCAGCTTAGTAACAAAATCGTTTAATTAGTGGACCTCCCCATGAGACCAATACCTTGTAATAGCAGGGAGTCTTGCATGTTTCAATGATACAATGGGCTGAGGCGGTGAGTGACATGTTCTTGGTAGGATCACTCAGGCCGAACAGGTCACTGAAGAGGGGTCGGAACAAATATGGCTCTTGATCCTTCAGGTTAAGGTTTTGCTTCAGACTTAAAGTCCCCTCCTATAAACTCTCTACGTTATGGAAATGGCAACACTAACTATTCACCAAGATCAAACCATTGCTTAAATATAAGGACGTCTGCACTGCCTCATTGAAGAACTTTTCTATCGGCCCTGAGTTATGTGAAAACAACATTATGCAAAGGTACACAATCTTTTGAAAAGGAGACTTTGTGATGAGCTGAAAGGTAAGAGATAGCGAAAACTCAGAAGTTGTCACAGTAAAACAATTGCCAGATCGTCTGTAAAGACGAAAAAGGCCATTATATAATAATAATGAAATAAAATACACATAAATGACCAAACGCTAAAGCAGGTGAGTGAATTCAAATACCTAGGAAGTATCTTCCCATCTGATAGTAGACTGGACAGAGAGATCGAAACTAGAATCCAGCAAACCAACAACATTACATACCAACTAACCCCAATCTTGAAATACCCAGCAATTCCAGCAGAAACTAAAAGACAGATTATAAATGCAATCTTCATACCAACTCTGTGCTACCAGAGCCAAACAAGGGCACTGACAAAAGAACAAAAAAAGGAATGTTACCACCTGTGAAATGAGATGCTTGAGAAAAGTTGTAAATAAAACAAGAAGAGACCATATAAGAAAGGAGGAAATTAGAAGAACAGTTGGAACAACACCTGCTATTAGATTCATTGAAAAATGGACTCAAATGGTTTGGCCACTTGGTCAGAATGAACCAGAATACACCAGTTCATACAACCTGAAAATGGAATCATCAAGAGGAAGGGACAGATCAAGAAAAAGATGGGTTGGTGGAGTTACAGACATCTTAAAACTCTCTATGGGGGACTGCCTAGAGTAGTTGATAGTAGCTCGGCCTGCTAGCTGTGAGACGCCTCATAGCTCGGGTTCGAACCTACTGTCCGGCATTTGTTCGAGCCCCTGGTCTTACTCAGGACAATAACGTGAGTACCTCTGAAGTCGGAGAAAATCTGCCTGTATGGCGAGGGAATACTAATTACGAGTACATTGAGCACACGGCTGCCAGTGTAAAGTAATTTACAATGTGCACGCTGCTGCCATTGTAAGAAATTGGAAAACGGATTTTCACGCAAAATTCAGTTTCAGAGATGAAACTTCGTCTGAGTTGAAAGCGACGAAAGAAAAAAAAAAGAAAAAAAGAAAAAAACACTCTACAATACCACAGCATATCAAGCGACCGAGCGTGCATTATCTCAGAAACCGATCATCAGTTAAACCTGCTACGCCTAGCGGCAAAAAATGCAGAGAAGGGCAAAAGAAAAAACAAGAACTAAATAAAGTTCATCCACACCCTTTAATTTGCAACTTGCTATACAATAAGTTCTACACTACTTTAAGCTAAGTTCTACACTACTGTAACTGAAATAAAGTGTTACTTAATTTACTATTTCAGGCCAATTAACATATCATTTGTATCCACAATTTTTAGACCAAAAAATAATTACGTAGTAGTGAACTGAACCAGTTAAAACTTAATATGTTACTAAGTACTTAACAGTAAGTCTGAGTAAGTTAGTAACTATTTAGTAGCTAAACACGTAAACACAAAGTACTACAGTTTTACAAAATACAAAACAGTGACGATAAGCACGTTGAAAAGGCCTTTATCAAGCAAACAATACAACAAGAATGACAATTTCGAGGAACACTACAAATGGACGATTACATGGAAACATAAACCTACTAATGAAATCTGGGAATAAAACACAACGAAATGAGTGCAACACAAAATCCGAAAGTGGAAAGAAGAGAACAATAAACAGTATAGTGGATAAATGACACATATAGGAGAAACACACAAAGATAACAAGACAGCATACAAGAAGCATAGGAATGTACGCGTGAGTCAAGAGGTCGCAGGCCATAGAATTAAATAACGCCTCAGGTCGACTGCGATCATCGAGGAACATGATCGGATGGCTGTGACCTGGACATCGCAACTCTGAATGGCAGTATCGTGAAATGAGTGGCACAGGTCCAGAGCGTGGCGAAATCGCGCAGGTTGGAATCGGTCACTGAGTCTCTTGGGAAGAGACTCAGTGACCGATCTCGCCCAACACTTACGCACATTTCGCTAACGCTCTGACTCCTGTGGCCACTCATTTCAACGATACTGGCCATTCAGGAGTTGACGATGTCCAGGTCACAGCCATCCGATCATGTTCCTCCGATGATCGCAGTCATCTGCCCTGAGAACCGCTTTATTTAATTCTATGGCACTTTGCGACTCTTGACTCAACGCATTACATTCCTATGCTTCTTAGTACTGTCTTATCTCGTGCCTTGTTATCTATATGTGTGTTTGCTCCATATATGTGTCATTTATCCACTATACTGTTTATTGTTTCTCTTCTTTTCCACTTTCGGTTTTTGTGTTGCACTCATTTCGTTGTTCGTTTTATTCCCAGATTTTCATTAGATAGGTTTATGTTTCCACATGTAATCGTCCATTTGTAGTGTTCTCAAATTCGTCATTCTTGTTGTATTGTTTGCTTGATAAAGGCCTTTGGTCAAACGTGCTGTTTATCGTCACTGTTTATGTATTTTGTAAAACTGTAGTACTTTGTGTTTACGTGTTTAGCTATTTTCAAAGTTTTACTGCAGCCTCCACCTTTTTTCGATAACTATTTAGTACTTAACTATTCATAACTACTCTTGACTCTACACACACTCTCTCTCTAACTACTGAACTGAGCAATTTTAACATTTCTTAAGTAGTGTTTACTACTATAATTATAATTAATAATCGAAACCAATCATTATGATTTAATTAGGGATAGTTACTTTAAGAAGTTTAACTTTTTGATAGGAAAGATAAGACTACGAAATGAGGACACCAGACGCAGAGTGGGCATAACTTCATGCACCGAATACATCGAAAAGACAACAAATGCAATCAGCAATGGTTTGAACATTTAATGAGAATGAAATACAACTTAACCAACCACCAATTACAATAACAGCATACAATAAAAAGAGATTCAGATTGGGTACTAGAGCTAAGGCCAGTAAGGGAAGACCAAGAAAAAGATGGATAGACAAATGACAATAAGTCACAATATCAAGACCATTCTTATGATTCTACATAAACACGGATATAACACAACAAAGGCGACTCATCTGGCCCTAGAACGCAAATTAAAGTTCCCATCTACGCCGCTTAACGGTAAGAGTGGACGACAGTGACAGTCAACTACATCTACGATATCTATTCTATTATCTTAAGTTAAATATCTGATATCAGATCTTCCACCTGGGAATAGACAATTATGATCACAAGTGACAATTATAGACAGACAAAAAAAACTAATAATAATAACAAACAACTTCTGTTGTTCCTGCTAAAAATCAGGTATTCAAATTTATATAAACAAAAAATATGCTTGAACTTTGAAAGCTGAAGCATAGATATGACGCTAATTATCTACAAAAATATTACACTCAAAATAACTCACAGGTTAATGAAGAACGGAGAATGGACTGACAATGCCTCTCTGTTGTGCCAAATATGGCCGACTAAACTTGCCAGGTTGTTTACGTTTAATGGAAACAAAATAGCCAAGTCAATATATGCTTATACTTGCTGATTTACACAATCCTGTACGTGTGTGACAAACTATCTTTGATCTGAAAAGGTACTGATAATAATTACCACAACTACCGAGTTATAGGAACGTCTATCGTCCAAACCTGATTTATATAGGCCAAATCCTAGTTATTTACCTTCGCCTGAAGAAATAAAACTATGAAAGTGTTAACACCGGAAGTGGTATGTCTCTACACATGATGATGATGGTATCTGTTAATCTATCTGACTCGACTAAATGCTACAAATAAGAAAGAGAAAATTGAAGGTTTTTTGACATATAAAAAGACACGAAGGGCTGGAGAAGAACTTCATGGAAGGAAGCGTACCGGCAAAGAGAAGAAGACCACGGGAGAAGATGGATTCAGGATGTAACTGATGGTTTGAGCATGACCGCTGCAGAGGCAGGACATCTGGCCCATGAGAGAGAGAAATTCCGAAATACTGTTGGGTTGGCAAAGTTCTGCTCAGGACAAGCTATTTAATGATGAGCATTTTAGCTAATTTTCAGAAATAGCAACTACTCGTTACTTTTACAAAAAGTTACTCGCTACTTAGTCTATTGTCTTTCCCCAGGTCATCATCAAATAGCTTGTCCTGAACAGAACTTTGCCACCCCAACAGTCTTCCAAAATTTCTCTCTCATAGGCCAGATGTCCTGCCTCTGCAGCTGTCATGTTCAAACCATCAGTTATATCCTGAATCCATCTTCTCCGTGGTCTTCTTCTTCTTCTCTTTGCCGGTATGCCTCCTTCCGTGATGGTCTTCTCCAGCCCTTCATGTCTTTTATATATGTCCAAAATATCTCAATTTTCTCTTTCTTAATTGTAGCATCAGCCAATTTTCTGTGATTTTGAGTTCTTTCTGGATAGATATTTTTGTTCACTTCTCTGTCCATGATATACGGAGGACTCTTCTGAAACACTTATATTCAAAAGTACATATATGTTTTTCCACTGTCTTATTAAATGCCTTCCATCGTGGGCGTGTTCAGCGGTGGACGACTGGGATGGTGGGGCATGTGAGAGGAAGGGAGACTTGTATACCAAAGCAAATGTTGTTCTATGAACTTTCGGAGGGGAAGAGGCACCGGGGCAGACCACTGCTCAGATATACAAATATCAGCAACACCTCAATGAAATACTTTTCTATAGGTCCCAGCACATGGGAAAAACTAGCTGATGACAGGGTTGTGTGGAAAGCGATATCGTGCAAGGGCGTAGAGTCTTTTGAGAAACGTTGATGTATGAGCTGAAAGACAAGAGAAAAAAGCGAAAAATGTCCATGCTTCATACCTATACGTTGCCACTGGGAATATGAATGCTCTTAGTATTCTTATCAGTTCCGTTCCATACTGTTTTAGTTGTTTACCCTCCCCCAACAGGTGGATGATGGAATTGGTTGTCCACGCTTGCTGTTAAGCGCTACTTAGTACTCGTTACTAACTTGTTATTTTCAATTTCAAAGTTTGGAATATCTTAATTTCACTCCGGTCATGTCCATAAGTGCTCCGTTCTCCTTTGGAAAATATCTATTGATAGCTAACACATGTGAAGGGAACACCATTGGGAACTCTTAAACGAATTTCTTTTTGCCGACGATCAGGCAATCATATTCATATCAACAACAGAGGGGCAGCTTACAGCAACATATTCAATATATTACTTTATTGAGTGACTCAATGAATATGCCCAGGAAGACTGAAACAGGATGGGCTCGGAGACAAGTCGATGCGCAGGAAGGTTCATAATGGCAGGTTCTGTTTCCACCCCCAGAGGCTTATATGGGTCTACTGTCCAGTGCAAGAGAGAGCGGTCAGGATTGTATAAAGAACATTGATCGTTAGGGGGTTGATGATGGATAAGGGGGATATTTTTCGGTCTCTTTTTTTTCAATCCAGAAGCACTCGAGCTTTCAGCTCTTCGGCTCGGTGCCACGAACACAATGAATCTGGGGAACCTGTGGCTTTTCTACCAGCCCGCGGAATTGAACCCGCACTCACAGAGGGCTAGTGACCCGCAGTCCAACGCGATACGAACACGATGGGCAGGCGGGCTTTCGGTTTCTTAACGACTGCTCCTTGGATGAAGACACTAAAATTGATGTTGAATCCATCCAGTGATTTAAGACATTTGGTGTTACACGATGTAAGAGTAGAACGGGACGCATGAGAGACAGAGTGAGGAGTGTGTTTAATCAGCGAGCCACAGGAACCATCAGTATGCATACCCTTCGACATCTGTTTGGGAAGACTGAGTACCTATGGGTCTACTCGGAGTGCTATGACGGCGGTCGGTTCAGTAACCACTACCCATGCAGAATTTCACCCTTTCCACACATCTGTGAATTCAAATGTACGGCAATGCCGATACAGCCTCATTTATAAGGAGCTTCGTTCTGTAATGTCAATTCAAAAAATGTCAAACGCTCTTTTTGCGCCTAACATTGAAAGAGTTTTTTTTGGTTCCCGATCCAGAAGCACTTGAGCTTTTCAGCTCTTCGGCTCGGTGCCATGGACATCGTAACCCTTCGGTTCGGTGCCACGAACACCGTAAATCTGGGGAATCTGTGGCTTTTTCTGCCATCCCGCGGAATTGAACGACCGAGTAAACTGACTGACTCTTGCTCCTAAAGGGTCCACGTACTCCCCTTCTTCGTCAATCAGTCCGGATGCACTATGAAAACATCATTTCCGGTAGAACTATAAACAATCGCCATTGTTGTTGTTAGTTTGAACGAAATCACAGCAATCTTTGATCATCGACTCGAGCATGAAAATCTGAATCAGTAGTAAACGAGCTGTAGACGATATTGGAAATTATTTACCTAGTTCGACAGAAACTGACCCCATTGAAACTGTTTTTTCCAAAATGAGCTTCCTTTTGTAAGTACACAAATAACGGTTATGACTCAAGTTACCGGAAATGTTTGATTAAACCAAAATAAGTGTCGTATGTAGCTGAAAGTATATTTGTCTTCAAGAAGCTACATTAAGTAACATAATGTCTTCTTAGAAATGGAAATTAATATTTAAGTTTAAAAAATATCACAATAAACGATTCAGTTATTAGATAGCACAAGTCAAATTAGAACAGAAAAGAATAGAGTAGAGTGATTGCTGATTGTCTCAGTCTGGGTGAAGTGAAATCGTCGATCGAAGCTTTAACTTGCAATTCGTAATGAAAGTTGAATGGGAATATTACGAATAGAACATACTTATTCAAAGTGAAAGTTACATTTATTAAAAAACACCACAACTGAAGACTTCTGTGTTCAGATCATAGTCATGATGGAAAGCTCAGGAAACTAAATGATAAAGAAGCAAGGGATTATTATAGTGAAACAAATAATATTAATTAATTAATACTAAATAATACTATAAATAATAATAATGCACAAATATGGGCATACTTATCATACTATGATACTGTTTATATTCCTAATCAGAAAAGAATATATATAATCAATGAATCAGGCATAATTTGTTATGTTTATGTGACAGTACATCGGTTTATACAATACAATAGTACTCAGTACTGTGTATTATTTTATATAATATATATTATAAAATATTACAAATTACATCCAGAAGCACAGTTTTGAGTTTAAAGAGTAGTTTGTTACTTTGTATTGTGCATAACTTTGCCACCGTAACATTAGTAACACTAACAGTGCTTCTGAATTGCTCCTATTCTTTTTTGTAACAGTAATGTTTCCTATGCTTAAAGGTATAAACAATGAGATGTCTTTATGAATTCAGTTGTCAGCAGGAGGTCCTCGCAGGTGCCTCACAATTTCTCCTTCAAATTAGTCTCATGCGGCCATGTTGAGACCTCAAGTCATTAAAGAGGGTGGAAGATTGTATAATGTGTTTGAGAGTCTGAGGGTCATTTTGACATGTGCATTAGACTCAGTCAGTTTGAGCAGCTTTCATTTTGTGTTGTCCTGTAGTCTATAGTGACCTATACAGAGCATAAAGGTGGTAGTTTGTTGGGTTCTGTCTAACTTTAGGATGGAGTCTTGTGGGTAATTGCTGTCGTTGCCACTTGTGTGTTGCTGGGGTCTGCAAGGGAGCAAGAATAGTAACACTGACCTGCCAGGCATGTCGTAAGAAGTGACTGAGGTAGGGTCTAGGAAGCCACCTAATGAATAAAAGCGTCACAGAGATCGGATGGGCTTGGTTACTTGTAGGCGCATAACTAGTACAATGTACAATCATTCTTAGACTCGGATCACATACATATCACAAAGAGTGATTAACAAGTGGTTGATGTGGAGTATTCGAAGAAGAAATAAAAAAACTTATTAAAAGTATCAAATAAATCTTTGCAAAAAGATGCAATAGCTCCTTCACTTCTCAGCATTATTTTAGTAAAATTCGTTGGCTGAAATCGGATGCACATGTCCTAAACGTGTAGAAATATATGCGTTTAGGGGCCTACCAAACCAATGTGCAACGTATACACGTTCTTGGCAAAGATCAAACATATCACAAAGAGTGATTAAATTGGTCAGTAAGAAACGAAGCGAAGAAAAAGAGGAAGAAGAAGTAAAATTCAGAGTAACAAAAACTGACTGCTGTAAGCAATCTGTGAAAGTAGCTATAAAAGCGAAAATGGACAGAAAACTGTATAAACTGTATAGTAGTTACTGCCTGCAGTTGTGTATAAAACACATGCAGATTATGAGTAGTTAACCTCATTGATAATAACAAAAGCAAATAAGCAGAGGATTTCTGTACATTTTGGTTTTGAAGTTTTATGACCATTCTATGACACATTTATTTTGCAGTTTCATTTAAGGGGATTGGGTCTTGAAAATCGAGAATCTATTTTCGTTGTTTTCATATTAATATAAAATTTGTATAGCCATTTTGAAAGAGTATGACTTAGAATAGTAGAAAAAATTAGTAAAAAAAAATGTCAAAGTGTTGCCATGGAAACAATACAAAATGCGCAAAAACAAAATTTCAAATTCCTAAGGCTCTGAATCTAATGAATGTAAATGAATTCTGTTTTCACTCTAAGGTGAACAATTGTAATATCTAAAATATTACACATGATTTTAGGATATATTAAATATTTAATTTTTATAAATTTTGGGTAAAATTCCTCAAAATTTGGTCAAAAAAGCTGTTTTGGAGGGTGTGTTTACACAAAAATTCATAAAAATGTAATATTTAATATATCCTAAAAGAATGTGTAATTTTGTAGATATTACAATTGCTCAGAGTGAAAACAGAATTCATTTATATTCATTAACTTCAGAGCCTTAGGATTTGAAATGGTGTGCGGCCATTTTGTATTGTTTCATGGCAACGTTGACTTTTTTTACTTTTTTACTTTTTTCTACTATTCTAAGTCATAATCTGTCAAAATTGTTATACAAATTCTACATTAATACCAAAGCACGAAAAAGTTTCAAGACCAGAGTCCCCCTTAACAGTTGTTTGGGGTTTTATGTGAGACCTTTCAATAGTCCTTTTGTTTTAAGTGTCCTGTTTGGCTATTCTAGAATGCAGGGGTTTTTGTGGTTAAGCTCTTTCCTTGCGTTCCGAAGGCTGTGGGTTTGAATCCGCACCATTTTGTTCATGAGTGCATTTTTTCCAGAGACTCCATTGATTGTTGCAGGAGCTATGGAGATTGTGCTTTGTGCAATACTCTTTGCAAATGGCGTGTCATTTCTGCGGAGAGGACGAGCCATATGAGGTAAACCTCGGTGCAATGAAGTCAATCCTTTGACTTTAGACCCTTTAGAGTGCTCCAATTTTGGAGGTTTTTTAAAAAATTCTATAACACTTGGTTTTGTGCTTCAATGTTTTCAGTGGAAGTCGCAGCAACAAGACTTTCAAGCCAAAGAAAAATATTCCAGAAGGGACACACCAGTATGACCTGATGAAACATGCGGCTGTGACGCTTGGAAGTGGAAACCTACGACAGGCTGTTCAACTGCCTGAAGGAGAAGACCTAAATGAGTGGGTTGCAGTCAATAGTAAGTGTTGAGCCATTATTGCTTTGTGGAAACAAATGTATATAGGAGTCATTATCCTTCCACAATTTGCTTCATTTAGTTAATACAGCATCTGCAGCCGTGTGTTGAAAGTCTATGATAAAGTTTTTTTTGGGTACTTAACTGATTGGCTAGCGAATTGAAAAAAACAGGATATGGCTGAATTGAATTTATGCCCTATTTCCCCATTGCAGGTGTATGTACAAATTCCAGCTGCAGTTTCCTTAATTATTGACCAATTTTTATGAGTAATATACCATTTTGTAGGTAAATGCATTTTCTTTAAAATAGATGTAAAAGAAATATGCAGTGGCGCTCCCAGCGCTTATGGAGCCAATCAGTGAACAATGTTATTTTGTGTAATTTGTTTTACCTGATACTTTAGCTACACCAAAAAGTTGCAGACATTCCTCAATAGATGATGCCTGCAGAGATACTCCATCTGCGATGGTATGACAAGACCACAAATTAGGAACTGTAAGATAGAGCGGAACAACGGCAAGTGGAACAAGAGATAAAGGTGCGATGGATATGGCACACACAGA
The DNA here is from genome assembly GCA_020796225.1 of Arion vulgaris. Taxonomy (NCBI): domain Eukaryota; kingdom Metazoa; phylum Mollusca; class Gastropoda; order Stylommatophora; family Arionidae; genus Arion; species Arion vulgaris. The sequence continues at coordinate 14,611,606 of CM036767.1, forward strand.
GGAAACCCCCAGACAACATCACGAAGCCTTCGGTGGAACCCCAAGGTACTAGAGTCGGGAAGACCCAGGAACAAATGGAGGCGGAATGCAAGTAAATGGGGAGAGAGTGGAGAGATCTGGAAAAGATGGTCTTGGTTGCAGACTTTCCTAGGGGCGAAGGGTGAAGAAGGTAATATTGTAGCTAGTCACATACTTCTTCTTCAAACGCTCCAAATCGACCTTTTGTTAAACCACTCTTTGTGATATGTATGTGATCTGAACCTAAGAGCGATTGTACATTGTGCCAGTTATGTGCCTACAAATAGGCCAGCAATCCAATTTCTGGGGCACTTTATTTACTAGGGTAGCTTCCCTAGGCCCTACCTCAGTCGCCTCTTACGATATGCTTTGTAGGTCGCAGTGTTACTGTTCTTTGCTCTCCTGTGACACAAGTTCACATTTGGCCGCATGGTTGAGACAAGAACACAGTGTTGGTCACGGACTCTGGTGATTGTGTGAGATGGCGAACCATGACCACCTGCGATTATAAGCGTGGCACATGATGGTACCTAAGTGAATAAATAAAAAGAAACGCTGAGGTCAAGTACTCTGAGGCTTCCAACAGTTCTCATCCCTACAACATTACACGCTATGGAATAACCCGTGACCTCCGATAACATACCGGTAGCGGCTCAGGTAAAAATTCTAGGAAATAAGACCACAACAATGACCTCGCATTCCAGTATTATTGTATATAGATTGTTTCCCTTTTAAAAACAACACTAGACATGCTAAATCAAGGTTATATTATTTGTTAGCCAGAGATTTAGAGCTTTAACAATGATAGAGGAAAAATCAGGTTTTTATTTTTTTAAAGTGAATTACAAGTTAGTATTAATCAATTAAGGGGAAATCAGATTGAAAAAGTTACCAAATGATAGATTTAACAATGAATTGAAAATCAGTTTTATATGTTACAAGTTAAGATTTTAAAAATAAGGAAAATCAGTATTATTAATTTTTAATTAAGAAATAACCAAAGGGCTCATAGAATTGAGTAAAATTATTTAAAAAACCTTACAGTGTTCTATCAAACATACAAAACCAGCCCCATTAAACAGGAAGTTTTTTTTTCCTTCTGGGCTAGTCGACTGTATGTTGCAGGTCACAAATAACCTTACCTATGATTTGCAGGTTCACTGTATATTTGAAATATTTAACAAATAGCAATATTTGAATGTTTTTTTTTAACTTCCATGCAGCTGTGGACTTCTTCAATCAGATCAACATGCTTTATGGGACCATCACTGAGTTCTGTCTGGAGGAAACATGCCCTGTGATGTCTGCGGGTCCAAAGTATGAATATCACTGGGCTGATGGTCAGACCATTAAAAAACCCATCAAATGCTCAGCTCCAAAATATATTGACTATCTCATGACCTGGGTGCAGGACCAGTTGGATGATGAATCCTTATTTCCTTCCAAGATAGGTGAGGGTCTCCTCTTCTTCTCTTCAACCATTTACTCTTTTATATAGAAATACTGGGGGGAAAGAAGAAGAATGTAGTGATCTTGTGTGTGCTTGTTCTAAGGCACATTATAAGCTGTTATTAATTTTCTTAAGGCTGTCCTGCAGTCACTCCGCCCGTGTGTTGCCGGGGCCTGCAAAGAATAGTAACACTGTGACCCACAAGGCATGTCATAAGAGTCGACTAAAGACCACCCACAACACAATAGCAGTGATGGGTACTATGGTCTGTCCCGTAGTGAACAAGTTGCCATATTCCGCCTCCATACCAACCATAAAAGACTCAGAGCCCACGTTTAACAAGTTTAAAATCGGCACAACTAGCCTGTACCACTGTGAAAAGGCGGACATGGCAGTAGAGCACATACTGCAAGACTGCCAGCGGTTAGCAGCCCTGAGAAAGAAAGTTGGCCAGATAACACAGAACTCGCGAGAAGCTGTACGGAGGGATGGAGTCTTAAAAGCAACAATAAAATTCATGATAAAATTTGGTTCAGCAGTCTAGGCGGATCGAGAGAGAGAGATAAGAGTCGACTGAGGTAGGGGCCTAGAGAAGCTACTCTAGGAAATAAAAAGCGTCACAGAAATCGGATGTGCCGGCCTACTTTTAGGCCCATAACTGACACAACATACAATCACTCTTAGACTCAGATCTCATACAAATACAAAGAGTGGTTAACAAGCTGTCGATATGGAGCTGAAAAAGAACTTGATAAGAGAAAGAACCAAAGTTAATTGCTTAGTGTATGCAGATCTGTAGATATTTCTTTACAGGCCTGTAGTTCCCAAAGAAGTAGACTGTATTTTGTGAAAACTTCACCATTATGTACATCATACTGTAAATATAAGTCAGAAGTTGCTTTTAGACATTTGTAATTCACAGAAAATATCAATATCTTCCACAGGTGTTCCTTTCCCAAAGAATTTTCTCTCTATTGCAAAAACAATCCTGAAGCGCCTTTTTCGTGTCTCGCCACATTTACCACCAACACTTCAAAGAAGTTGTACAGTTGAGCGAGGAAGCTCATCTGAACACCAGCTTCAAACATTTCATCTTCTTTGTTCAAGAGTTCAACCTTATTGACCGCAAAGAACTAGCTCCATTACAAGAATTGATTGATAGATTGACCAGCAAGGATCGATGAAATACTTGACTTAATTTGTCAAATGTATCTTTTATTTGATTAGGATAGCCGCTGCAAATTTTCCATGCATGTTGTATGTTAGCTTGTTATGCCAAGACAAAGAACATGTTTAAAGTTTATAATTATGTATATTAATGACAACGGTTTGAAAACAATGAATGTTGACAGAAAAATGGAGGTTTTAAAAAGTAATCGAAAAAATATTTTATTTTTTACGCATTTGCGTTTTTGTTTAAAAATTATTTGTTTATAAAATATGTGTTGGAACTGTCAGAAAATAAAACACTAATGAGAAATTGGGTGTCTCTGTAGTTAAGAAGTTTGCATTGTGATCTGAAGGTTGGTGGTTCGAGTTCGGGCTGCTTCATTTAATTCACATATGCATTTTCGGGATCTCTAGGATTGTTTGCTGGAGATACGAGTTCGTGCCTTGTGCAACACTCTCGGCTGACGTGCCATTTCTGCAGAGAGGACTGAGCCATTTGGGAAACCTGGTTGCAATGAAGTCAATCCTCTGCGGTTATAATTTTTTTTTTAGACTAATAAGATGACCCTACACCAGAGTCATATGTTAAACCTGTTAGCTGAAAGTTCTGCTTTTTGTGCATAGATTTTGCAATGTTTCATATCTTGTTATATGTCTAATTCAGCTTGTCAAAATTCCTAGAGACTTGTATTGAAAGGCAAAGAAAATGTATATATATATATATATGTGTGTGTGTATGTTGTTGTACATATGGGTGGGTTTGTACATTGTGCTGAGAAGTCAGGCTGGGATTTCGTAACTAGCGGACACTATATGGTCAGTGCAAATCGGAATGAAGTATACAAAACAAATACTTCCAGTATGAGGATGCAGGTAAAGGCAGTTACTGCTATCCCTCCAATGATCTATGAGACTCTGTTTACTGGGGTCATTACAATTGTCTTGATTCTCATTCGGTGCTTCGTAAGGTGGTACATTGTCTATTGGTGTTTCCAGCCTACAGAGGTTTATGTGAATCTACTGTCCTGGGCATGCAGTTATTCACAACAATAAGGAGACGGAAGGCTTCCATCAACACCAGTGATCATCGGGAGTTGAAGATGGATATGGGTGGATGTCCTTATGTTTTTTTTTGTTCGCCTATTGGATAAACAGAATAAAATGTTGAATATTTTCAGCGTTTAAGGAGTTTGGAATTACACGTTGTACAAATAGAACTGGATGCCTGAGGGGACAGAATAATGAGTGTGTTTAACCAACAAGACGCAGAGAACCATATTTATGCATACCTTTTAACATCTGCTGGGGGAGACTGAGCACCTATGGACCTTCCTGGAGTGCTATGACGCCAGTTCAGTAACCAATCTATCCATCTTTGTTACAACAGGATTATGTAGCAACCGCTTTCTTTCTGGAAGCCTGCACCAAAGCATCAATGTACTTTTACTGAGGGAGTTTCTCAACAAACTTTATATTTAGTTTTCTCTCCCCGTTTACGACAAAGTTTAGTTGGTGTTTACCACTGACTTCATAGTGTGCAATGGTCCTGTTCTTTTTTTTCCCTGCAAGGCTGCCCTGGTTCAGCCAGCGGGAGAATGAAAATCTGGCCAACAGGAACAACCCTTCCGAACAAACTGTTGGGACCTGCAAAGACCTCAAGTGCACTACACTGTTTATGTCCCGTACTGGAATAGTCACATAGCGGAAGTTGATCAGAAAAAGAAAGTGCGTCATTTTGGCATGTATTAGGCAAATTCTTATAATAATTGGTGATCAGTAACACCAAATTTCACTGCCAACAAGTGGTATTTTCACAGATGCACTATCCATTTTGCAAGCCCTCCTGAGTAAACTTCCATCCCTGAGAAAGGAGCTCAGCAAGATTTTTGCCATCAAGTTACACTCCAGTGGGTACCAACACACTCTGGGGTGCCAGGTAATGAGAAGGCAGACAAACTTGATAAAAAGGCAGCAGAATGTGAACAAGTAGAAAATAAAATCCCATACTTTGAAGAAGAAAAAAAGAGCCATCCTGGACATTGGAAAAGAGCCTAAACTATCCAACCACACCTTTGACAGACAAGGACAATCATCTTCTGACTCAGGACAGGGCATAACAGACTGAACAAACACCTACACAGGCTACGATTGTCCCCATTCCCTCTGTGACACAGTGACACAGCTGATCAAACCACAGAACATGTCCTGCAAGACTGTCCCTGTATGTCCTCCCTAGAAAGGAATGTTGGCGTACAACATAACACTACATTCAAAACTACATGGCATCAGAGATGAACCCCAGACAGCAGTCAACTTCATCATAAGAACACATCTAATCATCAAAATAGCAATCACAAGAAGATAATATTTTCCCTTTTATTTTTTGTGTGAACATTTCTTCTTGGTCTGGAACATAAACTAGTCAGGATAGTAGTTAATATGTATGCTAGAATAGATGCTGTGGTTCTGTATTGGTATGATCAAGAATATGTGGTTGAAAGCATTACATAGTCCATGTTCTACGAATTCCAAACCAATTTTATGGACCAATAGTAGCGTGCACTGTTGTACAAACCATGTCATTGGCTTGCTTTGCATTTTTTAACATGTTTGCCTTCTACCCCGTCCACATTAAGTAAATTTAATGATAAAACTTGTAATTATTATTAGAAATGAAGAGAGAAAGAAACATAAAAATAGAGGCATTAGTCCTCTTGTTTGTTTGCAGTATTTGACTATGTTGTAAATAATAGAATATAAATAGTTATACGGCATAGTTCCCGAAGTACGAGGCAGTGGACCACCAAGCCAAAGGTGGCAGCAGGACATCATAGTAACCGTGAACATGATGCCGTAGGAGGCGGGAGAACTTGCTAGAGGCAGAGTTTTTCAGGTGGGCTGTGATGAAAGTGGCGTTCCGCAAGGGACATGCTACTACTAGATGAGGTATGAGGCAGACCAAAGGAAATAAAAGAGTGTGGACTTGACATGGGTAGAAAAACATCAATGGGGATCACTTGTGGATGCCTTATATGTCAACTGTGACATGAAGAACATAGAGATACGAGTTATAAGGTAGGAATTGACAAGCCAAAGTACCGATCCTTTTTTCGAAATATGATCAAAGTTATCCGTTAAACCTACCTTTGAAATCGAAGCAAGGCTTGCCAGGATAACAAAGGACACTGGTGATAAGGAAAACAAGCTTTTATGCAAAAATCAGTTGTAGACATTAGGTGCCATATCTACACCCGATTTCATAGCGGGTGAACCAAAAAACAAGCGAACACATTTAAAGCATATATATGACTTAACACTTTTAAGTAACAAATGCTTCAACTTATCTGTACATTTGATATGTGTTTAGATGTAAATAATTGCCAGAAAAAATAGCGCTAGCACCAACCTTTTTTCTTGTCTAGAATCTTGATGTCTTTCCATTGTCACCAGTGTGACACAGCAAGGATATGATCTTGAAACACAAATACATTTATACATTTTCTGCGATAACATTAGGGAAAAGTATAAGTACTATTTATGTTAGTAAGTTGTTATAATCATGATTCTCTGCAAGGAGTTGATTCCTAAATTTCATGTTTGTTGGCCTAGACGTTCTGATATAACCAATAACAGGCTTGGCCTTGGGTTGAAAGACTCATGCCTTGGCTTAATAGGATTTATCTCTCGCGATCACCGCCCAGACCGATGTACCAGACCTCCCCATAAATTCTATTCATGTGGAAATCTGATTCATGCAGCCTTAGCATTGGTGTGTTTTACATCACATCTTCAGCACCATTTGAAGCTCTGGTGCTTATCCTTGGCGATGTGTCCGGTTTCAGCCAGCGTTTACTCGGTTCGCTCTCCGCTCTGTAGCCACCTAGTGTTTTTTACGGTGTGGGGTAGCTAATCCCACGCTCAACCTCCTTAGCCGCCTCTTACGACATGTGTAGCAGGTAACAGTGGTTCTATTATTTACACCCCAATTTGAGTGGCCTCGGTAACCACTCAGGTGTAATTGGATTTAATCCCCTACATAACAAATAAACAAGAGGGAAAAATATCTGTTCAAACAACAATATGTGTTGGTTTATGTTAGCGATGAAACGCAGTAGCGTAGTTGTTAGTGAACTCGCTTCTTAGACTAGTGGTCTGGGTTCAATTCCACAGTGGACGTGGAATATTTTTCTGACTGTAACGGCTCTCAGGTCAACCCAGCCTCAATTGGATACCAGGAAGGTGGCCAGCGTGATGTTGACCACATCCCCTATCGTGTGCTGATGGTCAATGAAAAATATGGCTCTAACACCGTATTATCCAATATACTTTGAGGTATAAAAATGGGTTTCTTTTATGTTAGCGTCAGTGGGAGGCATAATTCTCACTCATTGTTCAATGATGATATATATAAATATATGTTTAAACTTATTGAATATTATCTTACATTTATAGTATTTGTTGATTTCGTTATCTAATAGAAATACAAATCTGGATTTAATTTTTGCCGCTAAAATGCTAAATTTTTATTTTATTTTCTAGTTTATGCAATTTCTAGTGCTCTAAAACAATCTACTCAAGAATTAATTGATTGCTTCTTTTTTATGAGTATGTTTTTAATCTAGATTGATGTGAAAACTTCATTTAGGTAGGGTTTGCACCGGTGTTCCAATTAATTGTAGTTTTTTTTTTGAAATTTATATATGCATTATGAAGAATACCTTTGTTTTTATTCTCACGTATTTAGTTATGATTTTGTCAATCCTGACAAGTGTTGTCAATCCTGACAAGTGTTGTCATACACATCTCATAGGGTTACTTATTAGTGCACATACGTCATGTCTTTTTAACTGGACAAGTGGATATAATAAGCATTTTACAGTATTAAGGAGGGACGTCTGGCCGAATGGATTACAGCGTCTACAGAAGGGATATTCCTAATATGGCACATCTGGCTTGATTTTTTAAATGTAAGCTTGCTTTCCTTAACACCAGTGTCACTCACCATTCAGGCAAGCCTTACTCAGACTTGTAACTTAGATCCCCAAGTAAAGGATCAGGGTTTCCTGTAGTCCAACCGTGCATCTTGTGCACACCAAGAGTTTTTGGCCCAAGCTGGCCTCAAACTCAGGAAATTCACGGCACCTGGTTACTAGCGCAGTGTGTTATCAACTAGCTACCAACTGCTCTCATTGTTTAATTCTTCTTCTTCACGTTCGTTCTTTCCGACCAATTTCAATCCCTCTTTGTGATAGGTTTGATCTTTGCCAAGAACGTGTATACGTTGCACATTGGTTTGGTAGGCCCAAACGCATCGGGCTTGTTTAGGACAACCATGCATCCGATTTCAGCCAAACCTCCTTAGTCGCCTCTTATGACATGCGTGGCAGGTAACAGTGATTCCATTCTTTAAACCCCAAATTTGGGCCCAGGAAACCAATCGGGCGGTTGTTTAATTAAAACTAGACTAACCTGCTGCTTTGCAGGTCAGCTGGGGACAGTCAAAGGCTGACGGAGAGCGAACGCAGTAAACGCTGGTTGAAATCGGACACGTCGCCGAAGGACAAGCACCGGAGCTCCAAATGGTACTGAAGATTATGATGTAAAATTACGTTCTTGGCAAGGGCTGTTTATATATCACAATAAGAATGATCAAAATGGCCAAAAGGAACGATCGCGATAGAGAGAAAATTAGACTGAAAAGAAGCACTAAACGATCTCTGTGTGACCTACTGAAGACAATGCAGCTTATTCAACATGGAATATATAGACAATATTTCAAACAAAGAAATAGGAAGAAAGGATCAGTTCTATCACCATAGTTTAGTCACATTTGTTACTCATGTTAAATAATTCTATTTAGCAATTCCATATCTGAAACTACACTGCTTCAACATTTGTAAATACATGCATGTTTGCAAAGAATCTTGTTTTATCAAGTCATTTGACATACAACTGCTGAACTGTCATGTTGCAACTATTTTGGAAAGTCTTCTTCTTCAAATGCTCCATATAGACCACTTGTCAACCACTCTTGTCTGATTTGTATGTGATCTGAGCCTAAGAGCGATTGTACATTGTGCCAGTTATGTGCCTACAAGTAGGTCAGCACATTTGATTTCTATGTTGCTTTTTATTTACTAGGGTAGCATCCCTAGGGCCTACATCAGTCGCCTCATACAACATGCATTGTAGGTTGCAGTGGTACTATTCTTTGCTTCCTTTCGGGCCCCGACACCACACTGGCATTTTGGGCGTGAATGTCTGAGCAAGTAATGAAATGAAAATTGGGGTATTTCTTTTACAGTAAACAAGTCGTTGATTTTCTAAACACGACTTATAAGTTCAGTAGTTTGCCATTGTTTTCTGAACGGTAAAAAGTAATATATTAGTTTATTTTGGTTAAAGCATTTGCTTGTCAGCAGTTGTAAAAATTTGGTTCCTCGTACATAAATGTATAGTTATGTTTCATTTGCTCTAGTATTAAAAAAACAACCTGTACTTCTTTTATCCCCGGTTAGAGTGGGTAGCTAGAGGGTTTTCAATATGCTGAAGATTTTGAAGTCTGCTTTGTCAATACTGTCATAACGCATTATATTAGTAAGAATTTTATGTTTTACCCTCAACAGGAAATTGTCCTGAATATTACATGGGGTTCTCTCTCTCGCGCGCGATCACCGCTTAGACTGATGTACCAGATTTCCCATAAATCTCATTCATGTGGAAATCTGATTCATGCAACCTTAGCATGGGTGTGTTTCGTCACATCTTCAGCGCTATTTGGAGCTCTGGTGCTTATCCTTCGACGATGTGTCCGGTTTTAGCCTGCGTTTACTGGGTTTGCTCTCCGTCAGCCTTTGGCTGTCCCAGTCGACCTGCAAGGCAGCAGGTTACATGGGGTTCGAATTCATGTTCCCATTGATCAGAGCTCCCATCCACACATTGTAGTATAACCACTTTATAAACCACTCTTTGTGATTTTTCCTTTGATTTGAGCATTTATATGTTTCTTTATGTGTACAGGAAAGCAGAAGTATCTGCTCCCTTCATCCCCAGCAAACCTGATTTCACCCTATGGTTTGGGTTTGCTATCACGATGGTAGATTTGGTAGGAGGGAATCAATTGTACATTAAAAATTTTGCCATTACAGTATCTCAGTCTCCTCTTTTTAAATATTCAAGTCCTTCTTTTCGTTCGTTTGAAATATTGTCTATATATTCAATGTTGTCTCTTGTATAAACTTCACTGTCTTTTGTAGCTCACACAGAGGTCCATGTAGTTTTCTGTCAGTGTTGTTTCGTTAGGCCAGTGAGTTTGCCTCAGTATATCATATTCGGGGCAGTCTTGAAGTATGTGCTCTGCAGTCTGATGTGCCTGTCCACATGGCTGAATTGCCAATCTTGAATTTTGTATGCATGTGGCTGCGGAGTCGATTGTGTCCTGTTTTAAGACGCAGAATGACAACTTGTTCCAATCTGCTCATACAATATTCATGTAACAAGGAATCTTTAACATGCACATTTTGCTCTTGTTCCGGAACCTTCATAAATTTCATCTACATTTAGTAGCATTAGACATGTTATGGGTCACCGCACATTTTCTGTTTGTTGTTGTGCCTAGAAGTGGAAACAAACTTAAAAATTAGTGCGAACCCCATTGTCTAAAATCCACGCTAGAACCGCATGTGTGCTCACCAGGCACACTCCTTCCATCTCTCTTCTCCTTACCACCACTTTGATAGTTCAGAAAGATCGTATGCTCCCCATTGTTGATGTGAAAAAAAATAACCCACCCTAAATTATAGCTAAATTATTTGAATTATAATTTCTTTTCAAATGTTACGTATATGCTTTGAATACAATTGATTATTTATACACATTTATTTACTGCTTAAGATTCACTACAAATTGTCATCACAGATGATATCACATTGAACACACTAATCTATTTATGTATGTATATATGCAAATAAATTACAAATTTTCAATTCAAATGTTGTATCAATCTAACATATGCCAGCGAGAGTTGGAAAATGACTAAAGATGTAGAAAGCAAGTTGAATGCATTTGAAAATAGATGTCTCGAAAAATAATGAATATAAAATGGAACGAATTCAGGAGAAGTGATGAAATCAGAGATATGTCTGGTCAACCACTAGTGACAACTGTTATAAGAAAGAGAAGATGGAGATATGTTGGGCACACCTTGAGGAGCAATGATCAACGAATATCAAAGCAGGCATTGAAGTGGGATGCAAAGGGTTCAAGAAAGAGGTCGACCTAAGGAGACCCTGAAACTAACTTTGCTGAGAGAGGCAGGAAATATCGGTCTCAGTTCCATGGAGGAGATTGAGCGAGTTGCCCAGGATAGAGCGGTATGGAGAAATTACTTGCAGGCCCTATGTAACGTATACGGTACGAGAGGAATTATTATTATATATGCAAAGTCTGTCTTATTAGCATTGGATACTGAGATGGTATAAGATTACAAACAAGGAACTCAGAGAAAGAACTAAGCAGATACCAGTGGAGAAAGAGCTCAGGAAGAGATGCTGGCGATGGACAGGACATACATTGAGAAGACCGACGAGCATTGCAAACAGGCACTGTTTTGGAACCTGCAGGAAAAAGAAGTAGGGGAAGGCCTAGACAAACTTGGAGAAGAGAGCTGGAGGCTGATATTAAAATGATAGGTAAAACATGGAATGAATTGGGATGGATGGCCAGAGAGAGAGGAAAAGCTGTGCTCCGTTGGGAGTTGAAAGGTGAAGAAGAAGCAGTCTGTCTTATTAATGTGTAGCATTATATTGTTTCTCTACCAGATGATAAATCTTACATACAAAAGATATTTCACATTGCTAATAATTTGTATGAGGGCAGGCTGAAAAGTTTTGACTTGACTGTTATATTGTCTAGTAACATCAGACATATCTGGACAAATCTGATTCTCTATAATCGCATGGCATCTCCCCTCCACCGTGATTGACCTTATACATAAAGACACTGTCATTTTCCAGCACAGTGCACAACTTCTTCTGCTTCGAAAGCTCCATATCGACCACTTGTAACCACTCTGTGATTTGTATGTGATCTGAGCCTAAGAGCAATTGTACATTGTGCCAGTTACGCGCCTACACGTTGGCCAGTACATCCAATTTCTACGACACTTTTTATTTACTAGAGTAAACTTCCTAGGCCCCTACTGCAGTCTGCTCTTACGAACATGCCTTGTAGGTTGCAGTGTTTCTATTCTTTGCTCCTCTTGATAGCTCCGGCAACACGCAGGCGGTTAAGATTAAATTCCACGGTGGGAGTGGAATTTTTTTAGAAGTAATACTCTCAGGTCATCTCAGCATCAATTGGGTACTAGAGAAACACTGGGAAGTAAAGAGCAGCCAGCGAGATGTTGACCACAATACCCATCGTGAACCTAATGTCATTGAAAAATACGGGCCTAATACTGCATTCCTCAATATTATACCTCATGATATAAAAAGCGTTCATTTATTTTATTTACTAATGTTGAAATGAATGAAAATCGTGGCATGTCCTTTGCAAGATGTCGCAAATCAACCACAGTAAACGAGTTGTTGATGTTCTAGGCACCACTCATACGTTCAGTAGTTTGCCATCGTTGTCTAATATGCTCAATCGATCAAGTGCCATGCCTACCGGTGTAGGCAATCATGTCTCTCCACAACTCTCTCTGATTGGTGCATGTAATCAGTTCTGATGTCGATCTTTTGTCGAACCATGATGTCAGGCCATCCAACATCTTCTCCTTCTGTCTTCCACAACCTCTCCTTCCCTGAATTTTACCTGTTGTCACCAAATGTTCTAAACCTTCTCTTCACATTATATGCCGAAGAACCGTGATTGTCGGATCTTATTCTTTTCTTCTTCTTCTTTGCGTTCGTTCTTTATGACCAATTTTAATCACTCTTTGTGATATGTTTGATCTTTGCCAGAACGTGTATACATTGCACATTGGTTTGGCAGGCCCCTAAACGCATATTCTACACGTTTAGGACACATGCATCTGATTTCAGCCAAACCTCCTTAGTGACCTCTTACGACATGTGACAGGTAACAGTGGTTCTATTCTTTACACCCCAAATTTGGGTCCCGGTAACCACTCGGGCGCTTATTCTTTTGATAAGGTTTCTTTGTGAGCAGGCCTGATTTAAAACCTCATTTGTTTTCTTTGCTGTCCATGGAGTTTTCAGCATTCTTCTATAAAACCACATCTCTGTGGCTTCCAATGATCGTATTGATTGTTTATTTATTGTCCATGATTCGCTGCTATACAGAAGTATTGGATCAATATAGCACTGGAGTATTCGTTTTCACAGCGTCATTGGTAGTGAATTCACGCATAACGTGTTTTTCATTTTCATAAAAGATGCTTTCGCTTGAGCCATTCTACTTCTAATCTGTTTTACACCTGCCATCTAATATGTTACCTGAGCTATATCATGACAAACATGTGTAATGTTGTCACATAACTTGCAGATTATCATAGCAAGTCATGTGACGATGGGTATTCAGATAGACTCACTTTTCATCTGTTAAATATAGTGGTTACTCTGCATGTGTTATGAATTTGATGTTTCATATTATTCTAAGTAGCAAGTTTGCGAGATTTATGTATAATATGCGTAGGTTGTTATTGTTAGTTTGTTTGTTATGTAGTGCTTTAAGCAGAGGCACGATTCTTTCAACCTAAGAACAAACCTTGTTTGGTTATATCAGTGAGTGTAGGCCAGCAAACATGAAAAATAAGAATTTACTTCTTTTGGAGAATTCAAGATTAGAATTTAGTTTGTAGAATTTAGTATTAGATAGGACACACACTGAGAAACCCCTAACAGCATCGCAAGACAGGCTCTCTGATGGAACCCCCAGGGCGATAGAGGTAGGGGAAGAGCCAGGAACACCTGGAGACAGGAGTTGGAGACAGAATGCAAGAAAATGGGAGAGAGTGGAGGAATCTGGAAGGGATGGCCTTGGATGCGGACCTATGCTTCCTAGGGGAATGATGAAGAAGAAGAATTTAGTATGTAGTGATTATGTAGAGATATATTTCTTTCTTTTGTTTGCTGCAAGGATGAGGGGGAAGTGAAAGAAACAATTGGGTTTTGTAATATGATTGTGTCCAGAAGTTACGATATCATCTCTGATGTAAAGCGCAGACCTTCAGACTTATAACAGGACACTTCTGTCTCAGAGCAGACCTCCATAGAAAGGGTTTCAGGGACTTGACTGCCTGCACCTATGGAGCACCAAAGCAGTCCCCAAAGCACATCTTGCAAGACTGCCCTGAGAATGGAAATTTGGCCAACAGCAACAACCCTTCGGAACAAACTATGGGGTACTGTTGAAGACTTCTAATGCACCGCCCTGCATATGATCCATACCGGAGTAGTCCAATTTGTGTTAGTTGGTAGTAAAGAATATAATGAACAGTAACAGTGTGTTATTGATGTGCAAGGAATAAATATATAAATAGATAATAAAAGCAAGATGTGTGTAATGCCAGGGTGTTACCGGGGCTCACAAGGGAAGAAAAAAATAGTAACATTCCGACCTACAAGGAATGTTGTAAGAGGCGACTAGGGTAGGGAAGCAACCCTATAAAATAAAAAGCAGCGCAGAAATCGGATGTGCTGGCCTACTTTCAGGCGCATAACTGGCACAATGTACAATTACTCTTAGGCTCAGATCACATACAAATCACAGAGTGGTTAACAAGTTGTCGATATGGAGCGTTCAAAGAAGATGCGTGTAAGAAATAAACATAAATAGATAATAAAAGCCAGGGGTAAACCTTGAAAAAACAAACAGTAATGACATATATGCAAGAAATACAGATATAGACTTATGTTGGCAGCTGTAATATTTTCATTACATTTTGCAACTTGTATTTTGTTTAATAATTTGCATGCTATTTGGATTTCCATACAGCTTTTTTAACAGTTTTCAACCAAATATCTTTGTTTTACTATTCATCATCATCAAATAGCTTGTCCTGAGCAGAACTTTGCCACCCCAACAGTCCTCCGAATTTTCTCTCTCTCATAGTTTTGCTATTGCAAGTTAAAAATGATAGTCATTGTAGGTAATGTATTTGAAAGATAAAATTGGGTGTTACACAATGCTGTTAGTATTGTCTGGCAATGTGTCAAACATGCTTAGAAGAGGATAATTTTATTTTGCAATTAATCCTACTTTTGTTAACTTCAGTTTGTTACCAAATCTGGCAAGAAGATGGTGATCCAATCAGATTTTTATATGCTGCACTTCCTATGCATGATTAAATCAACTTTTTTTTTTCATTTGCTTTTCCAGTTGCACATACATGTAAATATCTTGCATGTTCCAATTATTTTTAAAAAATAAATTGAAGGAATGGTTTCATGTTTTAGTGTACAGCTTCTTTGAATGCACAAGTTGTCTGAATGTTTATGTCTGAATGTATTTGATGTTAGAAACTTAACTATCCGTCACAGCAAATGGGAAAAACTACGTGATGACAAAGTTGTGCGGAAAGCGACATTGCGCAAAGTCTTTTCTTCTGGCGATTGTTCTTAATGCCGTTTTTATAATTCTTATGTGATATATAAACAGTCTAACACCAAGAACGGGGGTAGCAAAGTCTTTTGAAAAGAGAGGGATGAGATGAAAGAAAAGCGAAAACTCAGAAGTTGTCACAGTAAAACACTCACGAGGGGAAGTCAATAAGTAGGTAAATGTAGTTGGTGTTTTCTAAAAGTGTCATTAGGTGACAGCAACATCCAACTTTATATTCCCGTTTGCCAGGTGGCGCTATGTGTCTCATGCACATGTGCAGCGCATAAACAAAATGGCGACTGTACTTATGGAGAGTACAACCAAAGAGCAACATGCTGTTGTGCGTTTTTTGTGGGCAAAAGGACTGCCTGCAAAGGACATTCATAAAGAAATGCTTCCTGTTTATGCTGACAAATGTTTGTCCTGTAAAACGGTGCATAGTTGGGTAGAAAATTTTTCTCAAGGACGCTCTAAAATTGTTGATGAAATCCAATCTGGTCGTCCTGTTGAGATTGCAACAGAAGCATCAGTGCAGCGGGTGGAGATGATTAGAGGTGACAGACGAGTAACGATAGACTCTGTAGCATCTGCAATAGGGTGCTCACATGGTTCAGCATACAGCATAATGCATGATCGATTGAAATTTAAGAAAGTGTGCTCAAGGTGGGTACCCAGACAATTGAAAGAGGAACACAAAATGAACCGATTTGGCCTGTCCTTGCATCATCTCTGTCGATACGAAGATGAAGGAGAAGAGATGCTGAACAGGATTGTTACTGGGGATGAATCATGGGTGCATCACTACCAGCCCGAATCAAAGCGTGCTTCAATGCAGTGAAACATCCTTCTTCGTCTTGTGTCCAAAATTCAAGGTTACGCCATCAGCAGGGAAGGTTATGTTGACGGTGTTCTGGGATTGTCAGGAGTGCTTTTAACCAATTTCATGAAGAAAGGTGACAATGTGAATTCTGAATCGGACTGAAGTTCTATCGATGCTTCATGATGCAATTCGAAAAAACGTCCAGGGTTGCTGACTAAAGGAGTGTTGCTTCTTCATGACAATGCCAGACCACATACGGCTCGATTAACTCAGGAGAAAATTAACCAACTAAGGTGGGAAGTTCTGGAACATCCACCTTACAGTCCCGACTTAGCCCTAGCGATTTCCACCTCTTTGATCCACTGAAAACCCACCTTGGCGGGAGACATTTCGTGAATGATGCCGAAGTTGAATGTGAAGTGAAAACGTGGTTTAGAAAACAGAGCCTGCAGTTCTATGCAGCCGGTTTGGGAGGACTGATAAAACGGGATAAGTGCATCAATGTTGGTGGAAATTATGTTGAGAAATAAAGGAACAATGTATGTATAAAAATAAGCTGGTTTCAAGTTGTTATCATGTTTAGTTATTTTTCTACAGCCATTTGTGGCTTACTTATTGACTTCCTCGTACTTGCCAAGTCACTATCTGTAAAGACGAAAAAGCCATATATATGTATGATAATACATGTTTATATATTGAAATTAGACTGCTTTGACCAGCATATTGCTTGTTTGTTTTTAGTTTGTTACGTAAGAGATTAAAGCCTCTTTAAGCCGAGGCTAGTCTCTTTCAACCTAACGACACATCTTGTTTTGGTTATATCGAGAGCGTATAGGCCATCAAACATGAAAAATAATTATTCAATCCTTTCGGAGAATCCAACTATGCCATTATTAGCTGACCATGACCAGCATACCCATCCAGATTTTGTTATTCAGACATTGAGAAATCAAAGATATTTATCACAAAATCTGTACTTCTTTCTTCTTCTTTTTTCATCACACTGCTACCGGGTTGTTTAGTGTTGTGGTTTTCTGTTTTTGTCTTGCACTGTTTTGGTAGCTTGGGTGATTGTCATTGTTGCTCTTTGATAGGATTATGCTATGTCATCTAACCATTTTTTTTTTCATGGTCTTCATTTCGCCTTTTCTGATATTCTGTTGTAGAAGACTATATACTGTCGAGTTTGGATGCATTCTTATTAAGTGGCCAAACCACTTCATTCTTTGTTTCTCTATGTAATTCAAGCAAGGTTCTGTGCCAACTTTCTTTCCTATGCTGATGTTGGTGACCCTGTCTTTTCTGGTGGTGTTGGTAACTTTTCGCAGGCACCGCATTTCACATGTAGTTATTGTTTGCGACTGCGCTCATTGTCCATGTTTGGCTCCGGTAACACAAAGTAGGTATGAAAATGCTGTTGATCATCTGTTCAACTTCTTCTTCTTTGCGTTCGTTCTTTATGACCAATTTCAATCACTCTTTGTGATATGTTTGATCTTTGCCAAGAACGTATATACGCTGCACATTGGTTTGATAGACCTCTAAACGCATAGACTTCTATACGCTTAGGACACATGCATCCGATTTCAACCAAACCTCCTTACTCGCCTCTTACGACATGCGTGGCAGGTAACAGTGGTTCTATTCTTTACACCCCAAATTTGGGCCCGGTAACCACTCAGGCGATCTGTTCAACATTTTATACCTACTTTGTGTTAAAGTGTATACAGCCTGCTCTAAAATTCAAATTGACCCTCGCCCGCGTGGTGCCGGGGCCTGCAAAGGAAGCAAAGAATAGTACCACTGCGACCTACAATGCATGTCGTAAAATGCGACTCGTGTAGGCCCTAGGGATACTACCCTAGTAAATAAAAAGCAGCGAGAAATCAGAGGTGCTGGCCTACTTGTAGGTGAAACACGTACAAACAAAGTACTATAGTTTTACAAAATACATAAACAGTGACGATAAACAGCAACGCTTCGACCAACAAGGCCTTTATCAAGCAAACGAACAAACAGGAGTGACAAATTAAAATGAAACACAAATGGACGACCAAATACCAACGTATCTAAGGAAAATCTGGAATAAAAGCGAATAACGAAATAAATGTAACACAAAAACACACATAAAAACGTTGGTATTTGGTCGTCCATTTGTGTTTCATTTTAATTTGTCACTCCTGTTTGTTCGTTTGCTTGATAAAGGCCTTGTTGGTCGAAACGTTGCTGTTTATCGTCACTGTTTATGTATTTTGTAAAACTATAGTACTTTGTTTGTACGTGTTTCACTATTTAACAAGTTTTACTGCAGTCTTCCCCCTATTTCGATACTTGTAGGTGCATAACCGGCACAGCGTACAATTACTCTTAGGCTCAGATCGCATACAAATCACACAGAGTGGTTGACAAGTGGTCAATATGGAGAGTTCAAAGAAGAAATGGACCCATTTGTTATCAAGCATCACAATCATTCAAATAAACTGAAGATAAAAAATATGTACAACTGAAGTACTTTTATTAACAAATTAACTACAGATTGATAAAAAAAAACCACTGGTCCAAATATTCTGTTTACTTGTCGCTTGGCAGGCGTATCTACAAATTAACCTTTGAACCCGCCTCCCGATATTACGGTATTATCATTAGTACACGTATACCGGGGTGCCTACATATCGGGATGAGAACCCCTCCTCGTTATTTGTCGGTGTTCAGCAATAGTACTGTGTGACGTCAAACACAGGAAATGCTTCCCTTAAAGGTTTATCTAAATGACGGTTTGCATCGTGTTTTGAAACATAGTGATTTGATATTTGTTTATTAATTTAAAAAGATGAAACGGCACGCTGAAAATTTCGGAAATGGTCACTCGGAAAGGATAACCACAGAGCAAGCTGTTGAACTTCTTTTAAATGATTCTGAAGATGAATTAGATTTAGAAAATGATTATTCTGATAACGAAATCGAAAGTGAGTCGGATGATCATTTAGAAGAAGAATTATTTGAACCGACTGATGTTCAATTATAACAAACATGTCAGTGACTTTCCAAACATGGATTACAAAGACCAAAGACAGACCAGTCAAGAAAGTGAAGACAAAATTTCCTGTGTCTAAAGGAAGGATCTACATGTTGGGAAGACTGGCATAGTAAGCAGGAATACTGGAGATGATGGGGTAAGTCGATAAAAATTATAGGACACTTAATTCTGCCAATCTATCTTGTTTTTCAAACAATTCTGATATGTGCTGTTTTTGCTCAGGAGCCCAGGGCGAGGGTTTTAAGGTATAGTTGGCCAGGGTTCAAAGGGTTAAACTAGGTTTCAAAATTTTCTATATAATTTGACGAATCATATGCCATTTTTTAGACAAATGACTTTACTGTTGTAACATGTCCAAATGATAAAATTTGATGCCGTTCTGAGCGGCTCGTGGTTTGTTACGTTGAAAATATATACAGTCGAGAGACCACATAAGCCAAATAGCTTCGGATTGGGTTAAAAATAGGTGAACTTCGGACACGCCTTTATGATCGAGATATAATCGCCATGTATCGCTAAAAGATGAAACATAATGAAATATTTTGATTCTATTTTTCTCATGATTTATTCCGCTCCTCGTGGAGCATACAGTTTGAACAGTTGTTCGCCACTTTTCCCAATCTCTGGCTGTTTTCTTTATGGTCTTCCAGGATGGTCGAGTACCCTTCAGTTTCTCAAGACGTCGTCTCCAGGTCTGTTTAGGACATCCTCTTCATTTTCATTGCGAGTTCCACTCGATTGTGTCTTCCGTAGGATATGCCTAACCCATCTTCATTTCTCCTCTTAATCTGGGTCATCATGGGTTCTTGTCCTGTTCTTATCTACAGGTCTGTGTTTGCAATTATGTCATACCATCTCAGTCTGAGAATCTACCGAAGACATTCGTTGAGAAAGGTCTGAATCTTATTTGTATTTAACTTGGTGACTTGATAAATTTCTGAGTCATACAGCAACACAGATTTCATATTTGAGCTGAACATCCTGAGCTTTGTTTTCATGCAGATGGCAGTAGATTTCCACACTGTGTGCAGGAAGGCAAAGGCTTGTCAGGCTTTCCTAATCCTGGCATTAATGTCCTCATCTGTACCTCCTGATTTGCTGATCATGCTTCCAAGGTCGATAAATTCACTATCTTCTATATTCCTTCCATCAATAAATATCAGGTCTTGCTGTATGTTGTTCCTTCATAGTGCTTTTGTCTTCCTTTGACTGATTTTAAGACCGACCCGTTGCACCATTTCTGCTAGAGCATCCACTTGTTCCTGCATGTCTTGTAGCCTGTGCAAGAGCAACGCAAGATCATTCGTGAAGTCTAGTATTTCTCTTATACCTTTATAGATTACATAGGACTGCAAGCAATTTCTCTACACTGCTTTATCCTGAGCAGTAACTCATTCAATCTCTTCATAGAATTGAGTCTATTTCTTCTCAGTAAAGTTTGTTTCAGGATTTCCCTATAGCATCCTTTCTTTCATGAACCATTTACCTTTTTTTCTTCTTTGCGATTGGCGTTGTATGATCGTCTATATAAGGCAACATGCCAGTTGGAGTTCATCTTGAGTTCCCCATAGCTTGCTCTGTAAGCTTTGTTCATGAAGCTATGTTTAGAACTTCTTGACAACAGTTGGAGTTCATCGTGAGTTCCCCATAGCTTGCCTGTAATGCTTTGTTCATGAAGCTATGTTTAGAACTTCTTGGCAAATGCCACACTCGTCTGTTTCATTTATACATTTCACTACAGTATCCATCGATTTAGAATATCATAATTTTGTATACAAATTTGTCACAAATTACCTTAGATTTTGAAATAAATTTGCTAGTCAAAGATCTTATTTCTTTAAACATTTTCTTTCTTTTTCTATTTTGCTGATATTCTGATATTATCACATTTGTCTTGTAAGTATTATTTGTTTTCTTATCTCTCCTTTATTTTCTTCTATATTTATCTTGACATGTTTTTATATTCCACTTTGCATATACATGTATCAGTTGTTCTATACTTTACTTTCCTCTCCCTTCTAAGTTTTTATTAATTCAAATGTATCCTCTTCTACATTCTACAATTTTCACCCCAAGGGAAGCATAAGTCTGCAACCAAAGCATCCAATCTCTCCAACTCATTCTCCCAATTTTCTTGTATTCCGTCTCCAACTCTGGGTGTTCCTGGGTTCTCTCCTCATTACCTTTATTACCTGGAGGTTCCATTCGAAAATATATCCATCTACAATCCTGTTATTTTTTCTGCAAGATTAAATCTGAGCTACAGAAATTAAAGTCTCCTGCAACGATTACTCTTGAAAGATCTAAGCTTCAAGAATCTCTGAAGTCGGCAAGGCTGTCCATATGGTTGAGGGATGCCTGTAAAAGGGTAATATAGGTCACGCAAAATCAGTCAGAAGCGCAATACCAGGCGTCATGACTTCCGCCTGAATTAGCAGCGGGCGTCCAAGAGAAGAAGAAGAAGTAAAGCATCACACTGATCCTGTAAATGGCAGCCATGATTAGAACATCTAAAATGTTTCTAACATTCCTTTAAAAATTGGCTTAGATAAAAACCGATATCTGTTCTGGACTGAAATATGTGATCGACGAATTGGAAAAATTGATTACAATGGAAAATGTCACCAAATGTTTACATGTAAGAAGCAAAAAATCCAGTCCAGTAAAAAAGGGTTAATTAAAGTGGTTGTCCGGTTCAACATAATTTGGCATATGTGGGCTCGACTGTATAAATAAAAAGTACAATATAGATATATATATATAGTATAGGTTAAAAGCACTTCTAAATAAAATAATAAAACTATATGGATAAGAGATATATATGTTAGGTAGTCACTGTACATTGTAGATGTATGTTAAAAGTGTTTCAGAACACTTACTTCCTACACTGATAGTCGTGGTTTGATCCCCAATTGGAGTGGAATTTTTGTAACTGCAAAGCTTCTCTCAGATCAACTCAGTTTCAGTTAGATACCATAGCCACACTGAGAAGTAAAGGTGGCTGCTATGTTGTATCGCAGAACATAGATTACATTAATATTTGTTTGCGCTCCTCCTTCTCTAGTTGCACAACTGGTTTTGTGTGCCGATCCTTTGAACTTTGCGAGGGATTCATCCACCCAAAAAGTGACATTTTGGTACACAGTAACATCTAAAAAGGTGACTTTTCCATAGTAACATCTAAAGGGACATATTTAGTCACAGTAACATCTTTAAAAGGACATTTTAGTCACAGTAACATCTAAAAAAGGACATTTTAGTCACAGTAACATCTAAAAGATGAATTTTCCCAAAGGTCCATCTAAAAAAGGTGACTTTTTTGGTCCTCAGTAACATCTAAAAGGTGACTTTTCCCCACAGTAACATCTAAAAAGGTGACTTTTCCCCACAGTAACATCTAGAAGGGACATTTAGTCCATAATAACACTAAAATGGAATATTTTAAGTACACAGTAGCATCTAAAAAAGGTGATATTTTTGGTCGACAGTAACATCTAAAAAGGTGACTTTTCCCACAGTAATATATAAAAAAGTGACATTTTTGGTCCACAGTAACGCCTAAAAAAAGTGGCTTTTCCCACACTAATATCTAAAAAAGGAACATTTTTGGACTACAGTTAGTAACATCTCTCTCCCTCGCGATCACCGCTTAGACTGATGTACCAGATTTTCTCATGAATTCTGCTGTTGTTTTTCGGGACTGTCCCTCCGTACAGCTTCTCAATTAGCTCTGTATTTTCCAGCAGGTTTCGTTTCTCAGGCCTGCTAGCAGTGGGCAGTCTTGCAGTAGATGCTCTGCCTTCTCATGTCCACCTTCTCACAGTGGCACAGGCTAGTTGTGCCTATTAAAAATTTGTTGTAAAGGTGGGACCGGAGGCGGAATATGACAACTTGTTTGCTATGGGATAGACCATAGTAACCATCTTTGGCGCTGTGTTGAGGGTGGTCTTGCAACCATTTCTCTCTATATCGCCATCCGATGGTTGATTTAGCAGTAACATCTAAAACAGCGTACATTTTTGGTCCCCAGCAACAACAAAATAGCTGAATATTTTTGTCCACATCAACATTGGCGAAACATGTAAAAACAAAGCATTCTAGTTTTACAAAATACAAAAAAACAATACACAGTGTTTCGACCAAAAGGCCTTTATCCACACTAACATGCAAAAAAGCTGACAATTTTAGATTTACAGCACCGCCCGTTTGGTGCCGGGGCCCACAAGGGAAGCAAAGAATAGTACCACTGCGACCTACAATGCATGTCATAAGAGGTGGCTAATGTAGGCACTAGGGATGCTACCCTAGTAAATAAAAAGCAGTGCAGAAATCCGATGTGCTGGCCTACTTGTAGGTGCATAACTGACACAACATGCAATCGCTCTTGGGCTCAGATCACATACAGATCACACAGAGTGGTCGATATGGAGCGTTCGAAGACCTACAGCACTTCTGTGCAATAACATTCCCATGACACTTCTTCCATATATGTTAAGTTTTGTTTTAAGATTTAATCCTTTTCACTTTCCAGATTTTGTTAAGCATGGCGAAAGGTATACAAAAATCCATAACTTTCTCTTTTATTACGTTTCGTAACACAATTGGGTTTTCTAAATTTGGTTATTTCTCATTACTTACATTTGTGCAATATTAACGTTAAGTCCTATT
Organism: Arion vulgaris; assembly: GCA_020796225.1. Taxonomy (NCBI): domain Eukaryota; kingdom Metazoa; phylum Mollusca; class Gastropoda; order Stylommatophora; family Arionidae; genus Arion; species Arion vulgaris. The sequence goes on from CM036767.1 coordinate 14,635,336, forward strand.
GTTTGAGCTATTTTGTTAAGTGTTTCTATTTCTGGACCAGGAAGTTTTATACAAAAGCAAGAAGCCACACAAGAAGAAAGTATTATTAAAGGGTTTAAAGTCGAAGGATTGACTTCATTGCACCGGGTTTTACCCCATATGGCTCGGTCCTCTCCGCAGAAATGGCAAGTCACCTGCCGAGAGTATTGCACAAAGCACGAACTCCGTAGCTCCAGCAACAATCCTAGGGGGCTCTGGAAAAACTGCACTCGTGAACAGAACGGCGCGATCCGGATTCGAACCACGACCTTCGACTCACAAGGAATAACTATAATCTGTGCTACCCATCAGACAATAAACAAACAGATAGAAAAATCTCTGAGGGACAGAGATGTTGTTTTACAGAAGAATGATGAGAAGACCATGGACTGCTAATATGACTAATTTGGAGGTGTTGAATGAGGTCAAGACACAGAGAAAGCTTATCATCAAAATAAGAAAGAGGCAGGCATCATTTTTGGACATTATGAGAAAGGAGGTTTAGAACACATTGTAACAACTGGTAAAATCGAGGGAGACGAGACAGAGAGAGAAAATTTTGGATCGCCTGACTTCATGGCACGGAAGAGCGTCTACATCTGATATGATAGCAAACACCAAAGATAGAAATTTGTGGAGAACCATGATCGCCTACGCCAGCCGGCATGGCACCTGATGATGACTCATCAGGCGATGGATCACCAACTATTCCTCCCCCATGATGCTTAGCTAAAATAAAAGTGGAAGCGTATAGATAAAAAGGTTTGAAACACATAAAATAAGAAAGCAATAAATATAAAATTTAAAAAAATCGATAAAATATGGTATCGTTACAAGTTAATCATATCTCTCTCTCGCGATCACCGCTTAGACTGATGTACCAGATTTCCCCATAAATCTCATTCATGTGGAAACCTGATTCATGCAGCCTTAGCATGGGTGTGTTTTGTCACATCTTCAGCGCCATTTGAGAGCCGCTGTAGCGTAGTTGTTAGTGAACTTGCTTCGCAAGGCTGGTGGTCTGGGTTCAACTCCCGAAATGCGTGTGGAATTTTTCCGACCACGACGGCTCTCAGGTCGACCCAGCCTCAACTGGGTACCAGACATGCTCTGGGAAAGTAAAGGTGGCCGGCGTGATGCTGACTACATCACCCATCGTGTGCCGACGGTCAATGAAAATACAGGCCTAACACTGTATTGACCTATATACCACGAGGTATGAAAGGGTTCCTTTACTACTTACTTCAGCGCCATTTGGAGCTTTGGTGCTTATCCTTCGGCGATGTGTCCGGTTTTAGCGAGAGTTTACTGGGTTCGCTCTCTGTCAGCCTTTGGCTGTCCCCAGCTGACCTGCAAGGCAGCAGGTTAACTTAATCATATGCGAGGGAGCGCTGGCCGAATGTATTAGAGCGCAACTCCCATTCGGGAGACCCGTGTTCAATTCACGGTAAGACCAAGGATTTTTTCTGTTATGGGCATAAATGAAAAATCCTAACCTGAGCAGCTTTGCGGCGACTGGACTTAGCCATGCGGCCATTAAATTCCTCAGGCTCTCGCCCCACACCACCCTAAAAAGCGGTACTACAGGGAGTAGAGAGTTTTTATCACTGCTTTGTTTTGTACACCATACTCATACTCAATACCACATATTCAAAAATGCACATAATAGAATATTGATTAACTAGTAAAACATTCCAAAATATATCAAGACAATGAATGATAATGAAAGTCAACAGAAATGATTCCAGTTTCTCCTTCATGTCCTCCCACTACATACATAGCATGAAGAGACAAAATCTGCATCAATTATTATGTGCTCATGCAGTGGTGGTTTGTGCAACAATTAATCTCTCTTTCTGACAAATTTGATAAGTTGGTCACATTTTCATAACGCTGTTTATTGTTTTTTTTTTAATTAATCCAGAAGCACTTGATTGAAAAGTTTTGTCTTCGCGTGTCATAGATTTCATCCTGAACTTGATTCGGCAATGCCACAGGCACAGCATCTGTAAATCTAGGGAAACCTGTAAGCTTTTTCTGCCATCAGCGAGTTGAACTTCGACTTCAGAGGAACTTTGTCTGATAAGATCAGACTCGCAAATGCCGAACACGTGCTTGAGCCAGAGCAGGCATACACGCTGCTTAAATCTGGCTCGAGTTTATTTTATTAAATTCAAACTCAACGAATTTGTCTAATCATTAATAGTAAGTATACATTGATTGATTTCATAAATATGAATCCAGACCAACGATTTCAAACATAAATTATATATATATTTTTTAAAAGACGCGGGTGGCCGAATGTTAAAGCGTGAGGTTTTCTGGTGGAAACGTCCAGTGTGAGTGGAAACACACCACTCAAACGTCTTTTACTAACAAAGGTAGTACTCTCTGAAAGCTGACTGCAGTATTTCAAAAGTTTCAGAACTAGTTTTTCCAAGAAGAAAGCAGAAATGAATGTGCGCAGGCAGTTGAATATTCAGTCTAAAAAAATTTTTTCCGATCCAGAAGTCTTGAGCTCTTCAGCTCAGTGCTATGACATTGTAACCCTTGGTTCGGTGCCACGAACACCATAAATCTGAAGAACATGTGGCTTTTCTGCCAGCCCACGGAATTGAACCGCACTCACAGGGGGCTTGCACCCGTCGTCCAAACGCTACGAACATGCTGGGCAGGTGGGCCACGTCTATTTTTAAAATGCTCAGAACACTGAGAGGCCACAGCCAATCACAGGATTCCAATCTGCATATGTGCAGAGATATTGGTTTCTGATCTGCCACATACTTAGAGAAATGGTTGCTACATTCACTGTGTGAATGCCATTTAAATACATATTATAGTTTCCCAGAGAAAAAAATAAGTCCTGGAACTTATTGATCAGCCCTTGTACATTGTAGCTCCTGCTTGCAGCAGTTTTGAATTTCTTTCCTGAACTCATTAAGTCAGGTGTACAAATACAAGTACGTTGATTGTATCATCATCTGTATACAAAAGTCTGCACAATATAAGAAAACAAACAGACTATATGTGAAACATTTCAACCCAAACATCAGGTTCCACAACATGAACACTTCAGGACTAAGTAGAACCTGAATATACAACTGATTATTCAGCTGTTTTGATAGTCAATGATCTTTGTTGTCAATAATAATCTGACCCAAAGGTCTAGATTTAATAAAGAGAACAAACTGGAAGACCACATATGTAAGATTTCCCAGCCCAAACATCAGGTTCCACAATATAAACATTTCAGAACTAAGTAGAACCTGAATATACAACTGATTATTCAGTTGTTTTGATAGTCAATGATCTTTGTTTCAAAATATCTGACCCAAAGGTCTAGATTTAATAAAGGAAAACAAATGGGAAGAAACATATGTAAGATTTCCTCATCCCAAATGCCAGGTTCCACAACATAAACACTTCAGGACCAAGTAAAACCTGAATATACAACTGATTATTCAGCTGTTTTGATGGACAATGATCTTTGTTTTAAAAATATCTGACCCAAAGGTCTAAACAGCGAATATCCGCAGGCCCAGGATAGTAGATCCACATGAGTCTGGAGATTGGAAATCTCTATAGATGACATTCACTCATACCGCAACCTGCCTTGCTGGATCTTCTGAAGCGTAGACTGAGAGTCAGAACAACAATGGCCCCAGTAAACAGAGTCACAGAGATCCAATGGAAGCCAGTAGTAACAGCCTCAATCGCCATTGTCATACTGAAAGTAGTTGTCCTGGATGCTCCATTTTGCTCTGCAACAACCTTACTATGCGCATTAGTCAAGAAAACCCAGGCTGACTTCTCAATAAGATTCACAGACACATCAGTATAGATAACAACATCATCACTTGCATTAAGGGATCCATTCTTTTCATTTTGGTAGGTTCGCAACCAATTTCAACCAAACTGGATAGGTCTTGAAGAAACGAGACAGCACCCAGGTCTTCCAGGTTGAAGCACAACCCCGTCTTCGTAACAAAAGTTAACCGTTAAGGAAACAACAGGTTATCAAATTTTGCAGCATGGTGGACATCCAAAGTTTGAAACTAGCAAGAATGTCAGCTATGAAAACCACATGAAAGCCATTTTCATGGAGCTCTCACTGTGACTGATGGTCACTGACCAACAACGATTGAGAGATCATTTTGCTGCTGTTCTACAAAACACCACAAGGTATGCTGACCACTGACTGCTTTGTTTGTCCGTGTATTGGGAAAAGAAATAAAAAACAGAACGACAGTCGGTCTTCCATCTGTTGACCTCAATTACAAAGCATGGTTTTTTTTCCGTTTGCCCACAAAGAATTTAGGTGTAGTCATTGCGCTTCTTCTTCTTTGCGTTCGTTCTTTACCACTTTTAATCACTCTTTGTGATATGTTTGATCTTTGCCAAGAACGTGTATACGTTGCACATTGATTTGGTAGGCCCTAAACGCATAGACTTCTACACGTTTAGGACATGTGCATCCGATTTCAGCCAATTGCGCTTAATATGGCGGCTCTGATTGATATTTGCATGAAGGCTTGCTTATCACAGGTGTCCCTCGCCATTCTGGCGAGCCTTACTTCTACTTCAGGGGTACTTGTAATTTAGATTCCCAAGTAAAGGATCACGGTCTGTAGTCCAACTGTGTACTGTGAGTACACCAAGAATTTTTAGCCCAAGCTAGCCTTAAACCCCAGAACTTCTAGGACACTTGGTCATTAGCGCAGTGTGTTATAAACTTTACTATGGATGACCCATAATTTTATGTTTGAAAATTGTGGTCATCTGCTTGCTAAAATCATAGTAATAACTTCTCTTCTTTAACCTTGCACCTCCAAAGAGGCATAGGTCCACAACCAAGGCCTTGCAAGCTCTCATGCGCTTGGCGGTGGTTATTTAACCCTTTGGTCCCCAGCACATAAAAAAAAAATTACCTCCCAAAAACACTAAAAGGGAATAACTCCTCAAAAAAGCAACATGTCTTTCTAAAAATTAATAATAATAAAACTATTGCTTGTAGAACATTCAAATAATGAGCAACAATACTGTGAACTGGATAAAGTTTCACAAGAAATTATACCCATAAAGATGTAATTCTGCAGATAAACCTTGATTTCGGCAGCAGTTACTGCGTCCCACTTTGAATAAATTTTTCCAGCTCTTTTCTGACGTTGATCAGCATACAAATCCGTTTGATCTGCCATAAATTAAAAAAAACTGCTCCTCAATAATTAAGCTGAAATAATCGAATGGTTCTGCACCCTCCTCTAGTGTATGAGAAGGCCCACTCTCTTCCATAAATGGCTCCACAACTAATGGGGAAGTGGTATCACTCCAACCATCCCTGTCAACAACGGGCACAGGGCCGGTCTCCTCGATGTCGGAAGAAAAATCCTCTAAATCTAATTGAACATCGTGGTCGACAGGTTCAGCTTCGCCGTCACTGGACAATTCAACATCACTCTCAGAATCACAAGATCTAATGTAATCCCTATCTCACCTAGCTGCATGAAATGTCCCTCAAACTCAAAGTCCTCACTTTCACTATCGGTATTGAAATTAGAAGCCATTTCCAAAAAAATTTGAACTACGAAGCACAATTTATAAAATTCACAAAGAAATACTAGTTCGATCAGTTTTCGCGTGAAATAAGGAAAATTTGCCGTTCGTCCTACTTATAGGTCACAGTTCAAGCTATATAAAATTTGGACTCGTTTTATTTAGCGAATTCTTCCGAAACAATATAAAAAACCCGTATATTTCCGTATATGGCGCCCTACGGTAAACCTGTATATTTCCGTATATGGCGGTCAAAGGGTTAAAGCTAAGTGTTTTTACAGGGTGGGGTAGCTAATCCCACGCCAAACCTCCCTTTTGCTGTAAAGAGCCTATAGTAATAACTACTGATTAAAAAACTATTCATTCCAATATTAAAATTGCAATCCCCATGTGGATCCCTGGGCAATTTATTCGAAGAAAGGGAGAGCCATCACGCATCCCTAAGTATACTGTCAAAGACTAGATACGGTTGCGATGATCGCTTCTGATTTTCCAGAATGATTAATGTATCAATTCGGAAAAGATAAACTGTGCGCTGTAACTGACACAGTTTTTGGTCACCGTAAGTGAATAAAATAGGATATATAATGTCCGCATTTGTGTGTGTATACGACCACAGCAAACGCGGGGACCATATATTGTGGCCAGTTGGCGTACCGGCGGCAGCTTGACTGTTCCCGATAGGTTACACATCGCCTGATGACAGACCCAGGGAATCCAACTGTCTGCCTTGTAGGTCGACTAGAGAGAGTCAAAGCTAAGGTGGACAGCCGAACAGAACCACAGAAGATGGATGCACAATGCGCAGCACAAATCTTTTCCGACGGCATCGCATGTACAGGAAAAAGTGTAGGGGTCATGCAGAGTCCCGATAAACAACAGAAATGCTGGATAAGGTTGCGTATTTAGTTAGTAAACATATCTCAATCTAAACTGCTACAAAAACCACCACTTCATGAGCACATTATTTCTTTTGTGCAGGAAAACTGCAGCAGTGCCCCCATGCTCCCATTGGAGGCAAAAACAAAATGAAGGATGATGATAAATTATATTTACAAAACAATTCATAATATCACATTAAAAAAAAAAAGCAACCAACAAATATAGAAAAATCTAATCAAAACAAATAAGCAATTATTAAATTGATTATTAATGAGGTCCCGTATTTTTTGCCATATAAGATGCAGTTTACTTTCACAAATACATTTGACAAATATGCCCCTTGTCTTCTAAGATGATAATTAAATAACTGTGTATGATAATTAAATAACTGTATGTAGCTTAAGCGGAAGTGAGCTTGGTCACAACCCAAGCGTACCTGGTTCAAACTCCGCTGTGATAAGTTTGGAAGCAAATTCATTCCCGTTGATTTTTACCAGTGGTAAAATTAGACCTCACCGTTCAGAAAGCAAATACTGAACGTATAAGTGATACCTAGAAAATCTATGACTCATTTACTGTGGTTGATGGCTAAGTCCTGTAAAGGATATGCCACGATTTTCATTTTTTTCATAGTGTGTCTTTTGTTTTTATTAAAAACACCACCAAAATGATGCTAAATTAGTAAAATTTGTTAAAATGTCCAAAGAAGTAACTAATGAATTTGATGACTGGGAAATAAAATTTTGTTAGATCTGTCAACTTTGGACTCTGCAGGAACAGTTTGTCTCGAACAACGGAGTAATACACCAGTGATCACTAGATAGTACTTTTGTTTTAAGTGAATTCAAGGGGACCAACTCTTATACGGATCCTACTATGAGACAAGAGATTTGTTTACTTTTCAGTTACGAAGGTCTTAGTTTTTCATCATTTTTAGAATTTTGTGCGAGGGTAGGTGAATTGCCAAAATGTATAATTGTCTTGAGACGTTAATTCACCTACCTCTTGCATTATTATAACTTTTTTTTTTTTTTTAACTACAAATAATCCTCGCTACATGTTTGGTATCTTCTTATACCTTTGTGCATTCTGTATGGCAAAAATACGAAAATTCGTTAATTAAATAGCAATTAAATAAATCTGCAATTAACAAACAAATGTTTGTTTTGAGTTAAGAATTATTGCTATCTTTCTCCTTTTCCATAGCATTTAAAGCGTGCAGCGAATCGCTGTTGAAATGGTTCGGAAAGAGTACTGCTGAAACTACTGTTACCGTTAACATTTTCAGAATTTTGATCAAAACTATATCTACTACAGACATCCAAATTGAAAGGATTGTTTTGTCCAGGTACAAACGCAGACATAGGATTATTAAAACTCAGTGGTACTGGAGTGTCAGGGTTACTAACATAGTATGCCCCAGATGGCACAATAATGGAATCTGATTGATTTCCATCATAGGTGAATTGCCTCCTACAATTTTCTTGCTGGATTCTGTCTCTCTTGGGGTGGTTTCGGTTTTTCATAACAGAAATACTTATATCCAGCTCTGGATTGATGCTTACAATATTATCCGAATCTTGTTCTGCGGAGAAAAAAAAATAATAAAATTTTCATATAAATAAATCACATATTAATACGCAATAAATTACTTTATGAATTACATTGTGAATGGCAAGAGTCGGCGCTGACTGCCTCCTTATGACCAATCAGATCTAATACCATGCTATAGTATAACTTCAGATGTGGTACTGTAAAGTGGGGATTTTTTCATGTGCAAAATGTTAGTTACCCATTTGTACAAATTTTATTTTGTTGAATAATATATGAATACACTAATATATGCATACACTATGGTTGAAATTTGGATGTGCCTATCCTATAGGAGTACACAACGGCATAATGGAGGCATAACGTGCTCACATTCTCAGAGCGAACATATACCACAAAGAGTGGTTAACTTGGTTGATAAGAATGAACGAACGCAAACAAACATTCTGTGAAGTGAAGACAAAAAACTATATATTTGATCTCTAAATAAATTATATTTGAACATATAATAAATTACTGTCTAAAATATTTATAGTCAGTCTTCAGAGAACAATAATTGAAATAAATGACACTTTTTCAACTGCTAAAAGAAACAATCAACATGGGTTACATATACTTCTGATCATTAAACAAATGTTATGTTATAAATCTTATAATAATATACAGCCATCACTTGTGTCTTTAGCTCTTCTTCTTTGCGTTCCATTCTTTACGACCAATTTTAATCACTCTTTGTGATATGTTTGATCTTTGCCAAGAACATGTATGCATTGCACATTGGTTTGGTAGGCCCTAAATGCATAGACTTCTACATGTTTAGGACACATGCATCCGATTTCAGCCAAACCTCCTTAGTCGCCTCTTACAACATGCATGGCAGGTAACAGTGGTTCTATTCTTTACACCCCAAATTTGGGCCCGTAACCACTCGGGTGTGTGTCTTTAGCAACTAAGGAGGGTTGATGGTGGGGCTGACTACCTCATCCAAAAGAAAAAATTAGCTAAAAAAACTTCAACAAACATGGAAAGTATAACTAAAAGAAAAAAAAAGAAGAAGAATTGGAGACATTAAAAGGATAGGCAAGATATTGAAAGAATTGAAAGGGATGGCAAGAGAGGAAGGTCTGGAAGAAGTTTGTTGAAGATCTGTGCTCCATTGGGAGTTGAAAGGTGAAGAATCACTGGTGTATTTACCTTGTTTTGGTTCAGTAGACGCGAGCTTTGCCAGCAGTTCTATTTTCAGCAGGTTCAACCAAACGAGGAGTTAGCAGCAGCAAAGACATTTACATACATGGGAAGTGTGACACCAGATGGGAGATTCCAACGAAGATATCAATAAAAGCATGAACAAAGCCAGAAATTTTCTTCTTCCTCTCAATCGCCCTTAGATTGATGTACCAGATTTCCTCATAAACCTCAATCATGCCGAAATCTGATTTGTGAAGCCTTAGCAAGGGTGTGTTTTTGTCACATCTTCAGTGCCATTTGAAGCTCTGGTGCTTATCCTTCAGCGATGTGTCCAGTTTCAGCCAGTGTTTACTGGGTTCCGCTCTCCGTCAGCCTTTGCTGTCCCCAGCCGACCTGCAAGACAGCTATTTCTTTTTAGGGTAGCTACCCTTAGATAGCCTTCCCTCCCTGGATGTTGAGCATCATCTGCCCAGGAGAGCCAGAAATGATTTTGACAATATAAACAAAATTTGGAGATTTTCCCTGTACAACCATCATCAGGTGCTGTGCCAGCTAGCCTAGGTGATCATGGATCTCCACAAATCTCTGTTACTGGTGTTTGCTATCATGTCATATGTCAACTCTCTTCCGTGCCATGAAATCAGGCTGTCTAAAATATTTATCTCTCTGTCTTCCTCCAATTTTACCAGTTGCACCTCCCAATGTCTTCTAAACCTTCCCTTGTCATCACATGTCCGAAAAATGATGACCACTTCTTTCTTATATTGACAATACATTTTTCTGTGTTTTAGCTTCATTCAACACCTCCACATTTGTCATTTTAACAGTCCATAGGATTCTCATCATTCTTCTGTGAAGCCACATATCCGCATTTCCCTATATAACACAAAAATAAAATAAAGGATCTATGAGGGCTGCGTACTTTCGATACTTTTGTATAGAACTAAATGATGAATAACAACAACAAAAATAAACATCTAGAATGTTATCGCTAGCATAACCTGTCTGAGAAAAATTATCACATTTTGGCCCAAAAAGATGAGCAACCAAAAGCTATTCAACATGTGCAACCAAGAGGAAAGCTAGAAAGTATACATACTCAGAAGCGATCTAGACACCATCACAACTACCATGCAGTGAAATTCCGAGGAAAGGCAAAACATGTAAAAATGAAGCATGGTAGTTTTGCGTGATGCAAAAACAAAGGACAGCGACTTCGCCAAAAGACTTTTATCAAGCAAAAGATACAAGACAAAGAAATACAGATGCTACTAAACAACAAACATCATATACAATAAAGAAGTAATCATTTCAGCCACTGTGTCTATGATGTCTGTTGTATAGTACCATCATTTACATTTAATCTGTCTTGTATCCTTAGGCCTCTTGGTCAAAATATCGCAAATATCTTGTTTCTATATGTTTTGCTATGATGTCAGAAACGAGAATTGAAGGCAGATGCGCAAGAGAAAGTCAACGCTACAAATTGGAGAATAATTTGTTTTTATTTAATTGTTAGCGATTATTTTTTCCTTTGTTTGCCCACTATGAATTCAGGTGTAGTCATGGTGCATAATATGGCACATCAGACTGATTTTTGCGTGAAGGCTTTCCTTATCACCAGAGTCCCTTGCCATTTATGTGAACATTACTCTGACTTCATAGATACCTGTAATTTATACTCCAAGTTAAGGATCAGGGTTTCCTGTAATCCAATCATGTACCTGGCACACCGATAAATTCTTGGCCCTAGCTGGTCTCAAACACCTAAATTTCCATGTCCTGTTGTCACTAAAGCAGAATGTTATCAACTTCGCTACTGGTGAGCACTTGGAGAATAATATACAAGGAAGGATAAACAGCAGCGTGTCAGTGTACTCGCAAGGCAAGGAACAGACTGTATTGCAATCAACCTACAATGCAGATACACCACATAATCTAATCTGATCAAACGTGGATGATTCTGGTGATGTAAAACCCTAAGTAAGACAAAGATGGGGATGGATTGGACATGTATGTTGTATCCCAGTAGGGACATTAGCTAGGACAGTGGATGGGAAAAGAAGACATACAAAAGAAATATGTAGAACTGTGAAAAATAGTTGAAAGATTGTGGCCTGACATGGAAAACATTTATTATTGATATAAAGGAAGACTGCAGTAAAACTATGTAGCAATGGTGAAACACGTAATAACAAAGTACTCTAGTTTTACAAAAATAATAACAATACACAGCAATATTTTGACCAAAAGGCTTTATTAAGCAACGATACAACAGGGAGAGATTTCACAGTACACTACTATAGACTCCGACAGAATGTTAGGATGTTTCTATCATATTCTATATGTAGTGTACTGTGAAAGAGGTGATATTCGTCACTCCTGTTGTATCCTTTGCTTGACAAAGGCCTTTTGGTCGAAACGTTGCTGTGTATTGTTTTTGTATTTTGTAAAACTACAGTACTTTGTTATTATGTGTTTTGCCATTGAAATATTTATTAAAAAAGGTGAGAGAAATCTTTAAGTAACAATGGAAAACTATTGTGGAAGTATTATATATCAAACAGAACACAAAAAGGATATAGAAAGATATTTTAGTTTAGTTTAGTCGCCGGATCACCATCACTGCACGTCGAACAAATTAGTCCATAAGTGCTCCGATCTCTCCTCAGTATGTCCATCAGCGTGTGGCGACTAACGACACGGTTCTTTGTTGGTTTACAATTCTTCTTTGTCTGCCAGCATAGCGTCTTGTCGAGCTACACCACACTTAACTTTGAGTTCTTGCAGTCTGGTTAGTGTTGTGGATTCACGCTCATTCGTGAATCATGTACACGCCCTCTCTCCCTTAAGGAATTTATAATATCAGCCTGGTCCATTGCTCGTCCGCTTTGGACAGCAGCCATACCTGCAAGCCTATCCGCAAGTTCATTCCCCTTACACCTGCATGCCCTGGCACAAAAATAAAACTGATCTTTGTCAGCTTAGACCTCCCAGCGATTCTATCCAATGTCTCCTAGCCCATCCTGTTTCAATCTTCCTGAGCATACTCATTGAGTCACTGAGAAAACATGCATGGATAAAAGTTTGTGATTCTAGCCAAATCATCGCTTAGAAAGATATAGAATAAATTAAGTGAAGAACTTCTTGAAGGAATGATGTTAGCGACTCTTTTCTTGGTGTGCTGGCGAAAGTGCTTTGGCAGTGACATGTTTTCAATATTACAACAAATGCAGAACAAAACACTGAACAAGTTATACAATTAGAAAATGCGCGAATTTACAATGTGTAAGGCTTATTAATAGGGGGTTTCTGTGGCTAAGCCCTTTGCCTATGCAGTCGAAGGCGTGAGGTTCGAATCCGGACCACGCCGTTTTTCCCAGAGACCCTAGGATTGTTGCTGGAGTTCGTGCTTTGTGCAATACTCTAGGCAGGTGGCGTGCCATTTCTGCAGAGAGGGACCAAGTCATATGGGGTAAAACCCGGTGCAATGAAGTCAATCCATCGGCTTTAAAGTCCTTTATGACTTATTAATTTAAAAAATAAATGCACAAACATTAAAAGATTCAGTATCTCTTCTTTGCAATCTCTCAATCAATTAAGTGCCATGCCTGCTGGCATATGTGACCATGTCTCCACAACTCTCTCTCTGTAGTGCAGTTTATCAGTTCTGACTGTGATCTCTCGATAGACCATGATGTTAGACCATCCATCCCCCTCTGCCTCACAAGATCCTTCCTGCCCTGTATTTTACTTGTTGTCATAAAATGTTCAAAGTCTCCTATTCACAATGCAAAGCATATTGATTGTCTAATTCCTATTCTTTTGATCAGGTTTCGTTGTATGCAAGCTTCTTTTGAAACCCCAGCATATGGTGTGTTTTTTTGCAGTCCATGTGTTTTTCAGCATTTATCTGTAAATCCACATCTCTGTGTCTTCTAGCAATCTTATTGATTGTTTGTTCATTGTCCATAATTCACTGCCATACAGAAGCATTGGTTCAATACAGATAGCACTGGACTATTCTTTTCCGCAGTGCAGTTGGTAGTAAATTCACTTAGAAGATGATATAAAAAAACTAGAAAGAAACCAGGAGTAATATCAATGATTTATCTCTGTAGTCTATTATACATGGAAGTCTGTAGCTTAGCGGTGGTGAGCTCGATCACAACCCAATAGTACCTGGTTCAAACGTCACGGTTAGCAGTTTGGAAGCAAATTCTTCTTCTTCTTCTGCATTTTCACTAGAATGGGATTTGGATTCTCTAATAAAGGCAGCCGTCTGCCTCAGATTATCAGCCACGCCATACACTTTGTCTTGGACGCTGGTGTAAGTGGGCCACCTCTTGCTTCTCAAGTCTGCATTCTGGGGGCAGTTCTGTAGGATATAATTCCTATGATTTCTGTTTCCCGTTTGTGCCGACCTCTTCCCGCAGTAAGTTTTGGCCACCCCGTGATGGTAGGTCTGACATTCTTACTGTGTGGCTAAATCTCCGAGGTAGATTGGCGACTGTAGAATCCGTCATCCCATTCCTCATTGTGAGGGGTCATTGCACCATGTTTTGTGCCTTACAGCCTGGTGCATCCGTTTTCTGCAAGCATTTGTTTCGGGTAAGCATTCCTAGCGGACACGTGCATCCAGTTTACAGCCAAACCTCCTTAGTCGCCTCTTACGACATGCGTGGCAGGTAACAGGAGTTCTATTCTTTACACCCCAAATTTGGGCCACGGTAACCACTGGGCGAAGCAAATTCATACCCGCAGATTTTTATTAACAGTAAAAATAGATCTCACCATTCATAAATAAATGGCAAACTACTGAATGGATAAGTGGTGTCTAGAAAATTGACAACTCATTTTTCTGTGGTTGATGGGTAAGTCCTATAAAGGGTATGCCACGATTTTCATTTCAGTCTATGATACGTGGGACAGATTAGTGTAATGCATAAACGTTTGTTAGTTCAATCACACACTCAACGTCAGTAGAAATGTAAAGTGACAGGCATTTCATACCCTAAGATCTGAAATGGCTACCAGAACTTTTATTTTATTTAGTCTATTATTTTAAAATATTTATGTATAAAAAACAAGAACGGAAATTTAATGAAAACAAAATACATTTAAAATGATAATTTTAGTTAACATAAAACAGAAAGCTGCAGACATTTAACATCAGTGATTAGAAAAAATTAGTGAAATTTGTTAGAATAGGATTACTACCAGTGGCGCCTGTATGCCCTAGGGATGCTACCTAGTAAATAAAAGCACGCTGAAATCGGATGTGCTGGTCTACTTGTAGGCGCATAACTGGCACAATGTACTATTGCTCTTAGGCTCAGACACAACACAAACACCCAGTGTCACTACCAGAAATCAAGACACATATCAAGCAAAGTACAAAGAGATATGGAGGCAACAAACCCACAGCAAACACCCACAAGATCCCATCAGCAGACTAAACAGAAAACAGCACACAACAATCTTTCGCCTAAGAACAGGTCACTGCAGGCTCAACCACCACATGCACAGAATAAAGCCTGCTCAGACTGCACAGTGTGCATGCCCGACAGAAACACAGACTCCAGAGCACATCCTGCAGTCATGTCCATCATACATACACCAACGAAATGAAACATGGCCTCATGAACAAAGTTTACAGACCAAGCTATGGAGAACTCTCGAAGAACTCCAACTGACATGCAGCTTCATAGAGGCAACCCATCTCATGGTTTAGACGAGCATCGAAACCAAACGCAAAGAAGAAGATCACATACAAATCACACAGAGTGGTTGATAAGTGATCGATATGGTGCGTCAAGAAGACTACCAGTGGATAGTAAGATATGCCATGTAGATTGACAACTCGTACAATTATAATATTTTAGTCCATTTACTAAGAATTAAGGGGAGTTTCAAGTAAAATACTGATTTCGATGCAATGTCTCCGTACTCATATGTTCAAGCTCTTACAACTTAGAAAGCGATAAGAGCCCATAAATGTTCAGTGCTTTACAACTTACAAAAAGTGTTTTAGAGTACATAGATGTTCAGTGCTTTACAAATATAGAAACTATTAAAGTCCATCGATGTTTCGTGTTTTACAAATTATAAAAAGTGTTTTAGAGTACATAGATGTTCAGTGCTTTACAAATATAGAAATATTAAAGTCATAAATGTTCAAATGTTTTACAAATATAGAAACTATTAAAGCCATAAATGTTCAGTGTTTTACAAATATAGAAACTATTAAAGCCCATAAATGTTCAGTGTTTTACAAATTATAGAAACTATTAAAGTCCATCGATGTTCAGTGTTTTACAAATTATAGATAACTATTAAGCCCATAGATATTCAGTGCTTTACAAATTATAGAAATTGATAGAGCATTTTTACGATAGTTTCGGTGATAATTGCTAATTTGCCACTAGCTTCTAACGCATGGTTATTTTTTTGTTCATTGAGTGAACTGGTTCAAATATATATTTAGAGATCCGACATAACCCAACATGTTGAATTTGAGTACCAAACACACAGTAGTTCAATTCCCAATATGATTGACTTCTCGGTCCACTCAGATGAAAATGGGTACTCAACTTTCTAATTACGTAGAAAATTCAGATTCACTATTGAAGTTACTGTGAAAGACACTTTGAAGGAACTGAGAAGGACTGATCATATTTTGTAACAAGTGAGAGTAGAGACATTGACTGCAATTAGTTAAATAATTTGCAAAGTTAAAAAAAACATCAACCATAAAAATGTGAACAATATAGAACCCAAACAAAGCCATGCTTATGAAAAAATAATACAAACTTAGGAACATTTTCTGTAGAGTCTAGTATCTTAATCACCGATCTACTGCAATAAGAAGAAATTAAGATCTGCTAATTAGTTATCTATAATCATATTAATTTCTATGGATGTCCCTTCTGCTTTCTCCTGGAATATTTCGTATCAACAAGTTGTCTGGGTCTGGATTGCCAGTTCACAGAGTATGTCTGTCAACTGGACCTATTCCGGTGAGTTCCTCCCAGTCTAGTGTAGTCATGTCTTTGAGTTGAGCTTACATCTTTGTAACAAAGGAAGGATTGTCCAACAGTTGGACCTATCCCCAGTGAGTTCCTCCCAGTCTTGTGTATTCATGCCTTTAAGTCGAACTTGTATACATCTTTGTAACGAAGGAAGGGTCTTCCAACAGCTGTTTTGCTAGAAAAAATCTCATTATATCGAATATTCTTGGGGATCCAGTGGTCATCCATCCTGGTTAGGTAACCCAGCCAGTGTTTACAATGTATAGATGGCGTTAACGAATAAGGGTTACTATGTTAACAATATCTGCATACTTCAAAACATACTATTTGTTTGTCACACCAATGGATAGAGCCGGCAGTTTGAACACCTTCATAGAGTGTGGTCGCAAAGAGGATTTTCATTTAAACCAATTCACGTCAACTATTAGATTCCAAGATCTGGGATTGAAGATTGAAGTGGCCAGAAAATAACACCACAGGTATATGATTAGGCTCATCAATCAAAATCGAGTTGGTATGGTCAGTCGCTGGACACTGTTGGAGATATTGCGAAGGAGATCGGAGCACCTATAGACATGTCCAGAGTTCAATGAAGATATTTCAAACTGAAACCAATAGATTCTGATTATAAACCTCAAGCAGCGTATGTGGAATACATTCATTTTTTTCTTCTGCAACATGTCTAGGGACCATGATTTGCTGGCATAGAGTAGTGTACTTAGCACAAGGCTTTGTATACCACAGTACTACTATTATTACAGATCACCAGATTAATGATACTCATTCCCATCACATCTAAATATCTCAAAGATCATCTACTTTATCAATCAGCACAAGGTTAAATTGTAAGTACAGTAAAACCTCGATTACACAGTCACTCGTTTAACCCTCAGTTTCAGTTATCTGTCATCGTCTAAAAAAAATGTGTGAGTATCAACAAACAGACATCTTTAAAATTGTCCATGGATTACTTTTACACCCTACTGTATAAAGCTGGAAGTGAACTGTACTGTATTATGGCGGAAGTGACTGTACTGTATGATGGCGGAAGTGACTGTACTGTATGATGGCAGAAATAACTATGTAATAGAGTAACTATGACCAGTTACCCCACCACCCCTATCATTGAGGAGAATAAATGACTTAGTTACCCAGTGAGAACCTATAACAAGGTTTGCAAGTACTGTATGTGCGAATGCTGCATATTCGTTGAACTTACGTAGGTCAGGCAATGCCCAGGATTAGTAACAGGTACTAATCAGATCATACCCCACCTTCATGTGGTGACCCTGAAACAGATAATGGTTCATGTCTGGCTAAGCTGGGCAGGGATAGAGGAGAGCTACCTGGTATAAGTAGTGATGCAGACGCAGTCACATTGGATGAGATCGCCGCAACACAGACGAGGAACCCAGAGTGACTAATAATGCACATCTCCCGAGGAAAAGCTGTAGGATAAACAAAAGGGATGAGGTGCACCAGAGAAGAGATGTGGCCAGCACGGGGCAAATGGGCCCGAGGTGGGCGAGCTCAGTTGTATGTGGCCCACAGGCGAAACTGTAGTCCTTGGTGGGGTCCGAGTTGAGCTCTGTGTCCGAAGGCTAGAGGCATGGTGAAGTATGTATGAGAACAATAGACACAGTGCAGGCACCGGGAGACAACAAGCATGCGAACAATGCACGGATGGACCACCAGTGTCTTTTAGAGGAAACCCATGACAGAGAAAATCTGCAGAACTGGAAGACCACTGGAATGATTAGGAAGACTCCCAAGACCTAAGCAGAACGACCAGTCATTATATTCACTACGCACGGAGCAGACCAACAAAAAACAGACTAGAATAAGTCAAACAGCTCTCTGCCAGTGTAGCGGCGAACAGACACCAGAGCTATCCTGCAAGACTGTCCTCTCTGTGAGGCTGAGAAGCAAAGTGGCCACACAGTACCTGAACTAAGCTGGGAAACCTGACAGACCGAGCTGTCTGCCCAGTGGTCCCAGTAAGCGCATGACCAGAGATCATGAAGAAGAAGGACCACCAGTAAGGCAGACGTGCACAGCGCTGATGGTGGAGCGATGAAGGGGCGTGGCAAGTGTAGGGGTGAGCAGACCACCCAAATATGCAGAAAAACTGGAAAGCCCAGCAGAGGCTTGAATCCAGTGTGCGTTTCGCTCGCAGGAACTACTACTGCCTTGTAGTTAGATTGGGGACAATCAAAGACTAACGGAGCAAACCGTACACAAAACTGGGCGGTAGGCAAATCAAGCAGTCCAAAAAAGACAGGTAATCTGGGCAGATGACGCTCAACAACCTGGGAGTGTAGGTTGTCTAAGGGTCACTACCCTAAAAGAAAATAACAATCTGCCATCTTGCAGGTAGGCTGGGGACAGCCAAAGGCTGGCGGAGCGAACCAGTAAGCGCTGGCTGAATTCGGACACGTCGCGAAGGATAAGCACCAGAACTCCAAATGGCGCTGAATGATGTGGCGTAAAAACTTTCTTGGCAAAGGCTGTTTATATATCACAATAAGAATGATCAAAATGGCCAAAAGAATGATTGAGAGAGAGAACTTGCATAAGCAAGTCTTACCAACTCTGCGTCTGTAGATAATTTTAGCCTTCAAAGCCTAGAGTTACAGAAAGTGTAAATTCACCGTTCTTAACCAAAAAACCTACAACTAGCCATTCAGAAGCAGAAACAATGTTATCAAAGTACATCAACTGGTTTGAAGTGCAAGAGGAGGCAAATGCAAAATAGATCATACTTCTGCGTAAGATACGGAACATCGCCATGCAGAAAGCTCAAAGACACAGGAGATGATAGATTATTTTAAAGTAACTTAGGTTTATAATATTACAATACATTTCTGTACAGTACTATTATATTGATTTTACTTAAATCAATTTTAAATCTTTAGTATATGTTTGATTTTTTTAAGAAGGTTTATTGTCATTTTGTAGGCCCCTAAAATAGACTGTACATGTTTAGAGACATTGTCATCAATTTCCGTCAAAGCCTGCAGTACGTTAATTGAGTTTAAATTGATTGATTATGTAAATTTTAATCAAATGAAAAGTGATATTCAATTTTGGGTCTTGTATTCTACAATCAGGTAGCAAAGCGAGAGTAAAGCACTTATGCTACAAAGTATTAAGAGTTTGTTCTGTCTATTAATAATTCTCCGTCATGTCCTAGGTACATGAGGCCTGAATAATTTCTACTATATCTGGACTTCCATGGAACTGAGGTAAATTCTCCTCTAGAAAGTAACAGCTTTGATGACTTCTTTCTTGAACTCTTGTCAACTTCACAATCCAGGATATTTGAAAATGTGAAAGTAGTCCATCTTCTCATCTTATAACAGGGCATTTTAAAAGGCTTTGGTTCATCACCCTTTCAAAAATTCTTATGTTATATTCATATGTTGAACATAGTTATCTTGATTGACAGCTGTCTCTCGGTTTCTCAATATCTGAAAGAAGAGAACATATTACCATCTTAGTGAAGGTACAGAATATGTGAACATTTGATAATTGTGTTGTCCGTGTGTTGCAGGGGCCCTCAAGTGGAGCAAAGAATAGTAACACTGCAACCTACAAGGCATGTTGTAAGAGGTGGCTGAGGTAGAGACCTAGGAAAGCTACCCTAGTAAATAAAAAAGCACTGCAGAAATCGGATGTGCTGGCCTAGTTGTAGGCGCATAACTGGCGCAATGTACAACCGCTCTTAGACTTAAATCACATACATTTCCCAAAGAGTGGTTTAACAAGTGTCGATATGGAGCGTTTGAAGAAGATAACTGTGTTAAAAACTCTATCTTTCTTTCATCGTCACAATACTATTGTGTTGTAGCCCACCAGTGTAGTCTTTTGTACTTGTCTTGTACTTCTAGCATGGCTTGAGCGATGGATCTCTGAAACTTTTGGATGCATTCTAGGACTTCATCTTTTCCTTGGTCTTCCTCACACCCTGATGTTCTGCTGTAGAAGGCTTTGATTGATTGATAGGACCATCATCATTGCACTTTGGTGAGTAGCCATGTGTGCTCCAATCTCTATCTTATTCAGGAAGATCTCAGCTGCAGTGCCCGAACACCGTAGCACCGGCGAGGGTTCCCGATGTAATTTTGAAGATTTTTTTTAGGGATTTTATTTTAATCTTTTTAATGAATTTTGCTCTGGCTTTATACACAGTGTAGTCTGGCTCCATTTTTTAGGTGGTCAAACCATTTCATTCTCTGTTCTTCCATGTAATTCAAACAAGACCTTGCTCTAGCCTTTTCTTTAATGCTGGTATTTGTAAATGTTTCTTTTTGTGTTGGTGACCTAATGTAACTCAATCATGCAGATTATTGCTCCAACTATCTCTCTAATGCTGGTACTTGTGACTGTTTCTTCTTGTGTTGTTGGTAACCTTTACAAACTCTATATCATTAGTTCATTTTCACACAGCAATAACTCTACAGAGATCTTATTCTTCTGTGATCAACATCAGCTAAGATTTTTTCCAGCAAGTGTCATGAACAGTAGGCCTAGACAGACCTGGAGAAGAAAGCTGGAGGCTGATATTAAAAGGATAGGTAAAACATGGAAAGAATTGGAAGGGATGGCAAGAAGAGGAAGAGCTGGAAGAAGTCTAACCCGAAACAAATGCCTCCAGAAAACGGATGCACCAGGCCGTAAGGCACATAACATGGTGCAACAACCCCTCACAATGAGGAATGGGATAACGGATTTTACGGTGGTAAATCTGCCTTGGAATGTCAGACCTACCATCGCGAGGGTGGCCAAAACTTACTGCTGAAAGGGAGAGCAGTCGGTCACAGAACGCCAACAGCGTCCCCAAGACAAACTGTATGGCGTGGCTGATAATCTGAGGCAGACGGCTGCCTTTATTAGAGAATCCGAAAACTCAATCTAGTGAGAATGCAGAAGAAAAAGAATTCATAGCAGGTGAATGCAGAAGTTTCTAGTGTGTTTTTATTTTGTCGGAAGGTTTCATGTGGTTATGACTTATGAGACTGCTTTTTTTTTTTTTTTTTTATTATAATTTGTAATGCAGCCTTTTCTGCATTTCATACTGGGTCAGGATTTTGTATTTTCTTCTGAGCAATGGGACCCTATACCTACTGTCTTGTCCATCTTTTTTTTTTTTATGTGAAGGCTTCTCATTATGCCAAAAGTTATTCTTAGATCCATATTTTGGACTTTGTTTCACAAAGTTTGTTTTCTGTTGCCACTATGAATTCAGGCATAGTCATACCACATAATATGGCACATCTGACCGATTTTTGCATGTAAGTTTGCTTTCCTTATCACTAGTGTCCTTCGTCATTCAGACGAACTGTATGCTGACTTTAGAGGTACTTGTAATTTAGATCACCAAGTAATGGATAAAGGTCTCATGTAGTATAACTGCACAAAATATGAAAATGAAAATCGTGGCATATCCAAAGGCGTAGCCATCAACCCCAGTAAACAAGTCGTTGATTTTCTAGGCACCACTTATACGTTCAGTAGTTTATGCACACCAAGAATTTTTGGCCCACGCTGGTCTTAAAACCCAGAATTTCTATGCGCATGATCACTAGGTGTGTTAGGCCCATATTATTCTTTGACCATCTGCATACTTCTTTTTCTTCTTCTTCAGCGATCTCTGGTCATGCGCTTAATTTACTGTGGACCACAAACTGGGCAGACAGCTTCAGGTCTGTCAGGTTTCCCAAAGCTTAGTTTTCAGGTCGACTGGGTGTGGCCACATGTTGCTTCTCAGCTCACACAGAAGAGGACAGTCTTGCAGGATATGCTCTGGTGTCTGTTCTGCCTGCTGACACTGGCAGAGAGCTGTTTGACTTATTCCTAGTCTGTATAACATCTGCATACAATGGGTTGGTATGATAGGGTCACAAATGAGGAACTTATGGAGAGAACAAGACAGATTCCAGTGAACGAACAGGTTAAAAAAGACGCTGGATAGGACACACTTTGCGAAAACCGGAGGAAATATAACAAGAAGGGTCCTTGCCTGGAATCCGCAGGGACAGTGAAAGAAGGGAGGCGAGAAATACATGGAGACGAGATTTGGAGGCGGAGATCAACAATATAAAGAAGAGCTGGAGGGAGCTGCAGGAGATAGCTAGAGATAGGAAGACTTGGCATGAGTTGGTTGAGGGCCTATGTCCCAACCAGGGTAAAAGGCAAAGAGAAGAGGATACAATGGGTGATGTGATCAACATTACACCGTTCACCCTTACTTCCCAGTGTTTCTCTGATACCCAACTGAGACTGTCTGTCTGAAAGCTATGGTCATAAAAAATGTCACTCCCACTGTGGAATCAAACCCTTACCACACGCCTATGAAGCAAATGCATTAACTACTACGCTGCCCTAGCTCTCATGTTCTACTGTATACATATAAAAATAATGGTTTCAACCAATTCAATTTAGTGGACTACAATTTTTGGAGTCATAACTGACTAATATACAAAATAATAAAATCAACCACAATACATGCTTTCAAAATCATTTTTATAAATACAAATGTTACCCATGGCTCCCAAGTGCTCCAAACAATGCTGTTTTCTAATATAGGAGAATTTTCTGGCTCTTGTCCACCACTGGCCATAAGATCTGAATCATCGTAATCCATATAGTCATGGCTGATATTTTCAGTATTAGCATCAATGCTAAATGTAGCTCCTTCCATGATGTTGTTAACCAAATAAATTGATGAGCTGGTAGACGAAAACAAATATGAATGGTTATAACTTTAAACTAAACTGAATTAATGTAATTTTAAAACAAAAAGTTGTCTTTACTGCCTGTTACTCTTCTTGCCATCTGACCCCTTTTTAGGGGCGGTGTAGAAAGGGATGACATGAGTCTGAGGAATTTAATGGTCACATGGCTAATGCAGTCGCTGCAAAACTGTTCAGGTTAGGATTTTTCTTTATGCTACTGACAGAAAAAACTCATTTTCTGTACCGGGATTGACTCGGGTCTCACGAATGGGAGCCTGTGCTCTAATCCATTCGACCAGATGCTCATCAATAAATGTAATGGAGAAGCTAAATAGGGCTTTACATTTTTTTATTTAGAAATAAAACATAGTTAGCAAATTGGTTAAAAGTGGGATAGAGAGAATATAATAAATATGGGAAGGGGGGAAAGAAGTGTAGCAGAAAGAAGAGAACAAGAGAAGGAATATATATGCATAATAAATGTACACTTGGCAACAAGGTTTAAACTTAGTTGTGAACTTTCAAAGTATGTTGAAAAATCTACACGCAAAGGGACCAGAATAACCATTATGAATGGATGCATTGTTTATTAACTGTTCACAAACTAACAACATGACCATCAGTGTAGACATTTTTATAACAAATTATCAAATTAATGGTCAACTCGGTTTCACTTCTATTTCTAGCAAAAACCATGTGATCGTTATCGTTTACATGTTACTTAAAGTAGTTTTCCGTTAATATAACAGTTAGATTGGAACGGAAAGTAATTGCAAAGCAACCTAATAATGTCTTTAAAAAGATGGCTGTAAGTTATGCTGATAATATCTTAAAAGATCTTGCGCAAGGAATCGGTTAACTCAATGTTTGTAAATTATAATTTAATTCAAATCAATAAAATATACATTTTAAATTGAAATCATGAATAGTAACACCCCAACCATAATTTTGTATAAGTAACAGCCAAACTTTCACCACTATCAACACAGTTTTCATAGCCATAATCATCTGCTATACTAACTGGCATAGACAATCACTGATCTTCACAAATATCTGTCCTTAGTAATGACTATTGGTTTGGATATTTATATTTTCATATGTAGTGCGATAATTTTCTCCCTCTTGTCCTGTCTTGCCCTAATAGATTGTGTTGGTTGTCACAATGTGTTATAAGTCTCACTTTCTCATTTGGACAAATGATTATTGTCTCTTTCTTATGCTTCCTCTGTTATCTTATATATTAGTCATTTTAGCAGTTCATGGGATTCTCATAATTCTTCTGTAAAATCATATAACCGTAGTATTAAAAGATTTGAAATCTACCTAGTAAATAAAAATGTTGGCCTACTTGTAGGCGCATAACTGGCACAATGTACAATCGCTCTTAGGCTCAGATCCTATACAAATCACATAGAATGGTTGACAAGTGGTCGATATGGAGAGTTTGGAAAAAAAGACTTCCATAGGAAACAATTTGATTTGCATTTTATATTTAATTCTCGGGCTGGGGGACAGCCAAAGGATGATGGAGAGCGAACCCAGTAAATGCTGGCTAAAACCGGACACATCGCGAAGGATAAGCACCAGAGCTCCAAATGGCGCTAAAGATGTGACGAAACAACCCATATGAATCTGATGCATGAATCAGATTGCCACATGAATAAGAGAATTTATGGGAAAATCTGGTACATCGGTCTGAGCGGTGATCGTGAGAATCATTTACTTGTCCTCTCCCTTAGGGAATTCAGAATGTAAGCCTGGTCCATTGCTCTTTTGTATTTTACAGCAGGCATACCTGCAAGCCTATCGGCACGTTCATTTCCCTTTACACTTGCATGCCCTGGCACAAAAATAAAACTGATTTTTGTTAGGCTACACATTTTGTTAGGCTACACTCTTCAGCAACTACAACATTGTCTCCGAGCACAGCCTGTTTCAATCTTCCTGAACATACTCATTGTAGGCCCCCCACTCATTGAGTCACTCAGAAAACATGCATGGATAAAGTCTGTGACTCCAGCCAGAACATTGTTTTAGTTACTGCCAAGATTTCCATAGTGAGATTGCTTTTAGTCACGGTCAAACCACTACTTTTAAATTATTAATATTTATATATAGATTATATGTCTAATCCATTTTTTGAAATGCCGTTTTAGTTTTCTTTTCTTCTACTTCTGTCTTCATGATGAATGTTCATCGAATTCATCTATCATCTAATGTTATCAAAGTTGCAATGTATCTAAATAGTTGAATTTGTCTTAGCAACATTCCAATTACTTTGATGGTGCATTTTCTGATCGTGATGAGTATGTATCTATCTGCTTGGTATTGAACGACAATAACTTCCTGATTCTCGTTAACGTTAGCCATTTTCACTTTTCATTTGTTACTGTTCTAATAATAAAATGTATATTAAATTGCAATCAACTATTACCCGCGATGTCTCAGAATAAACTAGATTACAATTTACAAATACTTATCATGCAACATATAGTTGTGTGCTTAGTATTAACTTTTATAAGCACAAGTCGTTCCAGCAGAAGTTTAAGCGTCAACTTAAATTCACAGCAACTACTGTCATATATCACGTAATTGCAGGTAGTTCCGGTGGATGTAGCTATATAGCGTTAATGTTATCATCATGCACAGTGTTGTATGACCTCACACAACGCCGCGCGCAAACTGGAGATTACAGGTATTTACAAACATTTCGTTTGAGTGTACTTAACCATGACCTACTTTAAACTATTACCGATGGCCACGACTTAACTATTAATTGTAGTATCTGGGTGAAAGTATCTTATCGCTTCTCGTCACTGGTGTTAAGTTTCTCGTACGTTCTTAGCAAATGTTAAGTTCTGTACTTGAGATCAAGTCTCTTTAAAATATTTATTTCCGTTCCCAATGGAGCACAGGGCTACCACTTATCAAAACGTATATAAATATATAAGTTTTTCAATTCAGGGTTTATAAGGAATAGTGTGACGTTGTAAGTGTCCTCCATGGGCTCTTTAAGAATCCGTTTATTGGGGCCATTGTTGTATCTAACTTGCAGTCGATGCTATGGAAAGTCCATAATGGCAGGTTGCGGTGTGAGTGGATGTCGTCTATTGAAGGGTCTAACTTGCAGAGGTGCCATCTACTATAGACCTACTATGCAAGCGGGTTTTGCGGCAATGAGAGAGCGGACAGGCCTGCATCAACAGCATTGTCGGAGGGTTTAGGCGTGGCCAACGAACGTTGGCCACGGTTTAGATATGTTTTTCCAAAGTGGGCGGTACGGTCCCTGTCAGCGATGAAGCCTTCCATGGGGAAGGGGGAAAGGAATGGTAGGCTACGAACCATGGGGGTGTCTCGTGATTTAGCGATTGAAATAAAAATTTGAAATCTGCATTATAATACATCTTATGTTCATCTTACACTATCCATTTTTCATCAATTTTCTATTTCATGTATATAATCATTTGAAATGCGTTGCCTGCGAAAAGTTACCAATAACACAAGAAAAGACAGAATCATCAGCATAAGAAAGAAAGTTGGCACAAAACCGTGCTTGAATTACATAGATAAACAAAGAATGAAGTGGTTTGGCCACTTAATAAGAATGCATCCAAACTCCACAGTATACAGAGTCTTCTACAACAGAACATCGAGAAAGAAGGCAAGAGGAAGACCACGGAAAAGATGGTTAGATGGCGTAGCAGAATCATGTGAAAGAGCAAAGATAACAATCACACAAGCCACCAGAACAGCGCAAGACAAAACAGAAAACCACGACACTGGGCAACAACCCGGTAGCAGTGTGACGACAAAAGAAGAAGAAGAAGAATCATTTGAAAATTGACCATGTATAACAGAAATATATATCAATTTTCTATGTCAAAGTGAAAACAGAGCATATATATATATAGGGGGTGTAACAGTTTCACTGTTATGCTAACTAGGTTATGGACGGAGGGGTCAACAGAGAAAAGAACACCCCCTTATTGTACTTGGCGTCCTTGACCAAGTTAGTAGTAAATAAATGTGTTTACCAGTCCCAACTTGCGGCCAGTAGAGTGTTAAATTCATGAAATAGATTCTAGCCCGAGGTAGGCGAAGACTCTCGTAAAAATCGAGGATCTCGAACCAGAGAAGGGACAATTGGGAGCTTTTGGTTTGGGCAGTAGGACATTTACATTTGAGAAGTTGAGGTGGTCAGACGGATACATTGAAGTACAAGAGAAATACCGTCGAGTTAGTGAGGTTTCAGAGGAATATTCTGTTATTTGGGAGTTGAGAAGTTTACATTTGAGCAGCGGAGAAGAACAGTTACATTTGAGATTTATGTGATTTACAAGTTGTGATGAATGTGAGAACCCACAACTGAGGACTCTTTGAAGTGTTATTTGATTATAAGTGGTGATGAATGTGAGAACCCACAACAGAGGATCTCTTGAACTTTTTTCGTTAATAGCGAGAAGCTGAACTAGTGTTGTTTGATTTATAAGTTGTGGAGGACTCTTGGAATTGTTTTTGATTTATAAGTTGTGATAGATGTGAGAACCCACAACTGAGGACTCTTTGAAGTGTTAATTGATTTATAAGTTGTGATAGGATGTGAGAACCCACAACAGATTATCTCTTGAATTTTCGTTAATAGAGAGAAGCTGAACTAATGTTATTTGATTATAAGTTGTGATGAATGTGAGAACCCACAGCTGAGGACTCTTTGAAGTGTTATTTGATTTATAAGTTGTGATGAATGTGAGAACCCACAACAGAGGATCTCTTGAACTTTTCGTTAATAGAGAGAAGCTGAACTAGTGTTGTTTGATTTATAAGTTGTGATAGAATGTGAGAACCCACAACTGAGGACTCTTTGAAGTGTTATTTGATTTATAAGTTGTGATGAATGTGAGAACCACAACAGAGGATCTCTTGAACTTTTCGTTAATAGAGAGAAGCTGAACTAGTGTTGTTTGATTTATAAGTTGTGATAGATGTGAGAACCAACAACTGAGCATTTCTTGAACTTTGCATAATTAGTGGAGATGCTGAACTATTGTATTTGATTTATAGGTTGTGATAGATGTGGGAAAACCCGACAGAGGGTTCCTTGAACTTTATGTCAATTGTAGAGAAGTGCACTTACTGATTTCACCATTGATTTTCAGGAAAGTTATTTATGTACTTTTGGTCTCATATCAGTTGAGAGAGTAATGTAATAGCGTCTTTTTGGTGCAGCGTGACCTAGGATATTCTTAGAATTAGATTGTCGTGTGCCACAATAGTTTACTAACATTATATAGATCATAGTCTGTTACAAACGTCATTTTGTTGTTGTTGTTATTCACTCTCCAAGACAGAGAGAGAGATTGATATTACAAGTGATTAAATATACTTATGAATTTTCTAATCAGTTATCTGTTGTAATTCCTTATACATGTGATCATAGTCTGTTACAGGGGGCGTTGACAAACTGTTATAATGGGAGGGCGTTATAAAGTTTATGTCGTGCAAAGTGGGCGGTGGGCCGAAAAGTTTGGGAATCTATGGTTTAGGATATATAAGGTGGGGGTGGGGGTGTTCTTCGGACTCTTCACGACTACCTTTTGGATGAAGACACTCGCCTGTGTGGTCCCGGGGCCCATAATAGAGGCAGAGAATAGTACCACTGTGACCAACAAGACATATCGTAAGAGGCGACTGAGGTAGGAGTCTAGGGAAGCTACCTAGTAAATAAAAAGCGTCGCATAAATCGGATGTGCTGGTCTACTTGTAGGCGCATAACTGGCACAACGTACAATCATTCTTAGGCTCAGATCACATACAAATCCCAAAGAGTGGTTTAACAAGTGGTCGATAGGGAACGTTTGAAGACAAACTATCTGGACATATGCCTAAAGTATAGTAGAACTTGGCATAACCAATATTAGTCAAGTAAAGGAATTATTTTTCATACCACGAGGCACCTCTGAAGTCGGAGAAGGCACGCCTGTATGACGGGGAACACTGATAAAAAGGAAATCATATCTTCACGCAAAAATCCATCAGATATGCCAGGCCCCTTGACTACTGAATTCATAAGCGAGCGGACGCAAGGATAAGTAGAATGTCACGAGGTATACGATAGTTCGTTTTTTACGACCAATTTTAATCACACTTTGTGATATGTTTGATCTTTGTCAAGAATGTGTGTACGTTGCACATTGGTTTGGTAGGCCCCTAAACTCATAGACTTCTACGTGTTTAGGACACGTGCATCCGATTTCATCCAAACCTCCTTAGTCGCCTCTTACGACATGCGTGACAGGTAACAGTGGTTCTATTCGTTACACTCCAAATTTGGGCCCCGGTAACCACTCGGGCGCCGCTCCAAATATTCTTTGTCTATGTCGCATGAAGTTAGGTCACACTTGCAGGTGTCAATGAAGCGTAATAATGGGCGCCCATGCTGTCTAGTACCAGTTGCGAGTTGACCCTATAGAACGTTCTTTGGGATTCTATCATCGCTCATACGGCACACGTACGTGCAATATGATAAATAACATATCTCATAGCCTTTTCAGACATATAGGTATGAAGTGACTGTCACTTCACATTTCTAAACCCTAGTGTGCAGGAGTGCCAATTCCTTTCCACACGTGTAGAACGTTGAATGTGAAATTTAACCCCCTTCACTCTGCTGAACCCATACACTGGCTTGCGATAAATTTTAAGTTGACGCAAAGCCAGAATACTAGCTAATTCAATATACATTTAGGCAGTTTGGAATCACCCGTTGTACAAGTAAAACTGGATGCTCTAGGGGCAGAGTGAGAAGTGTGTTTAATCAGCGAGCCACGGAACCATCAGTATGCATACTCTTCGATATCTATTGGGGGGAGACTGAGCACCTACGGTCTGCCCGGAGTGCAATTACGTCAGTTTAGTAACCAATAACCAATCAGTATACATTCTTCAGAAGTTTAACCAAAAATTACGGAGTAAAAGGATTAATTCAGAGCCAACTATAAACTACTGGGCCTTCGGGCTCCGTTAAGAATTGTGGGAAATCAGACCCCAACTACACCACGTGACCTCGCATTCCAGTATTGGTGTATATAGACGAATTCATTTTAAAATCAACACAAAATGCGAACTCGAAGTCATATTATGAAACAAGTTAAGTTTAACAATAAGGAATTTCAATATTATAAATATTTTTCACCAATAAATAACCATAGACTCACCGAATTGAGTAAAATTGAAAAAAACATTCTATCAAACATCTGTAATTTCCAGATCCCTTTTCTTATCTAGGTCAGGAAATACCCGGCCAGTTGTCTAGCCTGTGTAGAGCCTGGCTGTGGTTAATTTAACCCACAGCCCTCTTGTGTCCGAGCAGATAAGCGTACGCTTATACATTACGCTAATCCGACCCATATGTTCATGCAAACAAAAGAAAAACTATTTCGGTGAACACATTTCAAAACAGTTCAGCGAAGATGTGTCACGTAGCTATCTAGATATAGGTAAACACGTAAAAACAAAGTACTACAGTTTTAAGTCTCCACCCTTTTTCGATATCTAGATATAAGAATATTTACGCTAATCCGTTCCCATATCTTCATGCAAAAAAAAAAAAAACTATTTCGGTGAACACGTTTCAAAGCAGCTCAGCGAAGATGTGTCACGTAGCTATCTAGGTATAAGAACATCTAGATATAATGATTACAATGCTTTTAATATTATCTTTTAGGTATGGAAGATTGATCGATTGATAGAACCATCATATTTGCACTTCGGTGAGTAACCATATGTGCTCCGATCTCTTTTTTTACACAGGAATACCCCAGCTGCAGTGCACGAACTCCGTAGCACCGGCGAGGGTCCCTAAGTAATTTACATTAATTATTTAAAAAAATTAATTTTAAAATTAAAAATTAAATTCCCAAAAATATTTTCACCATCTTCAAAATTTTATCAAGAACCCTCGCCGGTGTTACGGAGCTCGTGTACTGCTGTTGAGATCTTCATGTGTAAGAAAGAGATCGGATCACACATGGTTACTCCCTGAAGTGCAATGATGTTGGTCCTATTAATCAATCAGACCAGGACAAAAGATAGAAACAAAGGCAGAACATTCATAAGTAAAACGAATGTAAGCCATAGAGTGAAAAGCTAGTCCATATTATTGGCTTAAATGTTTTCCATCGTTCCTTACTATTCTGGACAAAATCACTCACGTGATCCAGAAAAGGAACATTTCCCTATTGAAAGAACTGTTTCAGTTTCAGTTTGGAATATCTTCATTGCACTCCGGACATGTCCATAAGTGCTCCGATCTCCTTCGCAATATCTCCATCAGCGTCCAGCGACTGACCGTACCAGTTCTATTTTGATTGATGAGCCTACTCGTATACCTGTTGTACCGTTCTTTTCTTGCCACACCAATCTTCAAACCCAGTTCTCGCAATCTAGTAGTTGACGTGGATTGGTTTAGATGAAGGTCTTCTCTGCGGCCACGCTCTATGAGGGCGTTCACGATGTCAGCTCTGTCCATTGGCTGGCCGTCTGATATAGCGGCAGAGCCAGCCATCCTGTCTGCTCTCTCATTGCCAACGATACCCATGTGCCCCGGAACAAAGACAAGTGTAATTCTGCAAATTGTTGACGCCTGTAGTGATTCAGTCCATTGCCTGCGCACCGAACCGGCCTCCACCTTTCGGATCATACTCAATGAGTCACTCAAAATGCACGCATGAGTGTAGTTTTGTGACTCTAGCCAGAGTAGTGCATTGGTCACCGCCAGTACCTCCATTGTCATGCTGCTTGTTGTCATACTGAATGCACCACTGGCTTCCTTGACCATTCTGCCACATGAGCTTGCAGAGAAGGCCCATGCAGACTTTTCGTGACGAACTACCGATCCATCCGTGTAGATCACAACGTCGTCTGCATTGCAATTTTCATCGATGATGGCTTTGACGTCTGCATTCAACGCCGCGGGATTTCCTTCTCTGCAACCTTTGTCAAATTGAATGATGGTTGAAAAAGTGTTCCAGTATATTGGAGGCATCGTTATCCATTCTTCTCCATAGTCAATATTATTGAGCCCGCATACCAGCTGAACAGTATCTGCGGCACGGCCAACCCATGACTTGCCCGCTTTAACCGATGTCCACCACTGGCGCTGAGCTGTTCATGCAATGGGTGATCCTTTTAGGCACTTATTTTGAGATAGGCACGTGCTCTGGCTATCTTGACTCTATACTCCATGGTCGGAAAATCCAGGAGAAACCTCATCGCTACACAGGGTGTATCCCTTGTGCAACCGAGGATAATGCGCATAGCTTCGTTCTGTATTCTCTCAAGTCTTTCAATTTGCGTTTTGCTGACAGTGAGGATGGCCATTGCATATTCAATGGTGGAGAGGACCAATGTCTGATACAGAATGATAAGCAGTCGTTGCTCGATGTTAACAGCCGCCATGACTCTCATTGCCGCCAAACCTTGCGTGCCTTGACAATGACATACTCAACATGTTCCCGGAAACACAGACTGCGGTCAAATGTCACACCCAAAAATGTCATCGATTTATCTACGAGCAAAACACTACCGCGAAGTTTCACACTAGGCGTACATGCGTTAACAGTGTGATTATTGAGTGAGAACCATATCACTGCTGCTTTGGTAAGGTTAACTAGTGCACCAGAGACATCACACCAGTCTGTGATGCGGTCGAGTTCCCTCTGTATCTCACCGGCAATTGCATCCCTGTCTTTCCCGTGTATATACACTAGGATGTCATCAGCAAATGACAGAGTTCTACCTCTGCCATCGAGTTGTTGTTCTGTGATTGACACCGTGTATATATTGAATAAGACAGGGGAAAGAGGAGAGCCCTGTGGCAATCCGGAATGTATAGTCACCTGTTCAGAAAACCAACTACCACATCGCAGTACAACCTTCCTTTTGAACAGCGCAGCAGCTATCCATCTTATGTATAGAGGATGCACCTGGAGTTTGATGAGCTGGTGCATAAGATAATCATAGGGCACTCTGTTGTATGCATCTTCCAAATCCACCATTGCTGCACATGTTTCAATACCTGCATGGAAACCTTCGAAGACATCATAGGCGAAGACCACAGCGTTGCACCATGTTTCTTTCCCAGATCTGTAACCTCCGAGAGTGGGTGGGAGGATATGGCGATTTTCAAGGTCCCATGCCAGACGACGTGCCACGATTTTCTCAAGAAGCTTGCCTGTCGTGTTTTGCAGTGCAATAATTCTGTAGCCGGCTATCTGACAGTGATCTTTGTTGGGCTTCGGCAATGGTAGTAGGTAGCTATGAAGCCACTCCTCCCTGATCTCACCGTCCTGGATGCTGACGTTGAATTCTTTAACCAATTCCTCGATGTCGTCTTTTGATAAATCAGTAATATCCTTGTATCGAATGCCATCAGGCCTGGCGCAGTGCTTTCAGACGTTTTCAGTGTTGTCCTGATGACCTCCGCAGTTATACACAACTCTTCATCCAACACAGCAGCACTGCAAAGCACTTCTATGGCCCCCTGTGTCATAAGTCTGTCGGCCTCGTCATTGTGGTCTGTCTGCTGTATATAGCGTTTGAGGAGAGCTGTACCCTTATTTTAGTCTGACTTCTGCCAGGTCGAGTCAGTGCTTTGGAAATCCTGGATGCATTTACGTCTTGCAGTACCATTCATGCGCTGGTGAAATCTCCAGAACGTCGACAGGAACTTCTCAGCGCACAGCCCACTGCAGAATTCATCCCATGCGACACTCTTAGCCAGATTTGCACATGTCTTGAAGGACACAGTTTTTTCTTCCATGTCTTTTTTCAGACCCTTGGTAAGTGCAGGTAGTGTGCTAGTGGCCCTTCTGGCCTTCTGCCACAACTTAACCGCTCGCGTCCTTTGTGCTCCCAACTTTGTTCTGCGTTTAACAAAGAACTGTATATAGCGTGATAAAATAGACCAATCGTTTATCAACACGGGGACTGACTGTTATAAATATCGGTGAAGCAATCGGGAATTATCAAAATGACAAGAGTGCAGAAGATTTGCTATTTTTTTTATAGCAGTAGAATGCATGCACCATGCAGGATTGCCAATTTGGCCCTTTTAAGACCAGATTCGAGAAATTTGATTTTTTAAGTGGCTTGGCTTCAAAAATAGTGTTTGGCATTTTGGACAATTTTAGGCATTTTTTATATGCAAACTTTTTTCTTCTTCTAAAAATGTGTATAATTCTTAAAAGCAAATTAGATAAATATACTTAATATAAGGTTTTTATTGATTTTGGTTGGTATTGTTAAAAAATATGCTTAGTACTAAAGATTATGAAAGATTATGAAAAGTTACATCACTTCATTTGCTCTTTTCCCCGCTCCGAGCTATGCACTGCAGTCTTGTTATCTGTTTTTTCGTTTGGAATTTCAGTAATTTCGCTAGGAATCTTTAACTATGGCGACCAAAAAATGGAAACAATTATATGACAGTAATCATAAATACAATAGCAATTGGGAAAAGACTTCTGTATAAGTCAAAAGATATTATGGATCACAAAACGCATTTTGTAAGTTATGCCACTGTACCATCTTGCCTAAAGCTAGTGTCCTCCCTGCTCATGAAAAATTCTGAAAAACATAGACAGAGGACTGCATCAACAGGACAGAATAAACTTCAAGTGGAAACGGCTCTTAGTGCGTGTCAAAACTGAGCCCTATGATAATTTTAAACCATGCATCAATGCCTTTATTTGCAGAACTACCATTAATGCATATTGTGGGAGAAAACATCAGTGCAATAGAAGAACAATACATAAAAATAATATGTGTTGATTTGAAAGAAGTCCATTTAAAAAGATGGAATTTAACAGACAGGAAACGTTTTGGATTGGTGTTCTCAACACGAATCATTTAAAAGCTTGTCACCTTGCTCTGACTTGTTCAATAACTTCAGCTAGTAATGACAATGCTATTATTGAGAGGGTGTTCTCTCTTGTACCATCAGTCAAAACAAAAGCTTAAAATAGAATGCAGCTGCGCTTTAGACGATAGTGAGAATAAGAACAGAACTGCTCTTATCTAACAAATGTTGCAAGGACTTTACTGCATCCCATAATATGGTAAAGAACTTATCTACTAAGAAAGTGTATGGTGCTGGTTTCAGTGGTGAAGATAGTGATAACCTTCATTTTGAGCTCTTCTTATGATGAGTATGAATTAGCACTGTGTTTTTCGCCTGGCATACTTTGGCCTTTTAGGAAAGTGTTTGCGATTTTCTCAATTTCTAGTTGCAGCCTGGCACCATGCATAGAGAGTATGTGTGTCATTCATTGTGGATTTGAATATTTTTTTTTAATTTAAAAAAATCTAGACTTAGCGACGTCATAGTTATATATAACTGGAAGGACCATGTTAGCAAATTCTCCCAGGTCTCGCAAAATTTGAAAATATTTTATTTTAATTGCAGGAATAAAAATACGAATCATTTAAAAACGAATGCACACGTGGGTACTTGTCTACAATCTCACCGCTGAAAAGGGAAACCTCCTGACCTAGATCAGAGCCAACTATAAACTACTGGGCTATAGAGAGCACTATCCTTATGGGCCTTCGGACTCAGGTAAATTATGGAAATCAGACCCCAACTACACCACGTGACTCGCATTCAGTATTGGGTATATAGACGAATTCATTTTAAAATCAACACAAAATACTAAATCAAGGTTATATTATGTAACAAGTTAATTTAACAATAAGGAATATCAATATTATGAATATCTTTCACTAATAAATAACCATAGACTCACAAAATTGAGTAAAATTGCAAAAAAGTTTGCATTGTTCTATCAAACATCTATATTTTCCGGCCCCCTTTTCTGATCTAGGTCAGGAACCTCCAGTCAGTTGTCTGGCTAGTTAGCTAGAGTTGGCTGTGGCATAGCCTGGCTGTGCCTAGACAGAGCCAACTATAAACTACTGGGCCTTCGGGCTCAGGTAAGAATTTTGGGAAATCAGACCCCAACTACACCACGTGACATCGCATTCCAGTATTGGTGTATATAGACGAATTCATTTTAAAATCAACACAAAATGCGAACTCGAAGTCATATTATGCAACAAGTTAAGTTTAACAATAAGGAATATCAATATTAAAAATATTTTTCACCAATAAATAACCATAGACTCACCGAATTGAGTAAAATTGCAAAAAGCGTGCAGTGTTCTATCAAACATCTGTATTTTCCAGATCCCTTTTCTTATCTAGGTCAGGAATACCCGGCCAGTTGTCTAGCCTGTGCTAAAACCGTTCTGTGGCCTAGATCAATGAACACAAACAATCCATCGCCATCTTTACGTATGCATCAGAATGACCGGTGACTAATTAACGCGCAGGGAATGTTGGGATTTTCCGTCAAAAAAAAAATAATGGGGAACCTCTGCGCTATATTTAGAACAACGCTCGAAAACAGTCTACATTTAGAATGACCCAATTTCAGATAGTAACCTACAAAGCATGTCGTAAGAGACGGCTAAGAGAGGCCAAGGAAACTACCTAAACTGGCGCCTGGAACTGATACATATGATGATCTCTCTTTACACTGTGCTCTATTTTGCCTCCATAGGGGAAACTGGGGCACAGTGGGTCACATTTTGGATGAATAAATTCATTTCTTAAGATTTATTTCAGTTTAGTGTACCAGTGTATGGGGTGAACACTTAGAAAAAAATATGTTTTATGTTAAACTAACAACTCTTGGGTATAACATATCCTTTGGTGGCGTACAGACGGGACAGAAGCCTTAAGGATATGTTAGTTCACGTCGCCTCAAGCCTAACATCCAGAGTCATTTTGGCACCATCCAGTGTGGCCGTCGGCGCTGTAACACTTGTGCTTATGTAATACAGACCCGCACGGTGTCTTTTCCAAAAGCCACGTTCGTTGTTGAAGACAGTTTCACGTGCGAGTCCGTAATATTATCTATGCCATTATCTGCAAGCGGTGCAACAAGGCCTATATTGGGAAACCGGCAGGAGACTCAGTGACCGATTCGCCCAACACTTGCGCGATATACGCCAATGCTCTGTGACCCCTGTAGCTACCCATTTCAATGATACTGGCCATTCAGGAGCTTGCGATGTCCAGGTCACAGCCATCCGATCATGTTCCTCTGATGATCGTAGTCGATTTGCTCTGGAGAATCGGTTGATTTCTTTGTATGGTACCTTGCGACCACGCGGGCTCAACGTATTACATTCTTATGCTTCTTAGTACTTTCTCTTCCCATGCTTTGTAATCTCTATGGGTATATGTTGCATGTATTACATTCTTATGCTTCTTAGTACTTTCTCTTCCATGCTTTGTAATCTATATGGGTATATGTTGCATGTATTCAAGTTATATATTTACTAGATGTTTCATTGTTTCTTTTCTATTTCTAGTTTTTATGTGTGTTTTTGTGTTACATTTATTTCGTTATTCGTTTTATTCCAGATTTTCCTTAGATACGTTGGTATTTGGTCGTCCATTTGTGTTTCATTTTAATTTGTCACTCCTGTTTGTTCGTTTGCTTGATAAAGGCCTTGTTGGTCGAAACGTTGCTGTTTATCGTCACTGTTTCTGTATTTGTAAACTATAGTACTTTGTTTGTACGTGTTTCACTGGTATAACATAAGTGTACATAGCATAGGTGTACCACAAAAATATGTATTTTTATTTGCAATTATTATAATTTATTGATAGGACCATCATCATTGCACTTCGGTGAGTAACCATGTGTGCTCCGATCTCTTTCTTGCATAGGAAGATCTCAGCGGCAGTGCACGAATTCCGTAGCTCCGGCGAGGGTTCCCGATGTAATTTTGAAGATGGTGAAGATATTTTGTAGGAATTAAAAAATCTCTTTTCAAATTGATTTTGCTCGGGCAGCGGCTTTCCAGGCTGTTCTTCTCGATTTTGAACTGCCAAGGGTTCTTTTACATGCTAAAATTGAAACACGGGACCTACATTTTATCGTCCTTCTCCGATAGGACTTGGAACTCGATCTTACCTACACTGAGATCAGGGATCTCTGGAAAAATATCCTGATGGCTCCACGAGGAGCGAACCTATTACCTTTGACACTAGAGGCGAACACCTAACATCTACGCTACAAAGATCCCACTATTTTATTATAATTATTATGCTGCAGTGTTTTTGTCTATCGTTATGACCAATTGTTATACATAACCAGTGTTATCACATATTGATGTATGGCGAACTTGAAGGGGGGCAGACGTTCTTCTGGTAGACAGAAAAAACGCTTTAAAGACACTCTTAGAGTATCTCTGAAATACTTCGATATAGACAGCACGTGCTGGGAATCCCTTGCACAAGATCGCCAAATATGGCGATGTAACAACACAAGAGGAACCCGCATAGCTGAGAATCCTTGACAAGATCGCCAAATATGGCGATGTAACAACACAAGAGGAACCCGCATAGCTGAGAATCATTGTGCCGTTGGGGTACAGAAAAAGGGTGCACGAAAAGACAGAACACAACACGCACATGTCTAACCTTGAGCATGTATGCTCCACCTGTGTAGGGATTATGTTCTAGGATTGAACTCTACATCACACACCAGAGAGGTCCTGCAGCACACGTCTGAGAGTGTTGTCATCAATGGACGGCTATTATTATTATCACATTTACATGATGAAACTGACATACATATAGAAGATTGTCTTCATGGTTCCAATGTATATTGTGTGGTATCCCTTTCACGGATGGGTCTCCATGTACGATTATGACAAGTTGTATGAGCTCCACTATATTTTATGAGCTCCACTATGGGTCGCCAGGACTTATACCGATTGGTCGGTTCATCGTGGTGAGAAGTCCGGCTGGGTTTTCTTGGCTAATGCGCATGGTAGGGTTGTTTCAGAGCGAAGTGGGGCATACAGGACAACTACTTCTAGTATGAGGATGGAGGTTGAGGCCGTTACTGTTGCCCTCCATTGGCTCTCTGGGACTTCATTTACTGGGGCCGGTGTTGTATCTAGCTCTCAGTCGATACTTCACAAGAACCAGAAGGGCAGGTTTCGTTATGAGTGGATGTCGTCTTAGAAGTTTCTAACCTCCAGCGGCTTACGTGGATATACTGTTCTGGGCATGCGGGTGTTTACGGTAATGAGAGAGCGGGCAGGCTTGCATCAACAGCATCGATTGTTGGGGAGTTGAAGATGGATAAGGGGATGTTCTGTCTCTTCGGACTATCTGTTGGATGAGGACACTAGAATCGATCAAGGCAGTTTGGAGTTACCCGTTGTACAAGTCGAAATGGATGCAGAGGAAGAGGTGTGTTTTATCAGCAGGCCACGGGAACCATCAGTATGCATACTCTTCGATATTTGTTGGGGAGACTCTGCACCTATGGGTCTGCCCGGAGTGCAAGGACGCCAGTTTAGTAACCAATATGCCAGAGTGGTTACCGGGGCCCAATTGGGGTGTAAAGAATAGAACCACTGTTACCTGCCACGCATGTCGTAAGAGGCGAC
Source organism: Arion vulgaris (assembly GCA_020796225.1). Classification (NCBI taxonomy): domain Eukaryota; kingdom Metazoa; phylum Mollusca; class Gastropoda; order Stylommatophora; family Arionidae; genus Arion; species Arion vulgaris. The sequence goes on from CM036767.1 coordinate 14,674,829, forward strand.
TAAGGAGATTTGGCTGAAATCGGATGCACATGTCCTAAACGTGTAGAAGTCTATGCGTTTAGGGCCTACCAAACCAATGTGCAATGTATACACATTCTTGGCAAAGATCAAACATATCACAAAGAGTGATTAAAATTGGTCGTAAAGAACGAACGCAAAGAAGAAGAAGAAGTAACCAATAACCTTTCACAGAAAAATCTTAATATCTTCTGTATTCTTTTCTTTCACCATTTACTTCTTTATAGATTTTGGGTGTACTTGTTCTAAGCCACTTTGTAAGCTGTTTTATACATAAAAAAAAGACCTTTCTTGATTTCGTCTCTCCATCTTTTTGCGTTGTCTTCCTCTGTACTCGTTTTCAGAGTGACAGTCGATACCAGGGCATTCTTGTCAGGTGTCCAACTCATTCTCCTTCTTTGCGTTCGTTCTTTATGTCCAATTTTAATCACTCTTTGTGATATGTTTGATCTTTGCCAAGAACGTGTATACGTTGCACATTGGTTTGGTAGGCCCCTAAACGCATAGACTTCTTTCTACACGCTTAGGACCCATGCATCCAATTTCAGCCAAACCTCCTTAGTCACCTCTTACGACATGCGTGGCAGGTAACAGTGGTTCTATTCTTTACACCCCAAATTTCGGCCCGGTAACCACTCGGGCGGTCCAACTCATTTAATCTGTTGTTCTTTTATGAAATGCATGACTGGTTCCACAACCAATCTTCTGATTTTTAATTTTGTCTCTTATTGCCACACCTGCAGCTCTTCTCTCTCGCGATTCCGGCCTAGACTAATGAACCAACTTTTATCACGAATTTTACAGCAGCTCTTCTAAGACACCTCATTTAAGTCGGTTTGATTTCCTGCTGTTATTGGCCATATTTGACACTGGTAACATAGTGTTGGCCAGAAAATCGTTCTTATAAGATTTGCTTTAGTTTTTGGCATTATCTCTTTATGCGACAACAGTGCTGTTAGCTGGCCCAGTACCTGGTTAGCTTTTGTGCATCGATTACTGATTTCCTTATTGATACTTCCGTCTGAATTGAAAATTGCCTCTACGTATTTGAACTCATTGGTTTACTGATGTATTCACATATTATTATCGATATAAGGGAAGACTGCAGTAAAACTATGTAGCAATGGAGAAACACGTGATAACAAAGTACTGTAGTTTTACAAAATACAATACACAGCAACGTTTCAACCAAAAGGCCTTTATCAAACTAATCTTTTTAGGGTCGTTAGGATGTTATTGACGTAGTCTATATGTAGTGTGATGTGAAATTCGTTACTCCTGTTGTATCATTTGCTTGATAAAGGCAAAATGTTGCGGTGTATTTTGTTTTTGTAAAACTACAGTACTTTGTTTTTCGTGTTTCGCTATTCATTTATTATAAAATTGTATACGTTCCACTATGTTTTATATCTGCAGGCTCAATGCATCCTGTCACCATCAGCATGCATTTGCTTGCTTGAAGTGCAACAGAAAAGAGCATGTTGTAATATTCAGACTCCCCACAGGCCTCAACTTACTTGAGATACCATTTTCCAACACGCTAAAAATAGGAACTTCTGATGAGTGTGATACTCACAAAATAATTTCTGAATATGTTTTATAAACATGTCCAGCGTATTCTTCTTCTTCGAATACTCCATATCAACCTCCATTGTGATTTGTTTGTGATTCGAGCGATTGTATGTTGTGCCAGTCATGCGCCTACAAGTAGGCCAGCACATCCAATTTCTGCGATGCTTTATATTTACTAGGGTTGCTTCCCTAGGCCCCTACCTCAGCAGCCTCTTATGACATGCCTTGTAGGTCTCTGTGTTACTATTCTTTGTTCCCCCTGTAGGCCACGGCAACACATGGGCGATGTCCAGCGCGACTGACTGTACCAATTTGATGCTGATTGATAAGCCTACTGACACAGTCGCTTGCATTTCACATATTCTTTCTGGCACCCGCTATTTTCCCTCTAATACCTTGCTGTAGGCAGTGTCTTCGGTACATCTGTGTAGTGTTAGCTATGAAGCGCTGTTGGGAAACCACGAAGGATCCCCACCTACACTCACAATCTCTGTTGCGTGGCAATGGAATCCATTACAGTGTTAGAGACTAGCTGTACCGCAGTCATTCCGCTCATTCGCACGTGAACACAGCTTTAGCTTGGATTCTTTTCAACGCTCCATATTGACCACTCTTTGTGATTTATATGTGATCTGAGCTTAAGAGCGATTGTACTAGTTATGCACCTACAAATAGGCCAGCACATCCGATTTCTGCGATGCTTTTTTATTTCCTAGGGTAGCTTCCACAGGCGTCTACCTCCTATGACATACCTTGTAGACTGCAGTGTTACTATTCTTTGCTCCTCTTGTGGGCCGGCAACACATGGCGAATTCGCTCTAAAATGCGTTGTCAGTTATGATGGCAAATTTGCACACGCCACCTGATAAGTTTAAGAGTGGACAAATAATATGTGTACATGATCAAGTTTGTGTGGAATAACAAGGAGGCATAGATCTAAATAAAAACAAAAATTTAAGCAGAAAACAAAATTTATTAGTAAACTAATGAGGAATGAAGCATAGCATTCAAACAAACACACAGTAGAGTGTTGATAACTTGAACAAAGTCAAGAAAAATCTAAAAAATAGCACAGAAGGAAAAAAGGAATTTAGTTTATGGCATATACATAAATCTTTGGAAACAAGATCAGCCAATCAGGAGCTATAGATGAGGACATTAAGGCCAGGACTAGGAAGCCCACAAGCCTTTGCTATCTTGCACATAGTGTGGAAATCCACTGCTATTTTCACGAAAGTAAAGCTCAGGATATTCAGCTCGGTGGGTAGAGTGTCTCGGAAGACACAGCAGTGTCACTAGACAAGCTCTTTAGTGGAATCCTCAAGGAAAGCGAGGATGGTCAAAACAGTCTTCTTTAGAAACCGAAGGATGCTGGCTATCCTGGGAGAAGAAATAAAGAAAAAAGTCAGAGACCGGGAGAAGTGGAAGACTACTGTTGAGGCCCTATGCTCCACGAGGAGCAAAGAGGATTACTTACTAAATGCGACCTAAAATGAAGAAATGAGATCAAACAAGAGCTGACCAAGACTCTACTCCACCTCCAAGTGGTGACTCTGGTAAAATATTACATCCCCGCAGTCTGACTAAGCATGTAGGAATGAAAGAAGGCAGACAAACCAACCCCCAAAATACAGTGCTGTAAATAGATTTATCAAGTTGAGAAGATATCGAAGCCTAACTGTAAACTTACCAGATGCAACAAACAACTTTACAAGTCAAGCAAAGAAGAAGAAATTGTCACTGTATTTTGATGACACTCTAGCAAATGTTCCTTCTGCCTCCCCAATCTTTATCAGGGACTCCAGTCATGTACACATACAATGTGTCTATGGTAATGAGAGAGCAGACAGGTTCTCAAAGTCTACGGGGAAGCAACGTATTCACATTCTCGGTGCAAACCACACATATCACAAGGAGTGGTTTATTTGGTTGTTAACAAACATTTTCTTTTCTACAATTGTCTATCTTCTTCTTTTGGCATCCCACTGTTACGGATTGTTGTCCAGTGTCGTGGGTTTGACTTGCGCTGCTCTAGCGATAGTTATTTTGCTTTTGACAGCCATATCAGGAGGGCAATGCCAATGGATAGAGTTGACATTCTGAATGCCCTCATAGAGTGTGGACGCAAAGAAGATTTTAAATTTAAATCAATTTACGTCAACTTAGATTGCAAGAGCTTGGAGTGGCCAGAATAGAACAAAATAGCAGGTCTTAAATAGGCTCATAAATCAACATCGGACTGGTACAGTGAGTCGCTGGACACTGTTGTAGATATTGCAAAGGAGATCGGAACACCTATGGACATGTCCGGAGTGCAATAAAGATATTCCAAACTGAAACACATATAACTTCATACCATTAATTCAAATACCAACTGAACTTTATTTGTGAAAAGGCAGTGCTAATGAATCAATGTGTTCATTCAGACAAAAACATGACATATAAACCACTATCTATTATTCCTTTTTGTTGTTCCAACGAGCACAGGACTGCATCTTATTCCTAAAATTTAAATTAGTTTTTCAATTCATCATTCCTAACTGAATATAGTGTTGAAATTGTTCTTACGACTATGACACTTTTTTAAATTGCAGTTTCTGTAACAAAGCTAGCATTATAAATTTGGGTTGCTAGTTGTGCCTGATAACCTGGGAAAAACCCAACAGGACACACATTTGTACAGATGAGTTACTGATTAGATTTTATGAACATAACCCCCAATTTACAGCACCACATCTAGTGTGTTATACGGGAGAATTGCATATAAACTACAAAATCAGTTTTAACCACCAACACTGTAGGTTGAGTGCAAAAATAAAAATATGCAGAATCTATTATTTAGTTGTATATTTCTACCATAGTAGAGCGTCTGGCCGAATTGATTAGATTGCGGCTCCCACGCTGGAGAGCCGGCTCAATCACGGTAAGACCAGGAGTTTTCTGTCAGAAGCATAAAGAAAAATTATAGCCTGAACAGTTTCACTGCGACTGCAGTAGCCATTAAATGCCACAGGCTCATGTACCCCCTGTACTACACCAGCCAAAAAGAGGTATTACAGGCAGTAATGAGTCTTCTTCTACCACTGTAATATTTTTTACACCATTCCCGGTCAACCAAGACTTTGAATAATAATTACTTATACTTTTTCCCTGCTAGAAGACCTGACTCTTACTAAGACGCCATGTTGTGTGTATAAATATCACTACATGTTAGTAACTATTCATGATTATAACTTGAGATCCGTAGGAGTAAGTCTGTGCACCATGTTCTCCTTGTTGATCAGATGGTTAGTCTTGTGAATCAGGTGCATTAAATCAGACACCCGAGAAGACCAGCTGTTTAAAACTGAGTTTGGATCTTTGTGCTGGCTGAAACTGACCACACCAGCCAGTCTGTCAATCTTAGCCTGGACAGTTTTGTTGACCACCAGGTTGGATAGAAACTCTTCTGTATCCTGGTGAAGACAAAGTTTGTTAATGTTAGAATACAATCATGATACAAGCTTTCTATAAATATGAATACTTTCTTATTTCTACCACTCCGTATCGACCACTTGTTAACCACTCTTTGAGATTTGTATGTGATCCATGCTTAAGAACGGTTGTACATTGTGCGCCTACAAGTAGACCAGTACATCCGATTTCTGCAACGCTTTTTATTTACTAGGGTAGCTTCCTAGGCCCCTGCCTCATATGACATGCCTTGTAGGTCGCAGTGTTACTATTCATTGCCCCCTTGTGAGCCCGGCAACGCACAGGCGTATGAATACTGTAATAAAACGTGCAGAATTATTCTTGAACTCATTCTCAAACTAAAAATTTGGTATTGTGCTCATTACTGGATGAGATCGAGAAAATTATTATTTTCTGATCTCCGATAAATGGAAACCTCTGAAGTCGGAGAATGCACACCAGTATGACAGAGAACACTGATAAAAAAGAAAAGCAGTATTTCCTAAAATCAGTCAGAAATGCCATACTGGTCTGCCTGACTTCATAGGGCGAACATGAAGAAGATAATCTTCTTTATCCTTCTTCTTTGCGTTAGTTTTTACACCAAATTTAATCACTCTTTGTGATATGTTTGATCTTTGCCAAGAACGTGTATACGTTGCACATTGATTTGGTAGGCCCCTAAATGCATAGACTTTTACATGTTTAGGACGTGCATCCGATTTCAGCAGAACCTCCTTAGTCGTCCGTCGATATGCATGGCAGGTAACAGTGGTTCCATTCTTTACACCCCAAATTTGGGCCCGTAACCACTGGGCAAAGAAGATAATGAATACCATCATCTGGTCAAGCAGCAAACGATCCTTAGTGCTTTATTCCAGTCAGAACCCCAATGTCTGTATATGCATGAGCAATTAATGTGTTCTTTGGACACTTCATTATTCTCTTCCATCAAATTTTGCATTACAGCATTTCTGTAGCAGACATTCATGTTGTCTCTAGTGTGACGAAACCAGAACAGTAAAGATTTCCATATATTTTGATGTTGTTAACACGAGTCAGCTCTGACGGCCAGGCCTCCTTATGACCAATCAGAACTTCTTCTTTTGTGTTCGTTTCGACCAATTTTAATCACTCTTGTGATATGTTTGATCTTTGCCAAGAACGTGTAAACGTTGCACATTGATTTGTAGGCCCTAAACATATAGACATCTATACATTTAGGACACGCGCATCCGATTTCAGCCAAAAACCTCCTTAGTCGCCTCTTACGACATGCGTGGCAGGTAACAGTAGTTCATTCTTCACACCCAAATTTGGGCCCGATAACCACTCGGCGACCAATCAGAACTGATACTTACCTCTGAAGTCGGAGAAGGCCACCCTGATGCGAGGAAATCAATAAAACGGCAAGAAGACTTTCATGAGCTCGCTGAATTTAGCAGCAACGCAAAAGAAGATCTGATACTAAGGTACAGTATAACTCCAGATGTACTTTAAAGTGGAGTTTTTCTATTTGTAAACTCTTAGTTACATATCTATACAGATATGTGTCCTGTTGATAATACGATAGACTTTGTCAACATTCGAAGTGTCTGTCCTCATGTAGTAGGGGTAGCACAATTGCTTCTCAGTGCAAACCCACAGATCACAGGAGTTTACCTGTTGATATGAACAAACATATCCTTTCTTTTCAGAAACTGTCTATGTGTGATGTCTTTATGATGAATATAAAATTAACATAAACCATGGCCCCTGCATGGCAGGACACCAGTCAAATTGAAAGCAGGCTTACTGCAAAATCAGTCAGAAGCGCCATACCAGGCGTCATGACCAACGCCCAAATTCAGTGGGCGAATGCAGAAGAACATAAACCATTACTAGTATACTTACATTTTCTGATAGTTCAAGCAGATCTGCCATCCTTTGCATGCGTAGCTGTGTGTAGTATTTAGCCATTACTCGAATATTCTGAAATGGATCAGAAAATGTTCATATTTTAGAATATTCATAATTTAGAATAGCTTTGACATACGAACGTGTGTAAGAAGGATATGTATGATCCATGTGTCACAGTTGATTCCTGGGAACAGAAGGCTATGTATTGCAGTATTTGTTCAGGAATGATCAAGATTAGAATTTGGAGAAATTTATTTCAAAGTTTCTTCATCGTTAGCCGCTCTAAATTCAGGGTGATTAGTATGATGCTCGTGAATGTTTTTTGCGTGAAGGCCTGCTTTTTTAAAATTATCAGAGCCCCCTGCCATAAATGTAGGAGTTTAAGAGTCCATGTCCGAAAAGACACATCAAGGCATGAGGTGGTAACAATCTGCCTGGAATCTCATGCAACAATTGTCGAAGACTGTTCTAGGCACAGATTTTGTTTGCCGTTCCCATGGTTCACGGTCTAGGATTGTAGTTTTTTCCTCTTTAGAAATATAACTTACACACTATCGCCTGCAATGACAGAAAGGTGACTACACCGCATAACTAGCAACCTTGCACTATTGCAGATCACTCAAATTGTCTCATAGTTTGCTGTTGAAAATGAGGTAGGTAAACATAGAAATCTCACTAAAATACAAGAGTAACAGAGGCGAAACACATCAAAACAAAGTACTGTAGTTTTACAAAGTACAAAAACAATATACAACTGACGTTTCAACCAAAATGTCTTTATCAAGCAAAGGATACACCATAAGTGAAGACAGTCAGACTTCTTGTATGGTAAACATAACATATATAATAAATCCCTTCTTCTTCTTTTGTCGTCACACTGCTACCGGGTTGTTGCCCAGTGTCGTGTTTTCTGTTTTTGTCTTGTGCTGTTCTGGTGGCTTGTGTGATTGTTATTTTTGCTCTTTCACTGGATTCTTCTACGCCATCTAACCATCTTTCCGTGGTCTTCCTCTTGCCTTCTTTCCCGATGTTCTGCTGTAGAAGACTCTGTATACTGTGGAGCCTGGATGCATTCTTATTAAGTGGCCAAACCACTTCATTCTTTGTTTCTCTATATAAATCCCTAAAATGAAAATATGTAACTAAAAACAAAATAAATGTGAAAAACTAGAAATGGAAAAATAAGGTAAAACAATAATAATGAAATATATAGTACATATACATTTAACATATATTATGGAGAATGAGAAGAGAAAGTATTGAGTCTAGTCCATGAGGTCGCAATGTACCATATAAAGTATAAAGCGATTTACTAGAGCAAATCGACTCTATCATCAGATGAACATGATCGGTTGGCTGCAACGACGCTGTATATTGTTTTTTGTACTTTGTAAAACAACATTATTTCATGTTCCTATGTTTTGCTGTTGTTCACATAGTTTTACATCAGTCTTCCTTATATCGATATAATAATAGCTCGCCATGCAGAGCGATGATGAATAAATCTCAGACGGTAACTGTTGCACCTCTCTGGGTGTGGGAGGGTGCTAGAGTCAATCCTAGAACAGAATCCCGACCACAGGTGGGGCATTACTGATCAGGTTAGACATGTGCTGTTGTGTGCTCTGTCTGTTTCACGCTGCTCGTTTCTCTGTGACTCAACAATCACGATGATTCTCAGCTATGGTTCCTCTTTGTTGTTACAGCGCCACATTGTGCGATCTTAAGATAGGATTCCCAGACGTATTGTCTATTCAGCATTTCAGAGACACTTTAAGAGTGTCTTTAAAGCGTCTTTTCTGTCCACCAGCTAACGCTGCCCCCTTCAAGCTGCTGCCATACATCAACTGTTTTGGGATGCGTTATCAGGCATTCGAGCAACGTGACCGACCCATCTCAGTTGGCCTTCTGCAACAGGGTGTTGCCTTGGGATCTTTGCTTTGTGAGGACTTCGCTGTCTGGAATTTTGTCCTGCCAGTTTATTTTTAGTATTCTCCGTAGACAGCTTGTGTGGAAATGGTTTAATTTTCTTGCGTGTCTGCTATATACTGTCCATGTCTGCTTGCGATCAGGCAGTTATGTAGTACTATGGCTGGTAAACTTTCAGCTTTGTGACTATGCTTATCCCTTCCGTTCCCACACAGTGACACGAACCTTCGAGCGCAGCACTGGCTTTGGATATCCTATTGTGACCTCAGAATCTATGTTTCGATCTGAAGAGGCTGCCAAGATAAGCAAAGTTGTCCGTTGACTGGAGACGCTGGTGTTTAATGTTGATGACTGGATCGTAATACTGTTCTCTAGGGCGGGCTGGAACATGACCTCTGTTTTTGGTGTTAATGGTGAGGCCAAACCTATCACAGGCCATTGAGAACTTGTCCATGTAAGTCTGCATTTCTTCCTCAGAGTTGGTAGGAGGCACAGTCATCAGCAAACAACAGGTTTGAGATAGTTGATTCTTTTACCTTGGTGGAGGATTTTGACCTCCGAAGATTGAATAGGTTACCGTCTGTCCTGTATCTAATCTTTACCCCATGTTGTCGCCTTCCCAAAAGACATCCGTGAGCATGGCAGCAAACATCATGCTGAAGAGTGTTGGGCCAGTACACAGCCCTGTTTGACGCCGTTGGTGACATGGAAGGCTTCCGACAGCTCCCTTCATCAAGTACACATGCCATCATGCCCTCGTGAAACTGTTGGACAATCTTGATGAATTTCCTTGGGCATCCAAATTTTTCCATGATCTTCCATAGACCCTCCTGTTAACCAGTGTAAAGCCTTTGTCAGATCGACAAAGACCATATAGAGGTTACGGTGCTGCTCTTGGCATTCTCCTGTAGTTGGCGAGCAGCAAATATCATGTCTGCTGTTCCACGACCTGCCCTGAAGCCACATTGGGTCTCAGGGAGTAAGTCCTGTTCCAGGTGATCGATTAATCGATTGAGGAGGACTCTGGCCAGTATTTTGCCAGCGATTGACAGGAGGGGGATCCCCTGTGGTTTCGCAGGCCCGGCGGTTTCCTTTCCGCTTGTACAGGTGGACAATAGTGGCATCCTTTAATTCCTGTAGGCACGTTCGTTGCACCAAATGGATGTAAATAACTCTGTCAATTTTAGCATCAACGTGGGCCCTCCTTCTTTGTAGACTTCGGTTGGTATTGAGTCGCACCCGGTGCCTTCCCGCTGGACATCTGGCTTGTTGCCTTCTTGACCTCTGCTAAGGTAGGTGGAATATCAAGTTTGGCATTGATTGGGACCTGGGGCATGCGCTCTATGGCTTCATAACATATAGTGGATGGATGGTTGAGAACAGAACGGAAGTGTTCTGCCCAGCGATTTAGTATCTGAGGCTTGTCAATTAGTAGCCTTGCTCCATCTGCATCAGTATGGGAGTGGGGTGAGATTGTTGAGGTCCGTAAACAGTTTTAGGGCATCGTAGAAGCGTTTGAAATCATGTCTGTCTGCATATATCTGGATTTCATCAGATTTTTGCTAGCCATGCGTCTTGTAATTTCCTGATTCTCTCTTGAGCCCTTCTACGAGCATCTAGGAAAGCTGTTTTTTGGATGATGATGATATAACTGATAAGAACTCTGAGCAAACATGGCAAGAATCAGTTCATAGGGCATCTCTGAAGTCGGAGAAGGCTCGCCTGTATGGCGGGGGAACACTGATAAAAAGAGAAAGCAGGTTTTCATGTAAGAAGTTCACAGGGCTATTTTATTGGGGCTCATAACAAGGTGCAAGAATCTTCTTCGCGTTCGTTCGTTACAACAAATTTTAATCACTCTTTGTGATATGCTTGATCTTTGCCAAGAACGTGTATACGTTGCACATTGGTTTGGTAGGCCCCTAAACGCATAGACTTCTACACGCTTAGGACACATGCATCCGATTTCAGCCAAACCTCCTTAGTTGCCTCTTACGACATGCGTGGCAGGTAACAGTGGTTCTATTCTTTACACCCCAACCTTGGACCCCAGGAACCACTAGGGCGGTGCAAGGATCTAAAAGATAGAAAGAAAATGAGGTGGAGAAATAGAACCAGATATACCTGACTTTTCTACCGATTTAGTAATATTAAAAAAACCTATGGCTACAACAGTTGTTTAATAGCACACTCACATGTTCAACAACCCTGTTCTTCAGATCAGCCCAACGCTTGTCTCCTCCTTCAACCTTGCTGCCAACACTGAACACAAAAGTGGTTGCATCTCCACTTTTCAAACCTTTCTCATATTCCTTACACAGTAGGCCCCAATTAATGATCTCATTGGTGGTGAAGTTCTTCAAGAATTTCCTGATCAAATAGTCCAGGTAATTGTTAATAACTTTATAGAAATGAAACACATCAAATATATGATTATACATCAATTCATTATTCTTCTTCTTTGAACGCTCCATATCGATCACTTGTTAAACCACTCTTTGTGATCTGAACCTAAGTGCGATTGTACGTTGTACCAGTTATAGGCCTACAAGTAGGCCAGTACATCTGATTTCTGTGACACTTTTTATTTACCAGGGTAGCTTCCCTATGCCCCCACCCCAGTCGCCTCTCACGACATTCCTTGTAGGTCGCAGTGTTACTATTCTTTGCTCCCTTGTGAGCCCCGACAACACATGAACAGTCTGATAAACAATATCATGCATCGGAAAGCGAAATATTTTGGTCTCATTAAACATCACAGTGGTTTAGAGCGAGCAATAATGGAGGGTGAAGTCTAGAAATACACGGGACATCTGGCCTATGAGAGAAATTTCAAAGGGCCGTTAGGGTGGCAAAATTCTGCTCAGGATAAGCTATTTGATGACGATGATTCCTGGAAGACAAGGCATGGAATGACAAAGACAACAGGGCATTAAAGAAACTGAACATTATAATGGAGGTGAACTGGCTAGAGAGATAGTCTTCAAGCAAAAAGATATACTACATGAAGACCATGATATAATAAACTATTCTTAAATTTTCACACCATATTTGAGAAATGACTTACTGATAAAAGGGAATCTCCTCCAGATTCTTGTCCTGAGACACTCGATGTAAGAGGTCAGACTGCTCATTGTCAAAGGGTGCCAACACTAGATAAAGCACAACACAACGCAGAGCCTGAAAGTCAGTGTGAGATAGTAAACAAATATAAATAATTTATGCTTATAAATAGAACCATTCTTTTCTTACTTCCTTATCTTCCCAATGGAACACAGGGCTACAACTAATTGCAAAGGATTTACATTTTCGGTGCTCTAATACAATGAAACAGTGCTAAAGTTATTCCTAACACTATGCATGTTTTTTTTTGCAGTTTCTATTGTCATTTTTATAGATTGGGGCTGCTAGCCCAAAACCAACCCCTGCTAATCTGGGAAGAATATAGATAAACAAGACTTCTTCTTGACGTTCCATATCGATCACTTGTTAACCATTCTTTGTAATTTATATGTGATCTGAGCCTAAGAACGATTGTACGCTGTGCCAGTTATGCGCCTACAAGTAGACCAGCACATCAGATTTATGTGATGTTATTTATTTATTAGGGTAGCTTTTCTAGTCCGCTACCACAATAGGGAAGCAAAGAATAGAACCACTGCAACCTACAATGCATGTCGTAAGAGGCGACTGATGTAGGCCCTAGGGATGCTACCCTAGTTAATAAAGAGCAGCGCAGAAATCTGATGTGCTGGCCTACTGAGGCGCACAACTGCACATTCACTCTTAGGCTCAGATCACAAGACTGCCTAGAGTAGTTGATAGTAGCTCGGCCTGCTAGCTGTGAGACGCCTCATAGCTCGGGTTCGAACCTACTGTCCGGCATTTGTTCGAGTCCCTGGTCTTACTCAGGACGATAACGTGAGTACCTCTGAAGTCGGAGAAAATCTGCCTGTATGGCGAGGAATACTAATTACGAGTACATTGAGCACACGGCTGCCAGTGTAAGTAATTTGCAATGTGCACGCTGCTGCCATTGTAAGAAATTGGAAAAAGATTTTCACGCAAAAATCAGTTTCAGAGATGAAACTTCGTCAGAGTTGAAAGCGGACGAAAAAAAAAAGATCACATACAAATCACACAGAGTGGTTGACAAGTGGTCGATATGGAGCGTTTGAAGAAGAAGAAGGGGCCTACCAAACCAATGTGCAACGTATACACGTTCTTGGCAAAGATCAAACATATCACAAAGAGTGAGTAAAATTGGTCGTAAGAACGAATGCAAAGAAAAGTATGACATGAAGTAATAACAAACACTGATTTGTGGAAGAGAACTAGACAAGAAACCAATACAACTGGAGAAAAAGAACAGAAGATTGATAGAGCATTTGCATGACTAAAAACCACAGTGGATGATTGACATGCCACTTCCATGTTTCTCCTTCTTCATCCAACTCAAATTGACGTTGAATCTATCCAGCAATTGAAAGAGTTTGGAATTACATGTTGTACAAGTATAGCTGGATGCCTGAAAGGCAGAGAGGGGAGTGTGTTTAACCACCGAGCCACAGGAACCATCAGTATGTATACCCTTCGACATCTGTTGGGGAGACTGAACACCTATGGGTCTACCTGGAGTGCTATTACGTTGGTTCCGTAACCAATAACTGGTTATGAAACTCGTATCTTTATGTTACTAGAACAACTTTACTCAAACATCTCATTTTCAAAGTTTAGAGCTGGTCTTTGTGAATTGTCAAAGCCCACAACTCTCATCAATGTCATAGGAAGGAATAACCGAATAAAGACATGATGAAGTTTGATATGCTGGTCCTGTAGGAACAAATATAGGAACTTTGCCGCAAACTACAGCAAAACGTTATAAGAAATCATAAAGACTGGTTATACCAGACTGAACAAAACAGAAAAAACTCATTAATTTCAAGGCTGATATATTAACGAAACATTATGCACTCATCTTTGACTAACTTTCAAATTTTTTAAAACTGAGAAATTCAAGATTAATGGCTCGGAACAGTCTCCCAGCTTCTGCTCTATGGGTAACCAGCTTTACTTTGGTGCCTTCTTTCTAATCTCTGAGACTGAAGATACCACAAAGACTACTTCTGAATCTGTGGTGCTGTATGGATGACCTGGAGCGATCAATACAGTTCCTTGAAATGTTTGATTGCATCTGACTCACAGTCGATGCTTAAGAAGATTAAGAATGGCAGGTTCAGGTATGAGCGGATGTCATATATTGAAGCTTCTAACCTCCAGAGGCTTCAATATCCTTATGTGGATCTACTGTCCTGGGCATGCGAGTGTTTGAGGCAATGAGAAAACGGACAGACTTAACAGCATTGACTGTCAGGGAGTTGAACATGCATGAGGGGATGTTCTTTGGTATCTTCATGACTGCCTGTTGAACGAAGACACTAAAATATAGATGTTGAATCGCCGAGTGGTTACGGGCCCAAATTTGGGATGTAAAGAATAGAAACACTGTTACCTGCCACGCATGTCGTAAGAGGCGACTAAGGAGGTTTGGCTGAAATCGGATGCACATGTCCTAAACGTATAGAAGTCTATGCGTTTAGGGCCTACCAAACCAATGTGCAACGTATACACATTCTTGGCAAAGATCAAACATATCACAAAGAGTGATTAAAATTGGTCGTAAAAACAGACGCAAAGAAGACGATGTTGAATTTATCCAGCGATTGAAGAGTTGTACAAGTAGAACTGGATGCCTGAGGGGCAGAGTGAGAAGTGTGTTTAATCAGCGAACCATCAGTATCCATACCCTTCTACATCTGTTGGGGAGACTAAGCCCCATGGGTCTGCCGGAGCGCAATGCCATTTGTTCAATAACCAACAACCAAGCATTGAAACTACTGGTGCTGTCATCTGACTTGAAAATAACAAAAAAAAAAGCAGCCATATGATAAAAAAAAAGCTTAATGGCCTTACATCTTTTAACTTGTCCTTATCCTTCTGTATTTGTTCTGTGTTGTATATGGCCATATAGTGTTTGCAGATAGCCAAGTATGAACCTTCATGTTGATCTAACTCAATCATCAGCTGATAGAACTTCAGTTTCAAGTCCTGTAAAAGAACAAAGTTAATTTGTAAAAAAATATACTATTATATTACCTTCTAAAACAAGTTATGTTATCGACGTCATGGCACATTCGGCATTCCCATTCATTTCAGCATCCATCCCAAAGTTAACTTGCTCACCGCACCCATGAGAAGTTAATTAAATATCTTCCGCCCGTGTGGTGCGGGGCCCGCAAGAAGCGAAGAATAACACCACTGCGACCTACAATGCATGTCGTAAGAGGCAACAAATGTAGGCACTAGGGATGCTACCCTAGTACATAAAAAGCAGCGCAGAAATAGGATGTGCTGGCCTACTTGTAGTCGCATAACTGACACAGCGTACAATATCTCTTAGGTTCAGATCACATACAAATCACACAGAGTGGTTGACAGGTGGTCAATGTGGAGCGTTCAAAGAAGAACTATATCTTCTCTCTCTACCACAAAGTCAACACTGTCTGGCATATCCAAACTCAACTCCTAATTCTCGCATCTGTTCCAGTGTCTGAGGCTATCTCAGATCACATTAATGAGTGTGTACCGCATTGATGACATCGATGATGTCCATCCTTTTGCTCGCTTGAGTCGGGGCATTGTTTGCAAGAAAGTCAGAATGCTCGTTACCCTGCACTCCAGCATGTCCAGCCAAGTCATTGTCTTGAGAATGTTAAAACAAGTAACTAGTGGTGCAGAATTTTCTCATCCGACTTTCAACCCAAGTCTTACAAGGTCTAAGGAAGATATTCTATGGCATTTCAAACAGTCTCAAATCTCTATGTGAATCTACAGTCTTCGAAAAACATGCACGACCTCATATGACCTGACACGCACATTTTTAAAACCAATTATTGTGGAGAATTCTGATATGGGGATAATACTGTCATTACATGATTAGCTCCCTTTATGACTGATAACTAGACAAGTCATTAACATATACAAGGAAGTCATCCTAGTTTGGTCATAAAAATAAACTGTTGACCACATTAACATTCTCTATTTGTCCATTTAAAGTTCTATTTAATTAAAAAAATTGTGTTTTTATTTTTATGACTTATTTACTTCTACTATTGCCCTCTGTTTACTATGTTTCCATCTAATTTTTAGTTTTACTATTGTATCTCTTTTACTACTGCCCCCCTCTTCTTCTTCACGTTCATTCTTTACGACCAATTTTAATCCTCTTGTGATAGGTTTGATCTTTGTCAAGAACGTGTATACGTTGCACATTGGTTTGGTAGGCCTCTAAACGGATAGACTTCTACACGTTTAGGACACATGCATCTCATTTCAGCCAAACCTCATTAGCCGCCTCTTACGACATGCGTGGCAGGTAACAGTGATTCCATTCTTTACACCCCAAATTTGGGCCTTGGTAACCACTCGGCGACTGCCCCCTCTATTTTGTAGTTCTACAATTGTACACAGGACAGATGGTAACCTATTCAATCTTCGGAGGTTAAAATCCTCCACCAAGGTAAAAGAATCAACTATCTCAAACCAGTTGTTTGCTGATGACTGTGTCCTCGCTACCAACTCTGTGGAAGAAATGCAGACTTACATGGACAAGTTCTCAATGGCCTGTGATAGGTTTGGCCTCACCATTAACACCAAAAACAGAGGTCATGTTCCAGCCCGCCCTAGAGAACAGTATTACGATCCAGTCATCAACATTAAACACCAGCGTCTCCAGTCAACGGACAACTTTGCTTATCTTGGCAGCCTCCTATCCAGATCGGCAAACATAGATTCTGAGGTCCACAATAGGATATCCAAAGCCAGTGCTGCGTTCGGAAGGTTACGTGTCACTGTGTGGGAACGGAAGGGATAAGCATAGTCACATAGCTGAAAGTTTACCAGGCCATAGTGCTAACCACGCTGCTGTACGCAAGCGAGACATGGACAGTGTATAGCAGACACGGAAGAAAATTAAACCATTTCCACACAAGCTGTCTACGCAGAATACTAAAAATAAACTGGCAGGACAAAATTCCAGACAGCGAAGTCCTCACAAGAGCAAAGATCCCAAGCGTCAACACCCTGTTGCAGAAGGCCCAACTGAGATGGGTCGGTCACATTGCTCGAATGCCTGATAAACGCATCCCAAAACAGTTGATGTATGGCGAGCTTGAAGGGCAGACGCTTAGCTGGTGGACAGAAAACGCTTTAAAGACACTCTTAAAGTGTCTCTGAAATGCTTCGATATAGACAATACGTGCTGGGAATCCTTTGCACAAGATCGCCAAATGTGGCGCTGTAACAACACAAGAGGAACCCAAATAGCTGAGAATCATCGTATTGTTGAGTCACAGAGAAAACGAGCAGCGCGAAAGACAGAGCACACAACACGCACATGTCTAACCTTGATCTGTATGCCCACCTGTGGTCGGGATTCTGTTCTAGGATTGACTCTACAGTCACCTCCGCACACACCAGAGAGGTGCAACAGTACACGCCTGAGATTGTTATCATCATCGCCATGATGGACGGCTATTGTATCTTTACTTCTATTACTGTTTACTGCAATATTTAGTTCTAATACTGTACCTCTCTAACATACTTTTACTACTGCCTCCTCTAATTTGTAGTTCTACAATTGCATACCGTTCAGAAAGCAATGGCAAACTACTGAATGTAATAATGCCTAGGAAAATCACAAACGTTAAAAAGCTGGGGTTGATTCACAAGTCCTTAAAGGATATGCAATTAACTAATTAACAATTGCATATCTCTTACTTCACTACGCTTTCGCAATATTTAGTTCTAATATTGCATCTATCTAACTTACTTTTACTATTGCCCCCTCAATACTTTCAAGTTGTATTACAGCAACATGTAATTTTGTGTTCTACCGCTGCACATTTCTAACTTGTACTACTACTCCTTTTAGTTTTCTTATTTCCCTACACTAACTGTACAATCCTCTCAGATTTTCACTAATACTTACCACAGTTTCAGGTTCTTCAAAGAACTTGGTGCTGATCTTTTTGCTGATGATTTGAGTGCGTATATAATCTTTTTTGGCCAGACACAAGCGCATTTGTTCTTGAAGGAATTCAACTTTTTCTTTTCTGTCCATCGAACCAAAAGTTTCAACCTGAAGATAGTAGGTAAAGAATAGCTCGTTATACATTTGTTACAAGCAGTGTATCTTCTTGTCCCTTTCTTTTTTATATATATTCTTGCAGTTCTTAATATTGTTTACTCTTTATTACTTAGTGGCTGGAGTCACAGACTTTTATCCATGCAGATTTTCTCAGTGACTCAATGAGTATGTTCAGGAAGATTGAAACATGATGGACTCGAAGACAATGGTTGAGCTGAAGAGGTCTAGGCAAATCAGTTTTATTTTTGTGCTAGGGCATGCAGGTGTAAGGGAAAATGAACGCGCTGATATGCTTGCAAGATGGATGCTATAAAAGTGGGCAAGCAATGGACCAGTCTGATATTCGGAATTCCCTAAGGGAGAGAGACAGTAAATGATTTAGAATAGTGGTGCCCGCTGCCCAGCGTGTTCATAGCGTGCTGGACTACGGGTGACTATCCTCTGTGTGTGCGGGTTCAATCTCTGGATGGCAGAAAAGCCACAGATTCCCAGATTTACGGTGTTCGTGGCACCAAACCGAAGGGTTACGATGTCCATGGCACCGCGCCGAAGAGCTGAAAAAGTGCTTCTGGATGAAAAAAAAAGAAGTAATAGTGGTGAATCTACAACCGTAACCAGACTGCACGACTACCGGGTCAAATTTGGTGCAGCTAGACAAGAGCACTATACTGGTAGCAAATGCACAATAGTAAACCCACAAATATCCGGTGTCGTTAGTTGCCACACAATGGGAGACAGGAGCACTTATGGACCAATTGGTGTGATGTACAGTGATGATGATCCGACAACTAAACTAAACCTTACTTTAAAAACCTTATGACAGAGAGCTGCATTGCAGTAGTGGCTAGTTCATTTGTTCATGGATCAAATTTCAGCCAGAATATAATTTTGTCAGATAGTAATGACTCTCTGATTGGCCCAGCTTCAATTGGGTAAGAGGCAAACACAGACTTGTGGAAACTATGGCAGGAAACCATGATGATTCAGGCCAGAAGGAGATGGTGGTGGGTCGGTTGTACCATACACTGCGGGAGACATAGACAAGTGTTCATAGACAAGCACATGAGTGGAACCCACATGAGAAACAGGAAAAGGGACATCCTAAACAGACCCAGTCTTCTTGAGAAACTGAAGGATGTTGGAGTACCTCGAAGTCACAAAGAAAACGACCATAGACAGAGGAAAGTGGAGAACTGCTGAGGCCCTATGCTTCACAAGGAGCAAAGAAGAACAAGTCAAGTCATACATATTGCCAGGAGTGAAAAACAAAGACCGAAGTAACATTAAAGTTGGTGTTTTCAATATTTAAACCACCAAAACTACTTCTACTACTAAACAGCGAATTTTATGTACCACCATGGCAAATTTGAAATACATTACAGCTGGTCACTAATTGATATGAAGGCCTGCGTGCCCAGCGTGTTCAGAGCGCGTGACTACGGGGGACTATCCTCTGTAAGTGTGGGTTCAACTCGCTGGACTGGCAGAAAAGCACAGGTTCCCAGATTTACTGTGTTCGTGACACCGAGCTGAAGGGTTACGATGTCCATGACACCGAGCCGAAGAGCTTTCAGCTCAAGTGCTTCTGGATCTAAAAATAATTTATATGAAGTTGCCACTTGATACCCATATAAGCTGATAGCATTTATTTTATTTCTTATTTTCCGTAACGGCTTTCAGGCCGACCCAACCTCAAAGGGGCACCAGGAAAAGCACTGGGAAGTAAAGATATCCATCGTACGCCTACGGTTAATGAAAATACGTCTAACATAGTATTACCCAACATACCCCGAGATATGAAAAAGGGTTCCATTACCATTTTTACATCAACTTCGGAGGCCATCACCTTCTTTAAAAATATTTATGTTGATATCTGAAAGTGACACAGAAGAAGTAGTACCTGAAGCTCTTGCAGAACACTAGCAGCAGTAGCTATGTCTCCCTCCTCTTCACGGATCTTTGCCAGCGTTCGTGTCAGCCTTGCTCTTTCAATTTCAACATAAATCTGTATCAGACAGACATAGTTCATTAAACATAAGTATAAAGTCACACATTACATTACGTAATCTAAACAGAAACTGTAATATGGTTTATAGAAAATTACGTTTTTTTCCAATTGCCATCTGCTGAACATATATAAAAATAAAATTAAAGACAATGACCTGCCTGATTGAAATGGGGGTCAAGTAGGCAAGAATGGGTCGCCGCTGAAAGTTAACACACTAAGCTGTGCTAGTGTCATGGAAAGTCTGTGGTTCGAGGTCAACTAGGGCCAAAAACTGTTGGTGTGTACACATACAGTGCAGTTGGGCTACATGTTCCTCGCCATTAGCCGACACTGCGCCATAGATTTGCTTCCTTATAAGAAGTCTTTCTAGTTTTACATCTACTGTTTTACTTCTACTACTTTTTAACCTTATTATTCTATTAGGTTGTCCAGTTTTCTTCAATTTAGTATATAATAATATATAAACTATATATTATATAATTATTAGTATAATTATTAGTATATAATATGTTTTTTTAATTGACTAGTTAGGATTTTTTTTTATACCTCTCTTGAATTAAGGGGGATTGGGGTATGGGGATCATGAAGCTATTTTCGTTGTTTTCACATTAATGTAAAATTTGTATAACCATTTTCAAAGATTATGACTTAGAATAGTAGAAAAAAATGAGTAAAAAAAAAATGTCAAAGCGTTGCCATGGAAACAATACAAAATGGCCACAAAAAACAAAATTTCAAATCCCTAAGGCTTTGAATCTAATGAATGTAAATGAATTCTGTTTTCACTCTAGAGTGCGCAATTGTAATATCTAAAATATTACACATGATTTTAGGATATATTAAATATTTAATGTTTTATAATTTTTTTGGTAAAAATTCGGTCAAAAATAGCTGTTTTTTGGGGGTGTGTTTACCCAAAATCCATAAAAAATGTAATATTTAATATATCTTAAAAATCATGTGTACTTTTTTAGATATTACAATTGCTCATCTTAGAGTGAAAACAGAATTCATTTATATTCATTAACTTCACAGCCTTGGGGATTTGAAATTTTGTGTTTGCGACCATCTTTATTGTTTCCATGGCAACGCATTGACATTTTTTTCCTACTATTCTAAGTCATAATCTTTCAAAATTGTTTTACAAATTCTACATTAATATCAAAGCAATGAAAAAAGTTTCAAGACCAGAATCCCCCCTTAACTGTTTAAAAATTGAGGAAATAACTGCGTGGGAAGAGTTAAGATGGCTGTTGCATTGGAGGATGGAGCATTGATAGACGTGTCCAATTTGTAAGGATGTTGATTAAGGGAGAACTATGCTGTAATTTTCGGTGGGTGATCTTGAACGCTCCATTCAACCACTTGTTAAACACTCTTTGTGATTTTATGTGATCTGAGCCTAACAGCGATTGTACCAGTTATGCGCCTACAATTAGGTTAGCACATGCAATTTCTGCGATGCTTTTTATTTACTAGAGTAGCTTTCCTAGGTCTCCTTTTATGTAGCAGTGTTACTGTTGTTTACTGGACAGGAAGCCATGATGACCAAGGCACACCTTATGGAAGATAAGTCGAGTGTCACTAGACAAGCATTTGAGTGGAACCCGCAAGGAAAATGAAAAAGAGTATGCCCTAAACAGACCTGGAGACGAAGTCTTCTTGAGGAACTGAAGAGTGCCGAACTGTCCTGGGAGACCGAGAAGAATGGTGAACAACTGTTGAGGCCCTATGCTCCACCAGGAGTGGAGAGGAATAAGTCAAGTCATTACGCTTTGTTCCCTCTTGAGCCCCAGCAACACGGGCACGTTTGGTGATGATTATAGATTTTCTACATTACTAACAGAATAAACTTGATTACTACACACAGAATGAGGGAAAACTAAATAATTTAATACAATAATAGGCATGTATATGACGTATTTTATGGTTGCATTAAAATTATTTATATATTCAATATTTCAAAATAATATTATGATGCATAATTCACAGAATATCACTACAAAATGTTTTAACATATGTTTACAAACTTGACTTTACCAATGTCTATGAAACCTGACTTTATCCTATGTCTAAGAAACTTAACTTTAGCATGTCTATGAAACTTGACATTACCAGATGTCTAAGAAACTTAACTTTAGCATGTCTATGAAATTTGACTTTATCCTATGGCTAAACTTAACTTAGCATGTCTATGAAACTGACATTACCAGATGTCTAAGAAACTTAACTTTAGCATGTCTATGAAATTTGACTTTATCCTATGGCTAAGAAACTTAACTTTAGCATGTCTATGAAACTTGGCTAACCAATGTCTATGAACTTGACTTTATCCTATGTCTATGAAACTTGATGTTACAGATGTCTAGAAACTAACTTTAGCATGTCTATGAAACTTGATGTTACAGATGTCTTAGAAACTTAACTTTAGCATGTCTATGAACTTGACATTACCAGATGTCTAGAAACTTAACTTTAGCATGTCTATGAAATTGACTTTATCCTATGGCTAAAACTTAACTTAGCATGTCTATGAACTTGCGTAACCAATGTCTATGAAACTTGACTTTATCCTATGTCTATGAAACTTGATGTTACCAGATGTCTAAGAAACTTAACTTTAGCATGTCTATGAAACTTGATGTTACCAGATGTCTTAAGAAACTTAACTTTAGCATGTCTATGAAACTTGATGTTACCAGATGTCTAAGAAACTTAACTTTAGCATGTCTATGAAACCTGACTTTATCCTATGTCTATGAAACCTGACTTTAGCATGTCGATGAAACCTGACGTTATCCTATCTCTAAGAAACCTAACTTTAGCATGTCGATGAAACCTGACTTTATCCTATGTCTATGAAACCTAACTTTAGCATGTCTATGAAACCTAACTTTAGCATGCCTATGAAACCTGACTTTAGCATGTCGATGAAACCTGACGTTATCCTATCTCTAAGAAATTTAACTTTAGCATGTCGATGAAACCTGACTTTACCCTATGTCTATGAAACCTGACTTTATCCTATGTCTATGAAACTTGACATTATCAGATATCTATGAAACTTGATGTTACAAGATGCATGCATTGAAACCGTTGTAAAAAATTCTTTCAATTAAACAATTAGTTAGTTTGTTCCTTTCGTGTCAAAGGCGGCACATAGGGCAGAGGTTTTAGATCTTCATGTGATGCGGTTCGTTGCTAGCAGTTGGAGATCTTGTATGGTTTCACATCCCAATAGTTTACTTTCTTGTTGGATGGTTCTTCGAAGAATGGTCTTCCACGTTTTCTTTTCCCAACTGGTGACCACATAAGGACTTGTCGATTTAGTCTCTTTTCGTCTGATCTAAGAACATGACCTAAATATTTCACCTTCGTTTCCTTATAATATTTGATACGGGTTGTTAATTACACAATTACAAAGACAAATAATTTTGCTTGGTAGGTTACCTTGCCAGCTGTGACTGTTCTGAGTGTGTCAATGAGCTTTAATTTCACCTCTTTGTTGGGTGTCTTCTCTACATAAGTGCAAACCTCCTGGATCATCTTGGTCACAGCCTGGAAGAAAGAGTATTTATAATGAAAATCGTAGCATATTCTTTATAGGACGTAGCCATCAACCACAGTAAACGAGTAGTTGATTTTCTAGGCACCACTTACACGTTCAGTAGTTTGCTATTGCTTTCTGAGCGGTGAGGTCTATTTTTACATTTGGGAAAAACCCTGTGGAAACTAATTTGCTTCAAACTTGCCCACCGTGGGGTTTGAACCAGGTATGCTTGGGTTTGTGATCGAGCTCACCACTGTTTGAGCTACAGACGCTCATGTTTATACTACCTTCACGTATTGTTCATACTACCTACATACTTCCTACTATTTATAATACTATTGCCAATAATCTTGTACAACTGTGAGATACGTATATCATCAGATCAGATTCATGATCAAAAGTTCTTATGAATGTATGTGTCATGTTTAATAATAATTAACCTATGAATATTGGTACATACCAAAAAGAACGACATCAAATTTGCACAAAGATTGATTAATTAACATCAAACTGGCACGTTGGTCCGCTGGACTCTGCTGTATATGTTGAGGCAGAGATTGGAGCACCCTTTTTTTCCCGATCCAGAAGCACTTGAGCTTTTCAGCTCGGTGCCATGGACCTCGCAACCCTTCGGTTCGGTGCCACGAACACCGTAAATCTGGGAATCTGTGGCTTTTTCTGCCATCCGGTGGAATTGAACCCGCACACACAGAGGATAGTCACCCGTAGTCCAACGCGCTATGAACACGCTGGGCAGACGGGCGATTGGAGCACCTATGGACATGTCTAGAGTGCTATGATGACGGTTCTCATATAATTTAATAGGACTTCATCATGGTCATAAGCTTAATGATCTAGTATGACCAATGAACTCAGAAGGAGACTAAAATGAAAAAAAGACTCGAGAGCATATCCTGCTGTCATGTCCATCATACATACACCAACGAAACGAAACATGGCCTCATGAACAAAGCAAACTATGGGAACTCTAAGAACTCCAACTGACATGCAACTTCATAGAGGCAACCCATCTCAAGGTTTAGATGAGCATACGAAACTGAACGCAAAGAAGAATACTAAAATAAAATACTAAGAACCAAGTCGTAAAAAGCAACATCTAACATACCTGTTTAATCTGTCCTCTCTTTTTAGTCAGCAACACAACATTCTCATTGAGAGCATCCCAGTTCTTTGCATCAAAGCAAATCTTTACAATAGCTACTAGGATACGGCCTGTAGAATGAGTATCAGCAGCCTACTCATACAACAAAAATTATATAAATGCATTAGTCTTTAAATACATATAAAACATAGGTTAAAAATACAACAATTCAGAATTTGACTGCTTTAGCACTAGAGGACAAAAGGGGCCTTTCTATTCCCTACCAACCACCAGATCTCCTGCTGGTCATGCAGAACTCTGCTATACTCCAGGCATGTGTTAAAATCAAAATGGTCAACATGTTCTGAGTAACTGCACCGAGTAATGGCTGCCACTAATCAGAAAGCTGTACATATTGATTCTCTAGCCTCAAAGTTTAGTCAGTATTAAACTAATGAGTCTAAAGCAAAAGGATTGACTTCTTCTTCTTTGAATGCTACATTTCGACCACTTGTTAACCACTCTGTGATTTGTGTGTGTTCTGAGCCTAGGAGTAATTGTAAGTTGAGCGAGTTATGCACCTACAAGTAGGCCAGCATATTTGATTGCTGCAACCTTTTTTATTTACTAGGGTAGCTTCCCTAGGCCCTACCTTAGTCGCCTCTTACAACATGCCTTGTAGGTTGCAGTGTTACTATTCTTTGCACCACTTTAGGGCCCCTGGCAACACAGAGGCATTTGTATCTCCAATTTGTAAAGCAAATCTTTCCTTATTTTTCGTAACGTTTCACTATGTCTTTGAGGTTCATTGCTGCAGATATCCCCAGTATCTATTAATCTCTGTTCTTAGTCTTCTCTCCCACATTGTTGACTCCTAGTATTTTCAGACATATTTGGACACATCAAATGACATGAGAAGATCATTTTAAAGGATGGGATATGGGAAGGGGGAGGGAGGAGGAGAGAAATGGTGCCTGGAAGAAGAATGAGAGGAAGACTTAGAAGATGGATGCAAGATGTTATTGTGATCTGAGAATGACTGCTGCTGGCACCAGTCAACTTGCACAAAACAGAGAGTTCTTCAGGACCGCTGTCATGGGAGCTAAGTTCCAGAAGGGACAGGCTACTTGATGATGATGAGTATTTCCAGGTCTACTTCATTGTTATCTCTCCATCGTTTTCTTGGTCTGTCCTGTGGTCTTTTCATCTACATATTTTTTTGTACATGCATTTTTAGGATCTCTGTAATTCTTTCAATATTACCTAGACATCATATTCTATTAACCTTCATGACATGAATATAAACATATCACAATGATATGTTTAAAGATAAAAATAACATGTCTATTAATTATAAGCTTACTGTTGAGTCTGTTTTCCAATGACATAAGTCCATCAATGGCTTCAGTCAGTTTTCCTTGCTGGAAGAAATGTAAACATGAAATAAAATGGACAGAAAGGACTTCAAAAAGTGAATACAAGTATTTCACCATATTAATGCAGTTAGCTGCAAGTATTAGCCCAGTGTATTAGCCTAAAGGTTCATGTGTAATAGAAAATCTTTAAATAACAAGTACTGAATATTTACATCACTTAATAGCCGACATTGTGCTGGATTTGCGAACCCACACAATGTGCTAATTTCCCGGTACAGTAATAATCGTTCACTGTGTTTATGACATCTGATCTGTAGAGACTATAGGACCCTCATTTGTCCTGACCTGTATCCTTTGCTTCATAAAGTAAGGGCCATAAACAGTTGAAGGCCTTTAAGTCAAAATGTCGCTGTATTTTTGTTTTTGTGAAACCATCTTACTTTGTTTTTACATGTTTTGCTGTTGGTATATAGTTTTACTGCAGCGTTTCTTTGTATAGATAATACAATCGAAATCATAAATAATAATAATTCCTCTCGTACGTTATCGTTACATAGGCCTGCAAGTAATTTCTCCATACCGCTCTATCTTGGGCAACTCAATCTTATCCATGGAACTGAGACTGATATTTCTTGCCTCTCTCAGCAAAGTTCGCTTCAGGGTCTCCTTAGGTCGACCTCTCTTTCTTGAACTCTTTGTAACCCACTTCAATGCCTTCTTTGATATTCGTTGATCATTTCTCCTCAATGTGTGCCAACATATCTCCATCTTCTCTTTCTTATAACAGTTGTCACTAGTGGTTGACCAGACATGTCTCTGATTTCATCACTTCTGAATTCGTTCCATTTTATATTCATTATTTTTCTGATGCTGCTTTGCCAATTCATATCATAATTTCTTTTTTTAACATTTCCTGTGCAATTAAAATTGCTCCTAAATAGTGAACTGCTCTGTTATTTTTATCATTTTAGATTCCAGAGTGATATGTGTCTTCATTATATTTGTTTTTTCATAGCTTATCTGCAGTCCAGTCCAACTTTTGATGCTATAGATGACAAATCGTAAACATAGTAAACTAATATTAACTATAGTAAATAATAATGTATATTTCTTAGCTATGATAACGATTGATATGTTTGCCTTCGTTATCAACCAACCACTCTTTGAGATCTGTGTGACGAACATTTACTATTGTAACTATTTACTTAGTTTTCTCTTTCTTTCTTCTTTATTTTGTCCTTCTCTGCTTTTTGCCGCTAGGCGTAGCAGGTTTAACTGATGATCGGTTTCGGAGATAATGCACGCTCGGTCGCTTGATATGGTGTGGTATTGTGGAGTTTAAGATGTCTGTCACTCCATCAACCCATCTTTTCTTGGTCTGCCCTTTCCTCTTGATGATTCCATTTTCAGGTTGTACGCTCTTGCAACTGGTGTATTCGGGTTCATTCTGACCAAGTGGCCAAACCATTTGAGTCTCTGTTTTTCAATAAATCTAATAGCAGGTGTTGTTCCGACTGTTCTTCTAATTTCCTCATTTCTTATATGGTCTCTTCTTGTTTTATTTACTGCTTTCCTCAGGCATCTCATTTCGCATGTGGTAATTTTCCTTTCTTGTTCTTTTGTCAGTGCCCATGTTTGGCTCTGGTAGCACAGTGTTGGTATAAAGATTGAATTTATAATCTTACTTTTACTTAGTTTTACAAAAAAGAAAAACCCCATTTCTGGAGTTGTACTGAACTCATAATAAATAATACAATACTGTATTATGGTATCAAATCTTATTAGTCAATGGGAAACCGTCAGTGCTGATTCATGCCAGCTATGACATATATATATGAGATACTAGAAAAAGAATTGTATCAATTTCAATCAAGTACACATCAAAATCGAGTTAAACGGCGACTATAAAACTATATCGATAATTGGTGATATGACTATAAACAATAGCATATCGAAAGAAGACAGAGCATTAAGCAGTGATTATACTTTGTGGAACTTGGACAGAAACATACCTTAGCAAGAGACTCGCACAATGGAACCTTTTCATCAACAGTGGCCGTATAGTCCACTTCCATTTTTTGAATGCGCCCATCACTTGTTTCGGTAGCCATGATGAATTAGCAAGTCTGATTACTGAATTGTGACTAAACACACACCAACAATCTGTCAACAATAGTTTTTAAAATAGACTAGAAGATAGAGGAGTACAATGTTTGTTTTTTACATTCAGAAGAAGCAGAGGTAATTATATTATTGCAAGTTTAAGAACGATACATTTTTGGTGAAAATATTCAATAAGGTTAGCAGGTATAACAAAATTTACCATAGCCAGTTATAACAAAAGTTAGTTCACACGCGATGTGCGTCTTTTTATCGCGAAAAGTACCTCATCGCTCGTAGTAATAGTCAAGTCATGAACTTTGAGTTTCCTTCCTGTGTGACTCGATGAAAGATTTTATCTGAGGATTGAACTAATATTTCACAACAATCACGCTCAAAATGTTGAAACCAAGAGCTTTGACAGAAGTTCTGAGCCAAGCAAACACCGGGGGAGTTGAAAATACACTGTAAGTATAAGTGGCATAATTTGTACCGTACTAATTTAGTGTGTATATGACTGTGACTATAACTTAATAACAACATTATGATTATTATCATTATTAAAATAAGCTTCCCCAGGTATCGTTGTTTTGTTTGTTGTGTTGTCCATAATCATTAAATCATATTCAATTGCGCATTGTCTTCAAATGCTGTTCTGTGTATATAGAGGTTGTGCGTAATTTGCGCAGTCGTGCACCATTTTTGTGTGCCATTGTTATCATCAATGCTAGGTGTTTGTGTTGTCATTGTTGAATCATGAAGTTATGAACACTACTGACTACAGAAGGAAGTAATTCTGAGTAATTTAACTATTATTAAATTATTTTAAAATATTACTCGCTCATATATGCGGTCCTGTATATATTATATGCCTACTGGGGAAGGCGACAATATTATGGATTTCCACAAACATTGAAATTCAAAACGCCAAAGTAAGCGTAGCATGTCCATAATAATTTCTCTCAGTCTTGGTGTTGACATTTTTCCGTGCTATGGATTATGGAGCTATTGCTGAGACGATATTGAAAGTATTTGATTTGTTTTCATTTTTAATGATTTTATCTACTTCAACAATTCTCCCCTTAGTATTTAGCTTTTCTAGGAATTCTTATTTTGTGTGAGATTTTATCAAATATTAAACTATGGATGTTTCTAAAACAGTACTATAATCATATTAATGTGTGTTTTCCCCAGTTTACTCAACAGTGAAGGTTCTTTGCTGGCATATGCAGGTTTTGTAGACAGGGATGCTTCTGCTGCTGGAGCCATCGCCAGTAATATTTGGACATCTTTTCAGAAGAGTGGACAGTATTCTTTAGATGATGGCAAACTGAGATGTGTCTTAGTGGAATGTAATGTAAGACATTATAAAATCTTGTGAAACATTGTTAAATCATTGTCACTAATGGATATAGTCACTAATAGAACATCAATACTAATGGGACATAACTACAAATAGAGCTTAACCGATAATGGGGCATAATCAATATTTTAGGGGATTTCTGGGGCATGAAGGTTAGGTGCTCGCTACAAAGATACTTGATTTGTGCCTCCGGTGAAGAGATCAGATATTTTTCAGAGATCTTCGATCTCAATTTAGGTCAGATTGAGTTCCTAATCCTATCGGAGGTGGACGATAAAATGTAGGTCCTATGTTCAAGTTGAGCACATAAAAGAACCCTTGGCAGTTGAAAATGATTAAAAGTAGGCTGCAGAACTGCTGTCCTGTAAAAATTTCATTAAAAATTTCACCATTTTCAAAATTACATCTGGGACCCTTGCGGGTGATATGGAGTTTGTATACTGCCTCTTGAGGTCTTTCCTCCTTTTTCTTTCTTTAAATTTTAGTCATAAAAAAAGTTCTACTTTTGCTTGTTTTATTACTCGAAGTGATCAGATTTCTTCTCAGCCATTGATTTTTCTCATTCTCCTTGTAAATTATGTTTGTTACACTGTGTCACAGTTTACAGCTATGCTGCAACATTTGTTCTGTTCAGCCCTATCCATCCAATTTCATGGCACAGCATTCATGGCACCAGGTTTACCTTCCCTTTTCAATCTCTACTTGCTTAGCCATATTGCGATGAGACAGTCTGTTACCAGTGCCACCACTCGAAAGTGTAGTATGGTCTTGGTTAACTCTGGTTCGCTGACATCGACTCCTGTAATCTTATGCGCTGCATATTATCAGTTAGATTGAGGACTATCATTATAACATTCCTGACATGTCCATAGGTGCTTCGATCTCCACCTCAACAAATCCAGCGGCCTAACACATCAGTTAGATGTTGATTAATCAGTCCTTTTGCATATTTGGTATGTCATTCTTTTCGGGCTGTGCCAATATCGACACCCATCTCTCTCATTCTGGTCAGTGACTGGGATTCACAACCCTGAAACTCCTCTGTTCTGAAAGACTCTCAATGCATTAAGAATGTCATTTCGGTCCATTGCAACTGCCTCTGATATTGTAGCTATGCCAGCTAATCTTTCAGCTCGTTCATTACCCCTGACTCCTGCTTGCCCAGGAACAAAAATTTTGATTTCTCTGATCCCTGTCTCTGCCAGTACCTCCATACAGTTTCGTCTCACCATTCCTGTTTCAACTTTACGAATCATACTCATGTAGTCACCAAGTATATAAACATGATCATGAGATGCCAACCACATCACCACCTCTGTAACTGCCCGATCCTCCATTGTAAGACTACTTGTATTTGTCGCATAGTCCCCACTGGCCTCTTATATTTTTTTCTCCTGTGAGTGCTGAAAAAACCTACACACAGTGTTGTTGACGAATGATTGAACCATCTGTGTAACTGACATCTGTTTCATTGGCATTGTCATTCAAGAAAACCTCTGCGTTATAAGTGATCAGTTTTTCTTAATGGATGTAATAATAAATCAGTCTGAAATTGAGGTGGCACAGTTCCTCTCCTGGTTCAATTCCGGAAGGTTCACATATTTTCCCATGAGTATCTTTCCCCTGGCTCAGCCATGATCTGCTTCCCTTGAGTCTACATCCTTTCTATTTAATGAGTTCTTCATGGATGTTCCTTGTTTGCAATGATTTTTAGATATGATCGAACCCTCCAAGTTTCAATCCTATGAGCAATAGTGGCGAGGTCAAGGAGGAATCCCATTGCCACTCCTGGTGTATCTTTGGTGCATCCCAGAATGCTGCACATGGCCTCATTCTGAATTATTTTTAGTTTCACTATTTGTATAGGACTAATCATTAGGATAGCGCATGCATATTCTATACATGATAGAACATTGCCTTGGTACTGTAGAACAAGAAGGTGTTGCTCAATATTAGCAACTGCAACCGTACAGATAGTGCACTGTGAGCCTTGGCAACAACATGATTGATATGGTCTCTAAAGCATGGACTGTGATCAAACTTTACACCCAAATAGCTCATAGATGCTTTTTGATGATTTTATGTCCGTCTATTTTGATATTTGGTGTTTCATAATTTACAATGGTTATTTAGGGAGAACCATAATATCACTGCATATTTTGCTCCCACTTTAAGCTTGAATATGGACATAAATTTAGTGATAAGTGCCAGGAATAGACTGATAACAAACAGTACTCATAAATATAAAGTTTTATCATATTAGTTTTTAATTGTCACATTTGATCACTGTTATCTCTTCAGCAAGGAAAGGTTGCCATCACCAAAGTTGCTAATCTATTGCTCTGTGTCTGTGCCAAAGAGTCAGTGAGTTATGGCATGCTAAAGTCAAAGGTAAGATTTCATTGTGTTGTAATGGCAAAGGTATGCTTTCCCACTTGAGTTATAATGACAAAGGTATGCTTTCCCACTTGAGTTATAATGGCAAAGGTATGCTTTCCCACTTGAGTTATAATGACAAAGGTATGCTTTCCCACTTGAGTTATAATGACAAAGGTATGCTTTCCCACTTGAGTTATAATGACAAAGGTATGCTTTCCCACTTGAGTTATAATGACAAAGGTATGCTTTCCCACTTGAGTTATAATGACAAGGTATGCTTTCCACTTGAGTTATAATGACAAAGGTATGCTGTCCCTGCAAGTTATAATGGCAAGGTATGCTTTTCTGAGTTATAATGGCAAAGGTATGCTTTCTCTGCAAGTTATAATGGCAAAGGTATGCTTTTCCTGCGAGTTATAATGACAAAGGTATGCTTTCTCTGCAAGTTATAATGGCAAAGGTATGCTTTTCCTGCGAGTTATAATGGCAGGTATGCTGTCCCTGCGAGTTATAATTGTTACAAAACCTTCAATTTTCTTCTTTAATGTTTGAGTTATGGTCCACAATTCACATCCATGTGTTGTCACAGGGGAAAATGCTTGTTCTCAGAAGTCGCCCACACTAACATGCATTGTAGCAAGCAAATTTCTCATTAGAAAGAAACAAGGCAGCAGAAATTTAATATTATTGTTCTCTCATTTTAGATTGAAGCCATGGCCTTGTATCTTGAGGAACCTTTGTCACAAGTAGCAGCATCTTGATAATCATCTGTTCTGTACAGCATCTGTGAAAGAGAACTTCAGAAGAAGATAAACATGAATTTTACTATGCAAATTGTTTACTTTCTGTATCAGAATATAAATGTTAAGTGTTTAGATTCTTTCGAAATATATCTTCATTTATGGTACATCAGCTTTTGTTTATGACTTTCTTGTAAGATACTCATTTTGTTTTATTAGAACTGTGTTGTATTGTATTCTTCCCATACTGTTATATATATAAGACCTGCAAGCAATCTCTCCATACCGCTCTATCCTGGTCAACCCGTTCAATTTTTTCTATAAATTTGAGTCGGATATTTCTCACCTTTAAAGTAAAGTTCATTTCATGGTCCCTCAATGGTGTCCTTCCTTTCTTGAACCATTTGATTAACCTGCTGCCTTTCAGGTCGACTGGGTACAGCCAAAGACTGATGGAGAGCGAACCCAGTAAACGCTGGCTGAAACCGGACACACCGCCGAAGGATAAGCACCAGAGCTCCAAATGGCACTGAATAATTTGACGTAAAAATACGATCTTGGCAAAGGCTATTTATATATCACAATAAGAATGATCAAAATGGCCAAAAAGAACAATCGAGGGAGAGAGAGAGAACCATCTGACACCCATCCCACCTCAATGCCTTCTTTGTGATTCTTTTATCATTTCTTCTCAGAGTACGCCCAACATATCTTCTCTTTCTTATAACAGTTGACACTATTGGTTGACCAGATACTTCTCTGATTTCATCACCTCTCTTAAATTCGTCCCATTTTATGTTCACTAGTGAGTAATATTGTTAAACATTACAAACATTAATTTGTTTTGCCAGGATAGACTTTATTTGTAGAAAGATGTTAGGCATGTTTTTTTTTTTAAAATCGTTTTGTAATTTTTTTTATATTTATCAGTAATGTGCAATAATTATTTGTGAGTTATCTCTGGTCTCTTCTTCTAAAATACGAAATAAATTTCTACCATTATCCACAACCATAAGCAATGAGTTCTGTTGATAGTAGTAGTAGTAGTTATGATATGCATGTCAAATGTTATGGTATCATAGTGTATAATACTGCAGGGACATTCTTTAGTGTGTTAGTTAGTGTGTTCCTTTCGTGCCAAAGACGCACATAGGGCAGAGGTTTTAGATCTCCATGTGATGCGGTTCTTTGCTAGCAGTTGGAGATCTCTGTCTCCACCTTTCTTTCCCAACTGGTGACCACATGAGGACTTGTCGATTTAGTCTCTTTTCGTCTGATCTAAGAACATGACTGAAATATTTCTACCTTCTAGCTATCCTTATAAAAAATTTTCCTTATGGAATATTGAGGCTGATGAATGGCTCAATATGGACGATCTCAAGAGAGAATTGAGCAAGTCCACAATATATGTAAAAAATGTTGGAAATGCTCCGGCAGCAGACCACCTCATAGCCATAGGTTATTTTGTAGGCAGCTGTGTTTATTCATATCCTCTTCATGGCCTGTGTGACACATAAAGCAGCCACAAGCGATTTCCATTGTTGCTGTTTTACCGCCTTGCTATTAATTTATTCCCATGTAAGTCCACAACCCTTCAACTTTCAACTGTTCTTCTCTGTGTTTCCTTTGGACGTCCAGGCCTTACTTTTCCCATCCACTGTTCATCGCAGAGCTGTTCTAGCTAATGTCCCTACTGGCGTACAACATAATTACTAATCTATCTTCGTCTTTTAATTATGGTCTTTAATGATGCACAGTGCCTGCCACCAGCATGTTCATAGCCGTTGGACAACGGGTGACAAGCCCCCTGTAAGTGCGGTTCAATTCCACAGGCTGGTAGAAAAGCCACAGGTTCTCCATATTTACGGTGTCCATGGCACCGAGCCGAAGAGCTGAAAGCTCAAGTGCTTCTGAATCGAAAAAATTAATGATGCATAGTTTGTTCGTTTCAAAAGCTCTCAATTTACTAACATATTTTACCAAAATATTTGTATGAAATTCATTAATATTCACAGCAACTGTTGTCAATAAAATGTGCAAGTTTCTAGGCCATCTACCTACGTATCCAGTACCAATATGCTGTCAATATGGAATTGATAAGTACACAAGTATGTATAATGTTGGAAATGTCTGGACAGCAGTGGTGACTGCCACCACATACCCATGGGTTGTTATGGAGGCAACTGTGGGTTTGCAGACAATTGCCAGGAGGATGCGTTGCCACCAGATGTTCATGTTTTATATCTCTAGCCTGCCCAGTGTGTTCGTAGCGCTTTGGACTACGGGTGACAAGCCCTCTGTGAGTACGGGTTCAATTCCGTGGGCTGGCAGAAAAAAGCCACAGGTTCTCCAGATTATGGTGTTCGTGGAACCGAAGGGTTGCGATGTTCATGGCACCAAGCCGAAGAGCTGAAAAGCTCAAGTGCTTCTATATCGGGAAAAAAATTTATCTCTAGCATTAAAAAATGTTTATTAAAAAAAACGAGCCAATTTTGGATAGCAATAGTCACATTCTTTATTTACAAGCAATGTTTTTCTATGGTAAAATTAGTGCAGAAATAAGCTGTTGTACAGAATCACAAGAATAGAGATGCTAACATGTCGGTGAGCAAGGCATTTATCAGGGTTAAACAAAAATGATAAAATCTTAGTTCCCCACAATGTATAATGGGAAATGTGGATTGGGTGTGAGAAACTAAAATGATAAAAACTGAATTACCCACAATGTTTGCGGCAAATATGGACTGGATGAAAGAAACAGAAATGATATATTAGAATGTACAGAAACATAACTTCTTTTTATAAACAAAAATTTGAAATTTTCAGAACATTTCCACTCCATCATCATCTAGTGGCTTGTCCCTGTTGGAACTTGGCTCACATGACAGCAGCTCTAAATGCCTACCCGTCCTGGGTGAGGTGTCTGCCATAGTATATTTTTGCTAGTCATGGATTTCTTGACAATATTGAGAAAGTAGTTTGTCGTTCCTTTACTTCTTGGGAGTAACTACACTAATTGGTGATCGCAGCCATTGTCCCTTTAATTGAGATAATCAGCCCGCCAGCCCAGCGTGGTTCGTAGCACGTTGGACAATGGGTAACAAGCTCCCGTGCGCGGGTTCAATTCCGCAGGCTGGCAGAAAAGCCACATTTTCTCCAGATTATGGTGTTCGTGGAACCGTAGGGTTGCGATGTTCATGGCACCAAGCCGAAGAGCTGAAAAGCTCAAGTGCTTCTATATCGGGAAAAAAATTTATCTCTAGCATTAAAAAATGTTTATTAAAAAAAACGAGCCAATTTTGGATAGCAATAGTCACATTCTTTATTTACAAGCAATGTTTTTCTATGGTAAAATTAGTACAGAAATAAGCTGTTGTACAGAATCACAAGAATAGAGATGCTAACATGTCGGTGAGCAAGGCATTTATCAGGGTTAAACAAAAATGATAAAATCTTAGTTCCCCACAATGTATAATGGGAAATGTGGATTGGGTGTGAGAAACTAAAATGATAAAAACTGAATTACCCACAATGTTTGCGGCAAATATGGACTGGATGAAAGAAACAGAAATTATATATTAGAATGTACAGAAACATAACTTCTTTTTATAAACAAAAATTTGAAATTTTCAGAACATTTCCACTCCATCATCATCTAGTGGCTTGTCCCTGTT
The DNA here is from genome assembly GCA_020796225.1 of Arion vulgaris. Lineage (NCBI taxonomy): Eukaryota > Metazoa > Mollusca > Gastropoda > Stylommatophora > Arionidae > Arion > Arion vulgaris. Next base: position 14,711,200 of record CM036767.1, read on the forward strand.
GGAACTTGGCTCCCATGACAGCAGCTCTAAATGCCTACCCGTCCTGGGTGAGGTGTCTGCCACAGTATATTTTTGCTAGTCATGGATTTCTTGACAATATTGAGAAAGTAGTTTGTCGTTCCTTTACTTCTTGGGAGTAACTACACTAATTGGTGATCGCAGCCATTGTCCCTTTAATTGAGATAATCAGCCCGCCAGCCCAGCGTGGTTCGTAGCACGTTGGACAATGGGTAACAAGCTCCCCGTGAGTGCGGGTTCAATTCCGCAGGCTGGCAGAAAAGCCACATTTTCTCCAGATTTATGGTGTTCGTGGCACCTAACCGAAGGGTTGCGATGTCCATGGCACCGAGCCGAAGAGCTGAGAGCTCAAGTGCTTCTGGATCGGAAAAATATTGAGATAATCAGCTATAGTAGAGTGGAGACAATAACGGTAGACACTTTATTATGAACTATTTAGCAATTTAAGTATATGCGCAGGATACTCCATCTACGATGGTATGTTAGTTAGTTTGTTCCTTTCGTACCAAAGGCGGCACATAGGGCAGAGGTTTTAGATCTCCATGTGATACGGTTCTTTGCTAGCAGTTGCAGATCTTGTATGGTTTTACATCCCAATAGTTTACTTTCTTGTTGGATGGTTCTTGAAGAGTGGTCTTTGGTCACAAACAAAGATCACAAACAAAGAACTGTGGGGTAGAGCGGGACAACAGCAGGTCGCAATGGATAGGACACACACTGAGAAGACCTTATGACAGCAGCACAAGACGGACCCTCCGATATAACCCCAAGGGTAATAGAGGTAAGGGAAGACCCAGGAACACCTGGATGCGAGTTGGAAACGGAATGCGAGAAAATAGGGAAAGAGTTGAGAGATCTGGAAAAGATGACATTGGAAAACCTTGGTTACAGACCTATGCCTCCCTAAGGGTGAAGAAGAATAATATAAGTATAATTATTTGTTGAAAATTTATTGCGTTCTATTCTTCTCTGTTAGCTTTCAGCCTTGCTCATTAATGACTGGCAAATGAAGCAATCAGCTCTAGGTATCTAACCGTGTCATACACATTTTTTATGACAGAGAACAGGCACAGCGATGTTCTACTTTGTACACTATCATGTGTTGTGCAGGTCTGTTGCGCTGTACCTGCTTGACAGGCTGGCTGGTTCTGCCACCATATCAGGGGGTTAGCCAATGGATACAGCTAACATTCTGAACACCCTAATAGAGTATGGCCGCAAAGAGGATTTCTATTTAAATCAATCCATGTCAACTGCTAGACTGCAAAAGTTTGGATTGAGGTGGCCAGAAAATAACAGCATAACAGGTGTATGAGTAAGCTCAATAATCAACATCAGTTTGGTACAGTAAGTCTGGACGTTGTTGGAGATATTGCAAAGGAGATCGGAGCACCTACGGACATGTCCGGAGTACAATGAAGATATTCTGAAACTGTAATATACATGGTGCCTTGGTCTAGTATGTATCTAGAAAATCATGATCTGGTCCCTCTGTCTGGAAAGTTGATAGTAGGCATAATTTAATACTACGCTTAGTTAGGCACAATTGGTAGGTTTGATGAATGAAGGATCTATTCTTGTCACTTTTCTCTCAGTTTGATTTGCTATCATCTTCCATGCAGTTTTAGTTTTTAACACGGTGTTGATTAGAACATGAAGATGATCATATTTAATAGTTACTTGCTGATTAGATGTGATTTATCTCTCGATCGTTCTTTTTGGCCATTTTGATCATTCTTATTGTGATAAACAGATTTTGCCAAGAACTTATTTTTACGTCACATCATTCAGCCTTTGACTCTAGTGCTTATCTGATGACTGTCGGTTCAGTCAGTGTTTACTGGGTTCGCTCTCCATCAGCCTTTGACTTTCCCCAGCCGACCTGCAAGGCAGCAGGTTGTGATTTATCTGATGTGCAGTGGTAGCAATAGCGAGGGTGATAACACCCTGTGCTAGTGACCATGTGGCATGGAAATTCCGTGGTTCGTGGCCAGCTTTGTCCACCCGAAAAAAAATTGGTGTGCGCTTGGGCTATAGAAGACCATGCTTCCTTACTTCTTCTTTTCTCTAATTCTGTTTTGCCTCACAGCGTCAAGATAAGATATTTATAAAACAGCTATTGTGTGCACTTCATAAAGTGTTTTGGTACTTGTCTACAATTTCACCGCAGGAAAAGGGAAACCTCGCTGACCTAAGTTAAGTGACGTCAGTCCGTCATCAGTGTTTGCGGACGTGGAGGAGAACTGGGTTCAAAGGTCACGGATGTGGTGTTTATTGTGTATTTTGTATGTAAATAAGCAGTGTTTTAATTGAATTGGGAGCCCTGAAAAGGATTGTATGTGGGAATGTGAGGTGGAAGGAGGCAGGATGGGACTAGGAGTGTTATTGTGGGGGCCAGAAACTTATGGTATCAGCAATAATAGCTACGAAGGGGTCTAAATTTCTGGATTTAGTCCGGTGACGCCACATAAACTCACTCATTCAGGGAATGACGGAATTTTACGTCAATAACATAAATACTAGGGAACCTCTGCGCTGTATTTAGAACAATGCTCGCAAATAGTCTATATTTAGAATGACCCAGTTTTTGCGGTGAAATTGTAGACAAGTACCAGTGTTTTTCCTCTATTATCTCCGAGGTCCTTTACTTGAAGATCTAAATTACAAGTACCGCGAAAGTCGGAGTACGGCTTGCCTGAATGGCAAGGGACACTGGTCATAAGGAAAGCAATCCTTCGAGCAAAAACCTAGTCAGAGTGACCATATTGGGCACGATGACTATGCATCATGACTACACTTGAACTCATTGAGCGCACACAGGAAAAAAAAAATGTCAGGGGACAATCTGAGAGAACAGCAACAAATTTTGGGGAAAAAGTAGAGGGAAATTTATATCATCAAAAGTAGACACAAGCGGACAAAACTGGAATGCATAGTTTAAAAATAAAAGAAAAGGGAAACGGCACAAACACAGAAAATAACAAACCCAGGTCAGAGTATAGCATATTTCTCACAATTACACAGAATTTGTCACTTGCAGATGAAACACATACACATTTTTATTAATAAATACAGAAATAGAGAACAAACAATCTGAGATTAGTGGACCCAAAAAGGCACGGCAAATCCATGCAATGTGGAAAAAAAGATGCATTAAATAATACTGCAGCAGTGGTCTATAGAATGACTGGTTTATGTACACATGATATGGGTGCTTCAGAACAACACACACACACACATTTTATATATATTATATATATATGTATATTCATTCTTCAATTCACAAATTTTTAATAGTAATAATTTACAATCAGCTTAATTGTGATATTTGTTCTATAAATAGTTTTTCATGTCAATATGCCTGTTTGGATTTTCTATGCTATGGTCAGCTATGAAGAAGCAAAAACCACAGCCAAAGGACACTACAAAGCAAAGTGGGATAAAGAACACCCAAAACACAAGGACAATGGATATTACCAATTGTCCAGAAGAGATTATACTTTGCTTCCGGAAGGGTCACAACAGAATGATACACCATCTGTACACTAAATTCAAGATAGGCACCAACGACCTGTGCCTTGCAAGCATGACAACAGAGCATATCCTACAGAACTCCCCCCAGTATGCAGACCTGAGAAGAAAGAGGTGACCCACTTACACCAGCTTCCAAGACAAACTGTATGGCGTGGCTGATAATCTGAGACAGACAGCTGCCTTTATTAGAGAATCCAAAATCCTAATCTAATGAGAATACAGAAGAAGAAGAAGTCCATAATCAGTAAATTTTTCTAAACACAGATATAGAAGATGCCATCTCTGGCAACACTTCTGCAGAAATGGTTTTCAATTATAACATAAAATGACATAAAAATTATTGATTTAAGTTTCACAAGTCATACTTAACAAAACTCAGCATAATTTCAACAATAACAACTTAGGGATGTAACAAACGAGAAGAGTACATATGAAATAATGACACTAATTGAAATATATAAAGTAATATATATGTACTAGCCATAGTTATTACAAGACTTACACATCAGGAAGCATTGTCTCATAAACAATATTATGTCTCGAAAAGTGAAGTATTTCGGTCACGTTAAACAACTCAATGGTTTGGAGAGAACAGTAATGGAAGACACAGTTCCTGGGGTAGAGTCAGGGAAGTCAAAGGTGACAGCAGAACATCAGGGAAACCATCTTACTTGTAGGTCACAGTGTTACCATTCTGTGGACACCAGCAACACACGGGCATCACTTTCAAAGACAAGATACTCTGTTTGCCAGTGTGTTGCGGGCCTAGCAAGGAGCAAAGAATAGTACTACTGCATAAATTAATTCAATCAATTTCTGTAATATATTTGCCAGTGCAGTGCCAGCAAGGGAAGCAAAGAATAGTACCACTGCGACCTACAAGGCATGTCGTAAGAAGTGACTGATGTAGCACCTAGGTAAGCTACCCTAGTAAATAAAAAGCATAGCAGAAATCGGATGTGCTGGCCTACTTGTAGGTACATAACTGGCACAACGTACAATCGTTCGTACAAGAGTGGTCGATATGGTGCATTCGAAGAAGTAATAAATTTATTCAATCAATTTCTGTAATAAATTTATTCAATAAAATCTAATAAATTTACTCAAAACAATCAATTTCTGTAATAAATTTATTCAGACAATCAATTTCTCAAATACATTTAATGACAAAAACCAACTGTTGTGATAAATTTATTTAGGCAAGCATATTTTTCTGATAAATTCATTTAGGCAAGCATATTTTTCTGATAAATTCAACAGATGCACAAGCAAATATTCTATAATAAATTAAGTAGACACATTTCTGGTCCAACAAATTCAGACATTTTTCTCTTATAACCAAGAGACAAAAATCCTACTCTCTGCAAAATTTTTTTAATTCCCACTCCAGTTCTGCTAAATTCTTTATTCCCTTTAGTTCTAAATTATCTTATTCAAATTTCAGTTCTGCAAAATTATCTTATTCAAATTCCAGTTCTGCAAAATTATTTCAATCAAATTTCAGTTCTGCTAAATTATTTCAATCAAATGTCAGTTCTGCTAAATTATTTTATACAAATTTCAGTTCGGCTAAATTATTTTATTCAAATTTCAGTTCTGCTAAATTATTTTATGCAAATTTCAGTTCTGCTAAATTATTTTATTCAAATTTTAGTTCTGCTAAATTATCTTATTTAAATTTCAGTTCTGCTAAATTATTTTATGCAAATTTCAGTTCTGCAAAATTATTATAATCAAATTTCAGTTCTGCTAAATTCATTGATCAATGGTGTCGTTAGTCGCCACACGCTGAGAAACATACTGAGAAGATCGAAGCACTTATGGACTAATTGGTTCGACGTCAGTGATGATGATCTGTTGACTAAACTACACTAAACTCCTTTTTTTCTTTGCGTCGTTTCTTACAACCAACTTTTATCACTCTTTGTGATATGTTTGATCTTTGCCAAGAACGTGTATACGTTGCACATTGGTTTGGTAGGCCCCTAAATGCATAGACTTCTACACGTTTAGGACACATGCATCCGATTTCAGCCAAACCTCTTAGTCGCCTCTTATGACATGCATGGCAGGTAACAGTGGTTATATTCTTTACACCCCAAATTTAGGCCCCGGTAACCACTCAGGCGACACTAAACTAATCATTTATTCAAATTCCAGTTCTACTAAATTCATTTATTCAAATTCCAGTTCTACTAAATTCATTTATTCATACTCCAGTTCTGCTAAATTCTTTTATTTCCACTAAACTTCAGCTGAATTCTGGTATTCACATTCCAGTTTTTCTAAATTGCCCGTCAACCTTATATGAGATAAATAAAAACCTGAACACAAAACAAAAAATGTAGGAAGTAAACAAAAAGCCAAACACAGTTATGTTTATATATAGAATAGCACATGTGTTGCTGGGGCATTCAAGGGGAGCAAAGAATAGTAACACTACAAGGCATGTCGTATAAGAGGCAATTACGGTAGAGACCTAGGGAAGCTACCCTAATAAATAAAAATCGTTCCAGAAATCGGATGTGCTGGCCTACTTGTAGGTGCAAAACTGGATCAGCGTACAATTGATCTTAGGCTCAGATCACATACAAATCAGAAAGAGTGGTTAACAGGTGGTTGATAAGTACAATCAATTCTGGTAGAACAATCAGCAATGTGGCCTAGAGTCATCAAAGGAAATTTTGCATAAAAACCTTCAATTTAACTGTAGCATATAGCGGGCAATATGTAGGTTACTTCAATGTAAAAGAACAGCACAAAAAAAGGGTACAGAAATGATGTATAACATAAATTATTGAAAACCAAGAATTAAAAAAAAAACTCAAATTATGAAAACTCTAGTTTAGTTGGCAGGTATTGACATTCCTTTATTTAAACTCACAAAAACTAAGTTCTTTTATTTACACATCTGTTCTGTTATATCTCTTCATCCACACTACTACTGCTGAATTACATCATTCACAATCCTACTCTGCTAAATTTCTGAATTCATACTTCTACTTTGCAAAATTCCTTAATTTCAAACCCAATTCTGCTAAATTCCTACATTCCTTCTCTGTTAAATTTCTCAAAACTTGCCCTGCTACTTTTCAATTTCCACTTCTAATTGACTAAATTTCATAATCCCAACTCCTACTCTGCAAAATTCCAACTCTTTGCTAAAAATTCCTTCAATCACGTCCTTAACCTGCTAAATTCCTTCATTCCTTAATCCACTAAATTATAGTACTCCCAATAATACTCTGCTACATTCCTGAGCTATTCATACAACTTTGATAAAGGCTATAGTAAACATTTATAACCTCAATCAAACAATATCACAAAAGCTTCTTAATCTACAAGTTGACAAACCAACTCCAATAGACATTAATAAATAGCAATATTATCAGCATGTAAAGCATATATAGGATAATGGCTGGCTCATGATATGATTAATCTGAACTATTACATAACACATGGACTCACACAATGGACTCAACTATTTACACAAGTAATGCACATATTAGTTTGCTATTTATAAAAAAATGTTGTACTGAACTGATTTAAGTCATATGTGCCATAAACTAATTGTATTTTTGATATTTTTTACTTTTGTTATTGTCTTTGTAATTTTTCTCTTATCCATTTTTGTTTGATCTTGTTTGTATAATGTGATGACTGCAAAAAGTTACCAACAACACTAGAAAAGATAGTCATCACCATAAGAAAGAAAGTTGGCACAGAACCTTGCTTGAATTACACTGAGAAACAAAGGATGAAGTAGTTTGGCCACATAATAAGAATGCATCCAAACTCCACAGTATACAGAGTCTCTACATCAGGAAAGAAGGTAGAAGAAGATTACGAAAAAGATGGTTAGATGGTTTAGCAGAATCCTGTCAAAGAGCAAACATAACAATCACCCAAGCCATCAGAACAACGCCAGACAAAAACAGAAAACCACGTCACTCGGCAACAACCTGGTAACAGTGTGATGATAAAAGAAGAAGTAGTATAATGCAAAAACATGTACTCCAGTGCTATATTGAACCAATACTTATGTATGGCAACGAATCATGGACAATGAACAAGATCATTGGAAGCCACAGGTATATAGTTTTACAGAAGAATGCTGAAAATGCCATGGACAGCGAAGAAAACAAATGATGAGGTTTTAAAACAGGCCTGCACACAAAGAAACATTATCAAAAGAATATGAATCAAACAATCCAGGATCTTCAGTCATTTAATGAGAAGAGGAGGTTTAGAACATTTGGTGACAACAAGTAAAAGTTAGGGGAAGGAGAGATTGTGGAAGACAGAGAGTGAGGATGTTGAATAGTCTGACATCGTGGTTTAACAAAAGATCAACATTAGAACTGATTAACTGCACCAAGGAGAAAGAGAGTTGGGGAGAGACATGATTGTCTATGCCGGTAGGTATGGCACTTGATTGATTGATAAAGCAAAAATAAAAATGTACTTTTAATGTACTTTTGTGCTGATTTCAATATTGTTCTTTGTTTCTCAGAGTATCAATACAATAACCAATTAATCACTTCTTTATCTAGGTCCCTGATAAACTATGCCACACAAGAAATGTTAAGGATAATATTTGTGCCAGCTTCGGTCAGTTGTGGTTTTCTTTTGAAAAACATTTGTGTGAAGACCTGGCCATTTTAATGTTGTCATTCTATTTTGTTATTCCTAACAGGGTTACCCAAGCCGGACAGGTCAAAGGAGAAAGGTCAGACTATATGTGGTCTGATTCTCCAAGTTGGGGGTTGTGCGATAGGCTATTTATCCATTCATTTATAAAAGGACACAGTTGCAAAAATAAAAAACAAGTTCAACACAAATAACCAGAGTCTCTGATGAACTAGGGCTTCGCTCCGAAGAAAGATGAAGAGCAGCAGCCAAACTTGCAAAAAAGTTGAAGCGCATACAACCCTTTTTCGACAGCCGACATCTAAACACACACACTTGAGTGGAACCAGCAAATGAAATAGAGGACGCTCAAAACAGACCTGGAGATGGAGTCTTATTAAGGAACTGAAAGATGCTGGACTATCCTGAAAAGTCATATGTTATTAAAAAATCAACTGTAGCGACAAAATTGATTTAGTTCAAATTAATTTGTCCTTATGAACATAATTGAGTTAGCTACCTTAATTTATACTTAACAAAGCTGATTTAGCTACATTAATTTATACTACTCAACATAACTGATTTTGCTACATTAATTTGTACTTAATATCTAGAACAGAGGAATTTCAGGGTTGTGAATCCCAGCCGCTGACCAAATTTTGAGAGAGATGGGTGTCGATACTGCTACATCCCAAAAAGAACGCCATACCGAATATGCAAAAAAGATTATTTAATCAACATCGAACTGGCATGTTGTGCTGCTGGATTTGTTGAAGCGGAGATCGAAGCAACATTACTGTGAAATTTTCAATAAAAATGTACAAAAGAAACATGAAATTAGTCATACCTGCACACACTGACACACCCCAAAAAAAAACCCCACACAATAAAAATGTCACTTTGGAAGCCTATTATTGTTCATTCTTATTGGTCGAGGTTGGTCAGAGTTCATATAAATTATCTCACATCATACACTGCAAAGAAAACATAATATTAAAATGCAAATTGATATATATATATAATATTTAAAAGCTGAACTTTCTATCCATCTTCTTCGTGGTCTTCCGGCAAAGAGGAGAAGAGGAAGACCACAGAGAAGATGGATTCAGGATGTAACTGAAGGTTTGAACATGATGACTACAGAGGAGGGACATCTGGCCTATGAGAGAGATAAATTTTGGAGTACTGTTGGGGTGGCAAATTTCTAATCAGGACAAGCTATTTGATGATGAACTTCTCTAAGAAACTTCTCTAAGATGACTGTTTGATAAAATCTAAGCTCAATTATAAATTGCTGGTAAGAAACAAATAAAAGATTTAAAGCAAACCAGCTCAATCTGTGATAAGAATAAAGAAAATCTTCAAGAAATAGTTAACAAAACAAATTCAGTTTGGTATCTGATACACCAACAAAAGTGCGTAAGTCATATATGGCCTTTTTCGTACAGACGGTCAATTGGCAAGTGTTTTACTGTGACAACTTCTGAGTTTACGTTTTTCTCTCTCGTCTTTCAGCTCATACATAAATCTCTTCTCAAAAGACTGCGCCCTTGCGCAATATCGCTTTCTACACAACTCTGTCATCAGTTAGTTTTTCCCATGTGCTGGGACCTATAGAAAAGTTTTTCATTGAGGCTTTGCAGACATCTTTATATCTGAGCAGTGGTCTGCCCTGGTGCCTCTTCCCTCCCGATCTTATAAGAGGACGCCCTAGGGAGACCCTGAAATGATATATATATATATAATGTCCTCAATAGGATCTGAAATACACGCTATTGAAGTAAAAACGAAAGTATTGTCTGCGTTGAGCTATTTAAAGCATCTCTAACTGGCCACATATCAGACTATAAGAACAGATAGTACATTCTGATCAAAGTTGACAGTGAACAAGTATTAAAAGCTTCCGGTAAAATATAATTATCAAGCACAGGATTTGAACCATCTTCGTGGGAGAGAGAGAAGGTATACTAATCAACTTCTCATGGGTACAGTGAACAAATGGACTTTGGGATGGCTGCTGCGGCGGAGGGAATGCCCAATGTGCCATGACGTCGATCGCATAACATAACAATGCAGGAATTTTAATGAAACTTTGCATGAGCAGTGACTTACCAGTCAACTCTTTTCAATTTTCAACTGCTGAGGGTTCTATTACATGCTCATCCTGAACACAGAACCTACATTTTATCGTTCTTCGATAGAACTGTAAGGGATTTGTGACATTCATTTTTAGGTGCAGCAAGAATAACATGGAATACAACAATAATATTAAGGCTTTGGATTGGCTGATTAACTCTTTCCACACTAAGGTATTTCCTCAATTTTTAAACAGTTAATTCAAGGAGGTTAAAAACCACTTTCAACTTCTTCTTCTCTTCCACCATTTACTTCTTTATATTTTTGTGTGTGTTCGCCCGCTATGAGTTCAGGCGTAGTCATGATAATGGCACCTCTGACCTATTTGTACGAGAAGGCTTACTTTCCTTATCGCCAGCATCGCTTACCATTCAGGCAAGTCTTACTCCAACTTCAGGAGTACTTGTAATTTAGATCCCCACGAAATCTGCTGCCTTGCAGGTCGGCTGGGGACAGCCAAAGGCTAACAGAGAGCGAACCCAGTAAATGCTGGCTGAAACCGGACACGTCGCCAAGGATAAGCACCAGAGCTCCAAATTGCGCTGAATGATGTGATGTAAAAATATGTTCTTAGCAACGGCTGTTTATATATCACAATAAGAATGATCAAAATGGCCAAAATAACGAGAGAGAGAGATCCCCAAGTCAAGGATAGCATATTGTTATACTCTGCCTCTAAATTCCTTCTCCATATGAACATATGAATATAGTGAGAGATAGAACACACCAACAAACTGTATCAAATATTATACGGAAACGAAGGTGGAAATATTTAGGTCATGTTCTTAGATCAGACGAAAAGAGACAAAATCGACAAGTCCTTATGTGGTCACCAGTTGGGAAAAGAAAACGTGGAAGACCAAAGACCACTCTTGAAGAACCATCCAACAAGAAAGTAAACTATTATTGCCTACGATCTCCAACTGCTAGCAAGGCCTCAACGCAACATGGATATCTAAACCTTCCTATCCTGCGAGCAACACTACTGAGACATCATTCAAGCTCTTCTGTAAAATTTTTCTCAAATCTTCTGATCTCCTACATTCAATACATGCCCGCGGACCAGAAGAGACCAGTGTTATTCCGTCCAAATCGGGTGTAACAATAGGCCACTGCTACCTGAACCTGTCGTACATGGAATTGGTCATGATCTCTCCACGTAATCCTGATGGTACAGAACCACAACCATCTAGTTCCCATTCTCGAGAGAAGAAACACAAGGAAGATGAATGCAAATTGGGGAATCTATGGCCTTGATAGTTTGAAGGTTGTTCCTTCCTAGGATCGAACTAAGAGAACATGCTTTAACATTGGAGTTAAATATCCGAATTTGTTTAGTGATCTTGGAAAAATTCCAAAAATGATCAGGCAATGTAGCCCACTTGATTTTATTATTCTTATTTCACATCTCATTGTTCCAACCTTTTGTTACATGTTAATTGTCCTGCTCCAACAAAACATAAGATCTCATCTCTTGAAGTGGGATTTCCCCTGATGGGAGATCACACAAGGGCAAAATGTCAGCCTTGGTTAATTTCAATATTTTCAGTTTTCCTTTGAATGTAGACAGTTTATGACATTAGATTCCAATGTTGTTATCAGCATTGTCATTTTGTAACAGATGGGTCATTTCATCAGCGTCCAGATCATCTAGTGCTTCTATCTAGATCATATTATTATCATGTATATTATGTGTCTATATAATAGTCATTGTATAAGAAATAAAATATATATATATATATATATAGCATCTGTCTATATTTAAAGTATCTCATTGGTTACTGTGCAGAGCTCCATTTCATATTGATAAAAATTTGCTTTTATATAGGATTAATAATTTTTCTTGGATTCCATAATCCTTGATTGTTGATTTTGCCAAGAACGTGTATCTTACATACTGTTGCAGGCCCTCTAAATGCATAACTTCCAATTATAGGAACGCATCAATCTTTGCCTGCTCATTATGTTACGAATGCGTGGCTATCTGGTTTTATTCTTAGGGTCCAAATTTGGCCCGTAACCCTGGACTTAGTTCATCTCTTCGTTCCCAGACTTCATCTTCAGGTCTTTAGATGACTCTTTATTTTCCTCAGGTCCACTAAAGATTATTCTCTAGTTTTACACTTCTGAAGGTCCTTCTTGGTATTCAACCAGGTCCTTTTTCTCCAGTTTGCTGGTCATTTCGGTCTCCCAGATTCTGCTAAATAATTTATACAGTATTTCTGTGGATGTTTTTATGTTGGCTTTAACCGCCTCTGCTGGAATACCATCTGGACCGCCGCTTTTCCATCTTTTAAAAGTTTAATGGCTTTACTAATCTCCTCCTTGGATGGTTTCTCACAGTTGATGTCCAAGTCAATTTCTGCCGTTGGATATCTGGGGGGTTGTAGGTGCTGGTCTGTTCAGGAGTTCCTTGAAGTATTCCATCCATCTTTCCATTTGGTCTCTAACATTAGTGATAGTTTCCCACTACTATTTTTGATCAACCCATTTGATGGTCTGTATTTTCCTGCTAGCTTTCTAGTGATATTGTAAAGATCCCTAAGGTTTCCTTTTCCTGCAGCTACCTCTGCTTCTCTTGCTAGATCTTCTACGTATTGTCTTTTATCTAACTTTATTTGTTTCTTCACTTTCTTGCTAGCTTCTGTGTACTTTTCCTGGGCTATGGCTTTGGCAGTTCTAGTTTTGCTATTATTTAAATCTGCTTTCCTCTTTTTCCTTTCTTCTATTTCCTTGAGAGTTTCTGGAGTTATCCATGCCTTATGATTCCGCTCCTTCTTTCCTAATACCTCTGTGCATGTTTCATTCCAAATATTTTTGGCTTGCTGCCAGCATTCTTCCGCACTCACCTCATCTTCTAATTGCCGCAACACCTCATACTTATTAGAGACTGTGACCGTGAACTGTTCCTTTGTTTCTGACTTCTGAGGTATCCTACATTATATTGGTGTCTATGTTCATGGAATGTTATGTATCGCTTAAGCTTCAGTTTAATTTTACTTATCAGCAAATGGTGATCCGAATCTACATCTGCCCCTTAGGACCCTTACATCTTGTAGAGATGACCTGAATTTCTTGTTTATGCATATGTGGTCAATTTGATTTTCTGTTCTGTGATCTGGTGATACCCAGGTTGCTTTATGTATTCTTTATGTGGAAAGACACTTCCACCTATGACGTATTGATTCGCTGCACAGAAATTAGTGAATAGTTCTCCATTTTCGCTCATTATTCCTAGTCCGTGTTTCCCATGATCTCTCGTAGCCTATGTTGTCCGAACCTATTTTGGCATTGAGGTCACCCATCAGAATTTTGATGTTCCCATTTCTCTGATTACCTATAGTATTTTGAAGTTTTATGTAAAATTCTCTTTACTTTTTCCTCTTTATCATTGGTAGGTGCATAACACTGGGTCACATTCAAGAATACTTTCTTTTTTGGGGGTTCTGAATGTTGCTGTGATTATCCTAGGACTCACTGCTTCCCACTTTATTAGTGCAGTCTCCGCTTATTTAGATAGCATTAAAGCCACTCCTTCACTATGGGGGGGGCATTTTCTTCCATATGGCCTGAGAACAGCATTGTTTCTCCTGTGTTTAGACGTTGTTTGCCTGCACCATTCCACCTAGTTTCACATAATCCCCAGATGCCAATCCCGTGAAATTTCATCTCATTTACAACCTGTGCTGTCTTTCCCATTTGATACATACTTCTAACATTCCAGGTGCCAATTCTGGAGCTTTTCCTAGGTGAAAGGAAGATAATCTGGTGTAGACTCTATGCGGCTTTCTCTGCATCGCTTCATACCTCTTCTAGAAGAGCTTCCTTTCCTCTTGGCTGGCACAGTTTTTATTTTATTTTTATGTGACTTGTTCATGGTTGGTTGGATTTTGTGGCTAAAATTTTCTACTGGATAGGGTAGCCAGCCCTACGCCAAACCCCACCTTAGTCGCCTCTTACGACATGCCTTGTAGGTCGCAGTGCTGCTACTCTTTGCCTCTATGGGCCCGCAGCACACGGGCGGAAAGTAAACTATTGGGATGTAAAACCATACAAGATCTCCAACTGCTAGCAACGAACCGCATCACATGGATATCTAAAACCTCTGCCCTATGTGCGCTTTGACACGTAAAGGAACAAACAAACTAACTATATGAACATACATTAATGTCTTTGGCTGTAATATTTTTAACAAATACATTTTGCGATCTCCTACATTCAAAACTAATGCACATCTGTGAACACAGAAGACTGACCAAGTGGTTACCGGGTCCAAATCGGGTGTAAAGAATAGAACCACTGCTACCTGCCACCATGTCGTAAAAGGTGAGTAAAGAGGTTGGGCATGGGGATAGCTACCCCACCCCGTAAAAAACAGTAGATGGCTACAGAAACCACAACCAGGAAAATTCATAGCTCGCCACCGAGGAAGAAGAAGAACCCCACAAGGAGGGAAGATGGAATGCAAGAAAATGGGAAGAGTGGTGAGATCTGGAAAAGATGGCCTTGGATAGGCGGCTTGGAAGGCCTTGGTTGTGGACCTATGCCTCCCTAGGGACGAAGGCTGAAGAAGAACACAGAAGGCAGGGACACACGAGAAGAATGAGAGCAGACGACTAGTTTAGTAAAACAGGCACTTGGTCCAACAGGAATAAATCATAAAAAAAAAATGAACAGCAGACATGTTGACCACACTTTTACATGATAAATATATATTATTCTTCTACTGCTCACACTCTCATTGACTAACAACGTCAATTTAAATAGTTGTTAACAAGTTGTTAAATAGTTGTCACTAGTCATCTACGTACACACAGACAAACATAACGCAACTACATTCTCTTGAATGAAAATTTGTGTGGTCATCATCACCCGTGATGGACGAGCATCACAACAAGGGGCAACAATGATCAGCCTAGGTGGTAATTCAATATTTTCAAAGAGTTTGTCCCGGAATGGTGACAGTGATGTACATATAAGTTTTCCCTGGTTGTTATAAATTGGTCACTTTTGTAACAGATGCTCTGTTGTCATTTTATCAGCGTCACAAATGTACACATCAGAAGCTTCTATCTATGACATATATATATATATATATATATATATATATATATATATATATATATATATATATATATATATATATATATATATATATATATATAAGCAGTGCTGTCTAATGTTTAATATATTAGGGCTCATTTGGCTAATGACTGTGCAGGCTCCATGTGGCAATTGCAATAAAAATATCCTCTTGTACCGTTATATAGGTATTATAGGGTCTGCAAGTCTTCTTCTTTGCGTTCATTCTTTACGACCAATTTTAATCACTCTTTGTGATATGTTTGATTTTTGCCAAGAACGTGTATACGTTGCACATTGGTTTGGTAGGCCCCTAAATGCATAGACTTCCACACGTTTAGGACACAGGCATCCAATTTCAGCCAATGCTCCTTAGTCGCCTCTTACGACATGCGTGGCAGGTAACAGTGGTTCTATTCTTTAGACCCCAAATTTGGGCCCCGGTAACCACTCAGGGGACAGTTAGTTCAGCACTCTTCGGTTCCTCAGACTTCATCTTCAGGTCTGTTTAGAGTGTCCTCTTTTTCATTTTCCTTGCGGGTTCCACTAAAATGCTTGTCTAGTGACACTCAACTGTGTCTTCTGTAGGGTATGCCAGACTCATCGCCCTTTTCTCCTCTTGACCTGGGTCATCATGGGTTCCTGTCCGGTTCTTATTCACAGGTATGTGTTTGTAACTATTATACTATCTCAGTCTGAGAATCCGCGAGGACATCCGCTGACAAAGGTCTGAATCTTATTTGTATTTAATTTGGTCACCGCCACATTTCTGAGCTATACAGCAACACAGATTTCACAGTGTAGGGGTGGGAGCTTTAATTTGTGTTACGGGGCCAGATGAGTCACCCTTGTTATGTTATACCTGAAGCCCCCTGTGAGTGCGGTTGAATTCCGCGGGCTGGCAGTAAAGCCACAGGTTATCCAGATTTATGATGTTTGGTGCCACACCAAACTGAAGGGTTACGATGTCCATGGCACCGAGCCGAAGAGCTGAAAGTTCAAGTGCTTCTGGATCCAAAAAAAATGTTATTTCTGTGTTTATTTGGTATTTCCTTGGAAATTCTAAATAGTGTTAAAATCGGGTGAGCAAAATGAGGCGACATTGATGTATTACATGGCGCCAGAAACCATGACGCCCGCCGCATTTAACAGAACTTATATATATATATCTCACAATCATCAACTTGTCAATTTTTTGACATTGTCAGCTTTGTTTAGCTATGATATGGTCAGTAGGAAATATTATCAGGAATCAGATATAAATAGATGTGGGGGTTTTCCAAAATAATTCACATAAGCAAATAGAATAATTTGAAATTGATAGAATGAAATAAAAGAGAAGATGAATGGATACATTTGGTCAATCGCTTGTGAACTCGGGGAAACAATTGTATTAATTTAAATTATTGCTTATTTCAAACAAAACTAAAAAAACATTTAATACAAGAAGGATAGATTTTTAACTCTTAGTACAAGTATAAAGTCCTTATGTGGTCACCAGTTGGGAAAAGAAAACGTGGAAGACCAAAGACCACTCTTCGAAGAACCATCCAACAAGAAAGTAAACTATTGGGATGTAAAACCATACAAGATCTCCAACTGCTAGCAAAGAACCGTATCACATGGAGATCTAAAACCTCTTCCCTATGTGCCGCCTTTGGCACGAATGGAACAAACTAACTAACAAGTATAAAAGAAAAAAACACAGTAGCTACTGCCTGTAGTACCGTTATTAAGGGTGGTGCAGGACAGGAGAGGACATGAGCCTGTGGAATTTAATGGCTAGTGCAGTTGCAGCAACTGTTCAGATTATGATTTTTCTTTATTCACGCGACAAAAAAAACTCCTTGACCGTGCAGGGGATTGAACCCGGGTCTCCCACATGGAGAGAGCGGCGGTAGCGTAGTTGTTAGTGAACTCATTCACAAGGCTGGTGGTCCGGTTCAACTCCCACAAGGGACGTGGAATTTTCCAGGCAGCGACAGCTCGACCCAGCCTCAACTGGGTAGCAGACATGCTCTGGGAAAGTAAAGGCGGCTGGTGTGATGCTGACCACATCACCCATCGTGTGCCAACGGTCACTGAAAAATACAGGCCTAACACTGTATTGCCTTATATACCACAAGGTATGAAAGGGTACCTTTACTTTTACTTACTCCCACATGGGAGCCCATGTTCTAATCTGTTCGGCCAAATGCTCCACCACTCCCAGTATTTGCACATTATAATTGCACGTTTTTAAAGTGCTGGTTTTTAGAATAGTATTTTAAAAGGAGTACCAGTCTACATTTATATCATATTTCAGAATGTGCAGAGCTGAAATCTCTGATCTATAAATTTAGCCACTATATTCTACCAAACCTGATGCTGAAAGACAAAACAGGATTACAGAATAGATAGATATATTCTACCAAAAATAGCATACACAAATAGCATCAAATGGATCGCGAATAATTTTGATTCTAAATAAAACATTAGCACATGAGGTCACTTGTAGAAAAACTGGCACTACTTGAATGGTTTGTCATGTGGTATTTTGTATTCTAACAGTTAAACAGTATGAAATAAATTATAGCATGAATATGAGCTTTTGCCAGTGTTTTGCCGGTGCTTGCAAGGGGAGCAAAGAATAGTAACACTGTGACCTACAAGGCATGTCGTAAGAGGTGACGGTTACGGGCCTAGGGAAGCTACCCTAGTAAATAAAAAGCGTTACAGAAATCAGATGTGCTGGCCTACTTGCGCAGAACTGGCACAATACAATCGCTTTTGGGCTTGGACTACATACAAATTAGAGAGTGGTTTAATAAATGGTCTTCTTCTTTGCGTTCGTTCTTTCGACCAATTTTAATCACTCTTTGTGATATGTTTGATCTTTGCAAGAACATGTATACGTTGCACATTGGTTTGGTAGGCCCTAAACACAAGACTTGTACATGTTTAGGACATGTGCAGCTGACTTCAGCCAAACCTCCTCAGTCGCTGCATACAAAAATGTGTGGCAGGTAACAGTGGTTATATTCTTTATACCCCAAATTTGGGCTCCGGTAACCACTCGGGCGAGTAAGTGTCGAATATGAAGCGTTGGAAGAAGAATATGAGCTTTCAAATAATGGTGTGAAGAAGGAATCAAACATGCTCAAACTTTAAACATCAAGCTATTTCTCCGATATAAGCACATTTAAATAAGTTCAGTCATAAACAAAGTTATAGTCACACAATCTTGGAAGACAATCAAGAAAGAGCAAACGGTATATTTAAACAAACAGCAAATTTTGAAGCAATTCTAGAACTCATCTTTCTATCACTGATGTAGATCAATGGATGTTTACAATCATCAGTGAGAGATGATTTAAGATTAATGAAACACACACACATATAAAAAAAGATTATAATTGACTGAAGGACAGTCTTTTGCCCTATATTATATTAATGTTCATTGTAGCACCATTGTGTTCTAACTGATGTAGCACACAGAACAACATATATTTCATTGTGGACTCTATATATAGATATGTTCTTTGTATCCTCGATGGGAGGGTAGATATGAACAGGAAAATACTGGCCAAGACCATGCTTCATGTCCTTGTTGTGCGATCTGGTAACAGATTTGATTAGCAAACGATGCAAAGATCAATATAATCTTCGTTGTGATAAAGCCTGCTTGAGACCCACGACTGGACTATATGGCATTTTTAAAATGGATTCATCAAACTACATTCAAAAGTACATCTTCTTCTGCATTCATACTTTTCAAAACATTCTGGCTCTTCTTTTGGCATGATGTGATTTGGGCCAATGAACAGGGCACATTGTGTGCTAGTTGACAGTATTAGCTAAACAGCTGAAATATTTGCCCCTTTCGGTAGAGTACATCCGAGTTTCGGAAGTGTCAAAAATACAAACTCCCCTGCCTGGCAGAGGGAACATGAGTGCAGCAAACTGATACTTCATTGGAGACCAACAAAATTCCAACCAAATTGAGGATCTAGTGGTCATGAAGTCCTTGCCTTGTGTTCCAATGGTCATGGATTCAAATCTGAGACCTGAACTGTTCTGTTCACGAGTGCATTTTTCCAGAGACCTCTAGGATTGTAGCTAGAGCTAAAGAGTTTGTGCTGTGAGCAAAACTCTACGCAGGTAATGTGCCATTTCTGCAGAGAGGTATTGAATCATTTGGGGAAAACCCTGTATTTTTTTCCGATCCAGAAATACTTGAGCTTTCAGCTTTCAGCTCAGGTGCCATGAACACCGTAAATCTGGAGAACCTGTGGCTTTTTTGCCAGCCGCGGAATTGAACCGCACTCACATGGGGCTTGTCACCCGTCGTCCAACACGCTACGAACACGCTGGGTGGTAGGCGGGCGAAAATCTGGTATAATGAAGTAAATCGTTAGACTTATGACCCTTTAAAAAACATTCATCATTGATCTGAGATAAGACAAAGCACTTCTAGTGTTCTCTTGCACAGTAACACCAAACTCAACTCTAGCTGGCTCAATCTGCATTATTTTTGTTTAGAGAACTCAATGTCTGTTGTTCTGCGGTTCCCATTTTGATTTTCCTTGTTATCCACCAAGTTATCTTTTCTTAAACTCTCTTTCGTTGTCCCTCTAGGGCACATATAAATGCAGTTTTTATCGATGTATATATAGTATTCCTCTAGCGCTGTTAAACATTGCTTAAGTTCTGCAAGTAAATTCTCGTACCACTCTATCCTGAGGAACTCGCTCAATCTATTCTACGGAAGTGAGTCCAATATTTATTTCCTCTCTCAGTAAAGTTCGTTTCAGGGTTTCTATAAGGCGTCCTTTCCTTCTTGAACCCTTTGCCTCCCATTTTAATGCCTGCTTTTGTGATTCTTTGATCCTTTCTTCTCATCAGAGTATGACCAACATATCTCCATCTTTCTTTATAATATGAAAAGACTGTCTTAGATTGTCATAAATATTTCTTGGTATGAATTCTTGATCTGTGTCTTGGAGACATGAGACACAGTCAGTGAATGAGACAACAGACTTCAACATCTGCAAACAAGTGCTGAGCAAGACCCTAATCCCCCTTCCAGCAGTGGTGGTACTGATAACAAACTGCATCACTTCAGCATGGCTAAGCAAGCAGAGATAAAAGAGGGCATAACAAGGCTATAAAATGCTGTGCTGAAAACAGATGTCAGGCTGAATATGTGCAGATATCGCAACTTTGCTGCAAAATATATAACAACGTAACAAATACACTTTTTATGGTGACCAAAATAGAAGATATGTACTCAGTGAACACACAAAAGTAGAAAACATAAACAATTTGACTTGAATCTTATTGGTAATATTTTAAAGTTAATAATAAATACACAAGATTGTGGTCTCTATGGCGTAGTGGTAAAGACGCCTGCCTGTTGTTCTGAAGGTTGTGGGTTCGAATCCGGGCAGAGTCACATGTGCATTTTGTTTCATGAGATACCTAGGATTGTTGATAAAGCTACAGAGATCGTGCTTTGTGCAATAATTTCGGTAGATGGAGTGTCATTTAAGCAGACAGGGACAGAGCCATAGGGAAAACCCAGTGCGGTGAAATCATCCTTCCTCTTTAGACGCACGATCGCCTGTGTGGTGTCGGAGCCCGCAAGGGAAGCAAAAAATAGTACCACTGCAACCTACAAGGCTGTAAAGGGCGAATGATGTAGGACATAGGAAGCTACCTAGTAAATAAAAATCATCGCAGAAATTGGATGTGCTGGCCTACTTGTAGACGCATAACTGGCACAACGTACAATCGCTGACTCAGATCACATGCAAATCACAGAGTGGTTAACAAATGGTAGATATGAAGCGTTCGAAGAAGACATAAGATTGCAATGTTTTATTAGCTGTTTGTTCCTTGCTCCGCCATCTTGTCCCAGCTCATGATTGGTGGACCAAAATCTGGATCATCAAAGTTGAAAATGTCAAACACCTCTTCATGCGTTTGAGATGTAAGAATTGGGTCAGCAGAAAATGAAATATGTGTTGGTGCATTCATATATTCAAGGTTGATGTTGGAATTTGGCATGATTACATCCAGCCATTCTGTCATGTCCATTTGACTAACAGGGTCTACAGGTTCACTTGAATGACCACCCAGACTAAGGGAAGTCAAATCAGTCTCGGATGTGCATATATTGGAAGTGTGAAAATCAATGCTGTTGTTGTTGCTGCCATTGTTGTTGTTTTGGCATTCTGAACCAAATACATTATTTGTGCACACTTGATCTTGGTCTAGTATGCCTTGAGATCTGGTCTCATTTGAACTTTGACATCCACTGTCAGTCATTTTAGAATCTAAATTAAGATTGGAATCTCCTAGGTCAAGGTGTCCGAAACCTGACTCATTTGACCAGTCCATGCTGCAAAGGTCAGGGGAAGACAGCATTTCTCCCCAGTCTAGTAACTCCCCTTCATCAGAATGACAAGTGCTGTCATTAAGGTTGAGATAGGATGACCTGCTGCTGGTGTCGTGGTTATGAGTGGACAAGTTACTAGTATCATTTAGCAGTCTGTCAGAAAACCGGCTGGTGTGTACAGAGGTGAGAGTCTGGTCTCTAGGGTTGGCACTACTAGTGATATTCTGAAGATGGTCAGGTTGTGGTTAAAGTTGTTGTTCATGTTTTACGCAGATGGTATAGATGGTACTGTGTATGTGGATAACAAGGGTTGATTCTGTGCAGATGGTACAGTGTATGTGGTGGATAACATGGGTTGATTCTGTGCAGATGGTACAGTGTATGTGGTGGATAACATGGGTTGATTCTGTGCGGATGGTACTGTGTATGTGGTGGATAGCATGGGTTGATTCTGCGCAGATGGTACTGTGTATGTAGAAAGTGTGGGTTGATTCTGCGCTGTGACCAACACGGTTGACATGGACGGAGTTAGTGACACACATGCTGTTGAAGCTAGCTTGTTTCGCTGCACTGGCTTGTGGTATATCAGCGGCTGGAGTCAGCTTTGATGGTGGAAGGGCTTCATTGGCTGCACTGGGCGGAAGCTCTACAGATCAATGAGAACAGATAAAATAAATTATGACAATAATTAAAAATAAAACTGTAAAGCCTAATAGAATCTATATACTTTGAGAGCTTCTATAGGTGCTCATTACTGCTCTTTCACACCTGTTTAACCCCGATTGAGTCATAGGTCCTCTACCAACTCATGCCAAGTCTTCCTATCTTTATTTTTAGTTGACTTGTTCATGGTTGGATGAAATTTTGTGTCTTACATTTTGGACTAGATAGGGTAGCCAGCCATACACCAAACCCCATTTTAGTCATATTTTATGACATGCCTTGTAGGTTGCAGTGTTACTATTCTTTTCTCCACTTGCAAGTCTTGAAAACAAACAGACGCTGCATTACTGCAGCCTGGCTAAAATAAAAGGGATCAAAGATGGAAGTCTTCTTCTTGCGTTCATTTTTACGACCAATTTTAATCACTCTTTGTGATATATTTGATCTTTGCCAAGAATGTGTATACATTGGTTTGGTAGGCTCCTAAACGCACACTTCTACATGTTTAGGACACATGCATCCGATTTCAGCCAAACCTCCTTAGTCACCTCTTATGACATGCGTGGCAGGTAACGGTGGTTCTATTCTTTACACCCCAAATTTGGGCCCCGGTAACACTTGGGTGAAAGATGGAGGTTAAACTGCATCCAAAATATGGAGTACTTGTTCTTCAGCAATCTCTGGTCATGCGCTTAGTTTACTGTGGACCACAAACTGGGCAGTCAGCTTCAGGTCTGTCAGATTTCCCCAGTGAGTAGTATTTAGGTCGACTGGGTGTAGCCACATGTTTCTTCTCAGCTCACACAGGAGAGTACATTTTTACAGGACATGCTCTAGTGTCTGTTCCGCCTGCTGACACTGGCAGAGAGCTATTTGACTTATTCCTAGTCTATATATACGTGTTTGTTGAGTCTGCAGTGTCCGGTACGTAGATGAAATATGATGACCTGGTCTGTTCTGCTTAGGTCTTTGAAGAAGTCTTTTCCATAATTATATCCAGTGTTTTTCTTCCAGTCTACTGCAGATTTTCTTGGTATGAGGGTTTTGATCTGAAAAAAACATGGGTTGGTAAATTTGCTCTTTGGCACTGCCCTCCTTAGCTAAGACATTCGCCCAAGTGGTTGCTGGGGCCCAAATTTGGGGTATAAAGAATACAACCGCTGTTACCTGCCATGCATGTCGTAAGAGGCGACTAAGGAGGTTTGGCTGAAATCGGATGCACATGTTCTAAACGTGTAGGAGTCTATGCGTTTAGGGGCCTACCAAACCAATGTGCAACGTATACACGATCTTGGCAAAAATCAAACATATCACAAAGAGTGATTAAAATTGGTCGTAAGAACGAACAAGAAGAAGAAGAAGCTAAGACATTGGCACTCTCACAGAGTACAATGACGAATGTGCCAAGATGTGAGACACAGTTATTGCAGTCACACTGTCAACTTCAATACAACACAACACATCTATAACTACCACAACTGCGACTCACCTCCATTTCTGATGAGAATTTCTAAAACATCATCCATAGTTTGTGACTTCATACTAGGATCAATGTTGCTTAGATTTAGAGTTCTGCTCATACAACTCTTGCTGGAGGCCAGACTCTTATTGTTGTTATTGGTTTTGGCTGGAGGAATCTAGGTACGATATCAAAGAACATTGTCATGAAACTGGCAATCTGTTATATAAATGTGAGATTGGAAGATGTACCAACAATCTGTTATATAAATGTGAGATTGGAAGATGTACAGACAATCTGTTATATAAATGTGAGATTGGAAGATGTACAGACAATCTGTTACATAAATATAAGATTGGAAGATGTACAGACAATCTGTTATATAAATGTGAGATTAGAAGATGTACAGACAATCTGCTACATAAATGTGAGATTGGAAGATGTACCAACAATCTGTTATATAAATATAAGATTGGAAGATGTACCGACAATCTGTTACATAAATGTGAGATTGGAAGATGTACAGACAATCTGTTACATAAATATAAGATTGGAAGATGTACCAACAATCTGTTACATAAATGTGAGATTGGAAGATGTACCAACAATCTGTTATATAAATATAAGATTGGAAGATGTACCGACAATCTGTTACATAAATGTGAGATTGGAAGATGTACAGACAATCTGTTACATAAATATAAGATTGGAAGATGTACCAACAATCTGTTACATAAATGTGAGATTGGAAGATGTACAGACAATCCGTTACATAAATATAAGATTGGAAGATGTACCAACAATCTGTTACATAAATGTGAGATTGGAAGATGTACAGACACGTGAGCGTCTGTGGCTCAAGCGGTAGTGACCTCGATCACAGACCCAAGCGCACCTGGTTCAAACCCCACGGTGGGCAAGTTTGGAAGCAAATTGCTCGTGGATTTTACAGGTAAAAATATACCTCACCGTTCAGAAAGCAATGGCAAACTACTGAACATATAAGTGGTGCCTAGAAAATCAACGACTCGTTAACTGTGGTTGATGGCTACGTCCTTTGGGATATGCCACGATTTTCACAGACAATCTGTTATATAAATGTAAGCTTGGAAGATGTCCGACTGTCTTAGTGCAAATATTTGTATGATGTCAGTACAAGATGAGAATATAACAAGGGTCCTTTGATGGAACCCACAGGAACAGCAAAAGTAAGGGAGGCCGAGAAATACATGGAGATGAGATTTGGAGGCAGAGATTAACAATATAAAGAAGAGCTGGAGGAAACTGCAGGAGATAGCTAGAGATAGGAAGACTTGGCATGAGTTGGTTGAGGGTCTATGCCCCAATCCGGGTTAAAAGGCATGAGAGAGAGAGAGATCGAGAGATCGAACACAATGTTCTGAGCATCATCTAACTTACAGTTTGCTGCTGCTTAATTTTGATAGCCTCATCGTAGCGTGGCGGTTCTTTCAAATGTCCATTGAAGTAACCATTAGAAGAACAGCGTTGGAAATGTAATTTTTGTTGGTCTGTCCCCATGGAATTGAGTGGTAATGAAGATGTTCTGGGAACAGACAAAAGACTGCATTAAAATATCTGGAAAGTGCAGATAATCATTATTATATATATTTTTTCATTCAACAGGAATATTTCCTGATAACCAAGTGTTCCTCATCATCATCATCAAATAGTTTGTCCTGAGCAGAACCCCCTACTTCCTCTACTTCTCTTTGCCGGTATGCCTCCTTCCATGATGGTCTTCTCCAGCATTCATGTCTTTTTACAGTCCAAAATACTTCAATTTTCTCTTTCTTATTTGTAGCAGCAGCCAGTTTTCTTTGATTTTGAGTTATTTTTGGATAGATCTATTTGCTCTCTTCTCTGCCCATGATATATGGACGACTCTTCCGAAACACTAAATTCAAAAGCCCATGCATGTTTTTCACCTGCCTTGTTAAATGTCCATGCTCTACACCCACTGGAAATATGCATGCTCTTATTATTTTGATCTTTGTTTTTCCATCAGTTCCATTTCATACAGTTTTTAGTAAAGCCATGTTTGTTCTTTTAATTTCCTCCATCCCATTTTGATCTCTTGTTAGCAGTGTACCTGAGATATTCAAAACTGTATTTTCTATATTTTCTCCATTGATAAAAATATCCTTTGTCGTGTTTGTTTTATCCCTTGTCACTATTTTTGTTTTTGCCACATTAAGATATATAGATTTTGACTCGCTTTTCTTGTGCACTTCAATTATTAATTTCGCAATACTCTTTTCGCCATGAATATTGACAGTAACATGTGACACTGGTAGAAGTTTGCAATTGGGCAGTCTGACTTAGGGAGTAGGGATGATAGTGGAGAAGGGCACACTCTCTCTTTGCCTTTTTAGCCTGGATTGGGGCATAAACCCTCAACCAACTCATGCCAAATCCTCCTATCTCTAGCTATTTCCTGCAGCTCCCTCCAGCTCTACTTTATATTGTTGATCTCTGCTTCCAAATCTCGTCTCCATGTAGTTCTCAGCCTCCCCTTTTTTCGCTGTCCCTGTGGGTTTCAGGAAAGGACCCTTCTTGTTATATTCCCCTCAGTTTTTGCAAAGTGTGTCCTATCCAGCGCCAGCATCTTTTTAACCTCTTGGTTCACTGGAATCTGTCTTGTTCTCTCCATAAGTTCCTCATTTGTGACCCTATCATACCATCTTAGTCCCTCTATTCTACGCAGACACCAGTTGATGAATGTCTGCAATTTATGTGGAGGACGCCCGGTTCCTAAAATGCTATGCTGAAGTTGGATGTGTTGGGTTAAAAAAGGGGGACTGCCTAGAGTAGTTGATAGTAGCTCGGCCTGTTAGCTGTGAGACGCCTCATAGCTTGGGTTCGAACCTACTGTCCGGCATTTGTTCGAGTCCCTGGTCTTACTCAGGACGATAACGTGAGTACCTCTGAAGTCGGAGAAAATCTGCCTGTATGGTGAGGGAATACTAATTACGAGTACATTGAGCACACGGCTGCCAGTGTAAAGTAATTTACAATGTGCACGCTGCTGCCATTGTAAGAAATTGGAAAAAACGGATTTTCACGCAAAATCAGTTTCAGAGATGAAACTTCATCTGAGTTGAAAGCGGACGAAAGAAAGAAAAAAAAAAAAAGGAAGAGTTATCACAGTTGTCTCGATGTATGTGAACTGCAATACTAAATAACATTATCAGAGCAAACGAAAAACGCAATTTGAAAATAGTTATATAAATATGAACTATCATACCTAGAAATGATCCCATTAGTATGACCTGGTATCAATATGTCAGATGAAGGTGCAGCTGTTAAAACATAGGAGTGACCACTGGTCATTTGTGACTTTGGCACAGATGTGGTGGGAGGGGTACCTAAAAGAAAAAATAATATTCATTCAAATATTCTTTTTTTCAAACATTTTCAGACATTAATTTGTATACTTCTAAAGTGGTTATCAGTCAACTGGAGTCTGTACATCTCTATGTAGCTGAGATTCACTTCCGGGTTGACAACATGGTGGATGTGTTAATTCTAAAGAGGTAAACTGTGAGATTTTCCTTGTGTTTACGGTGTGATTGATGCGGTTTCTGGTCATGTAATGCAGGTAAAATGTGATATATAGTGATCTAATTTGTGTGTGTACGACTAGAGAAAAATGCATGACCATACATTGTATTCAGTGAGTGTGTCAGTGTTGTACTGGAGGGTCGTATAATCGGTTTCTGATATGTTACATGCTGCCTGATAACAGACTGTCAGTGAACAAGTTGCCATATTTCGCCTCCGTACCGGCCACAACAAGCTCAGAGCCCACATGTTCCATAAATTTAAAATTGGCACAACTGCCTGTGCCCATGCATTATGGCAGACATGAGGCAGAACACGTCTTGCAAGACTGTCAACGTTTGCAGGTATACGAAAAGAGTACTGCCAACAAATGCAGAGTCGCTGAGTTGTACGGAGAACGGAGTCCTAAAACAACAGTAAAATTCATGATAGAAGTTGGTCCATCAGGCTAGGCCGGGAACGCAGAGAGAGAGACTGAGAGCAAATCCAACCTGCTGCCATGTAGGTTGCAGAAAGAGATTACATCCAGGAGGAAGAGTAGGGGGGCATTACCGGTGCTAAAGAGTTCATGCAATGCC
The DNA here is from genome assembly GCA_020796225.1 of Arion vulgaris. Classification (NCBI taxonomy): domain Eukaryota; kingdom Metazoa; phylum Mollusca; class Gastropoda; order Stylommatophora; family Arionidae; genus Arion; species Arion vulgaris. Next base: position 14,739,260 of record CM036767.1, read on the forward strand.
ATTGAGATCTTCCTGTGTAGAAAAGTGATTGGAGAACACATGGTTATCCCATAAAGTGCAATGGTGATGGTCCTATCAATTGACACTGTGATGCAAAACATGATAGGAGAAAACAAACGGATATTATACGAAGAGGGTATTACATTCTAGAGACCAACTCACCCATGATATTGGAAGCACAAGACTCAGAACTGATGTGCTGAGTTGCATGGAAGCTGGTGGACGTTGGAGTCAGCAGCAGCTCAGAGGAAAGTTGAAGATGGGGTAACGCAGATGACTTTGTGGTAGTTGCAGCTGAAGTTGATGTGGTGATAGGCTGAAGCTGTGGAGGTAGCTTGACTTGGCCTGAGCTTGTTAGGTTAAAATGTATAGCATAAGGCAAGGAGACTGCAGTCTGGCCGTTATGACACCTGTCATGGTGATAAGGTTGCCTTCACTTGTCATATTACTAGCACCACTGACCCCATTCTGGTTGGACATCATTACAGATGCTTGTTGATGCTGAACGTTAGTCTGCTGGGCACCTAGTAACAGTGTATAAAACATGAATTGAATTGTTTTACGACTAAACAGAAAACAGCACACAACAATCTTTCGTCTAAGAACAGGTCACTGCAGGCTTAACCATCACATGCACAGAAAAAAGCCTGCTTAGACTGCACAGTGTGCATGTCAGACAAAAACACAGACTCCAGACACATCCTGCAGTCATGTCCATCATACACACACCAACGAAACGAAACATGGCCTCATGAACAAAGCTTACAGATCAAGCTATGGGGAACTCTTGAGAAACTCCAACTGACATGCAGCTTCATAGAGGTAACCCATCTCATGGTGCAGATAAACATATGAAACTGAATGCAAAGAATAAGAAGTTTTACCATTATGCTTGACAACATGCATAGGACTTCATTATATAAATAAAATATAATGGTTTGCCAATAGCACACTTGATAACACTCTGAAAATTCAGGATTCAAGGCCGGCTTAGGCAAACAAAATTTCTTGTTATGCAAACACTACATGGTTGAACTACAGGTTCCCTGATCCGTTACTTGGGGATCTAAATTACAAGTGTGGCCTGTGGGTGCAAAATAACACAAAGGAACAATGCAGTGCCAGTGAGCTGGCACTGATCAAGACCCTACCACCTTCACATGGTAGCCCTGGAAACAGACAGAGAATCCTGTCTGCTTAAGTGGGTGGGGATCGAGGGAGAGCTATAAATCTGGTATAGGTAGTAGTTAGTTGACGTCAGTTAACTGATGGATTAACGCAATGTGCGGGTGCTTTCTTTTCAAACTGGACACAAACAAGTTAAGGTTCACCCATGTTTCATATGTGAGGAAAGGAAGTGATCCCTCTACCTCTTGCACACTTGGGTATAAAAATGTGAGTGACAGGCTGTCACTACAATCTACAATAACTACGAGACATTAACATTTTTTCATTCTTTGATTTGGGTTATGTAAAAGTGTAACCAGTAAAAACAGTATGGAAAGGAACTGATAAGCAAAAACAAAGATCAGGATAATAAGAGCATGCATATTCCCATTAGCAACTTATGTGTGTGAAGCATGAACATTTAACAGGGCAGTGGAAAACCATATATGGATTTTTGAATATAAATGATACAGGAGAATTCTCTGCATATCATGCATTCTCGATAAAAGAACAAATACACACATCCAGAACGAACACAAAATCAAAGAAAACTGGCTTCTTCTTCTTCTTTTGTCGTCACACTGTTACCGGGTTGTTGCCCAGTGTCGTGGTTTTCTGTTTTTGTCTTGTGCTGTTCTGGTGGCTTGCGTGATTGTTATTTTTGCTATTTGATAGAATTCTGCTATGTCATCTAACCATCTTTTTCGTGATCTGCCTCTTGTCTTCTTTCCTGATGTTCTGTTGTAGAAGACTGTAAACTGTGGAGCTTGGATGCATTCTTATTAAGTGATCAAACCACTTCATTCTCTAATTCTCAATTTAAAACTGGCTGATGCTAGCCAAAATGAATGAGAAAATAGAGGTATTTTGGATATATACAAAATACATGAAGGGCTGAAGAACACAATTATGGAACAATGCATCTTGGCAAAATGGTGAAAAGGATGAGCTAAGAAGATAGATTCAAGATGTGAAGGATGATTTCAGCATGAGAAGAGGTGAGACATCTGACATATGAAAGTGAGAAATTCTGAAGGACTGTTATGATGACAAAGTTCTGCTCAGGACAACTAACTGCATGAAGCATATAAATGTCTAAAAATAAAACAATATTACCTGATGTTGTACCTGAAGTCTGTGACTGATTGATGTGAGCATTCAAAACTACTGATGATGGCTGCTGGTGTTGTACAACAGGGGCTGTTGACTGTAGCATAATCTGAGTAGGCTGTTGCTGAAGTGGGGCTGTCATCACTTGACCAGTTTGAGATGAGTTGGTTAGTTGCTCCTGCGACAGTTTGGTCAGTATGGAGTTCTTGAACAGGAGGAAAAAAATAATGAAACAAAGATTAGGTAGGTATAGCATGTGGTCTCAATGGCAAAGTGGTTACGTTATTTGCCTGTCGTACTGAATGTTGTGGGTTCGAATCTGGAGCGAGACACATGCATAATATTTTCATGAGGTCCCTAGGATCGTTGCCAGAGCTACGGAATTCATACTTTATGCAATGCTCTCAGAAGATGGCATGCCATCTCTGCCAACAGGGACGGAGCCATATGGCGGAAACCTGGTGCAATGAAGTCAATCCTTCGCTTTTGGACTTTTTAGATACAACATTTAGTTGAAACTAAACCAATATTTTGATGACCACACGGTTCTGGGTTGGAATATTTTGATGACCACATGGTTCTTCTTCTTCATCCTTCGCCCCTAGGGAGGCATAGGTCCAAAAAACCAAGACCTTCCAAGCCCAGCTATCCAAGGTGATCTTTACCAGATATCTCTACACTTTCTTGCCATGAGTCCTCCTCATGCGGATCCTTCCTCGGCTGGCAAGCTATGAATAATCCTGGTTATGGTTTCTGTTGCTATCTAGTGATTTTTACAAGGTGGGGCAGCTAGCCCCACGACCAACCTCCTTAGTTGCCTCTTATGACATGCGTGGCAGGTAACAGTGGTTCTATTCTTTACACTCCTAATTTAGGCCCCGGTAACCACTCAGGCAACCACTCAGGCAACCACATGGTTCTGGGTTGGAATATTTGACAATAGTCACGGAACATGGAATGAGAGGTGTCTGCTGTACCTCTGAAGTCGGAGAAGGCATGCCTGTATGGCAGGGGAACTGATACAAAGGAAAGCATGCCTTCATGCAAAAATAGAAGCGCCTATGCTTGAATTCATAGCAGGAGAACGCAAGCAGAAGAAGAAGTGTCTGCAAAAGATCTTACACATGTTCTGGCTAAATACTATCTCTAACCAAGAACTGCATGCACAGTGCCAACAAGAGAATATGATCACCATCATCCTAAAGAGATACTGAAGATGGATCGGATACATGATACTCATGGAGACTAACTCTGTCCTAAAATCTGAGATGGACACCTGAGGGTAAACGAAAATGCGGAAGATCCAAAAACGACCTGGAGGAGAACAGTAGAACAAGAATTGAAATAAATAAATCACAGATGGAATACAATACTGGTGATGGCCAAGAACAGAAAAGAATGGTAGGGACGCAGAGAGAGAAGAAGGAAGCAAGAGAAAAGAATGGTGTGTATTTGTTGCTGCCACAGGCTAGAGAGAGAAATAAATGGAGAGAGAGAGAGAAGAGAGATGGAAGCACAGCTGTGATAGTGTAGTTATTTGTGTACTTGCTTCATAAACATGTGGTCCCAAGATTAAATTTCCCACTTTTCCATAACCATAACAGCTTGTTGGTCAACCCAACCTCAAATGAATACCAGAGAAACAATTGGGAGTACAAGTGCTTGATGTGAAGTTGACCAGATAATTCACAGTGCACCGTTGATCAAAGTAAAATATGGTCCTAACACTATATTTATGGCTCAGAAACATGGAGGACAACAAAAGAAATCACCAGACAACTAGACTTTTGTAAATGGATGTTTATGTAGAATAAAGGGACTGAGATGGTATGATAAGATTACGAACGAGGAACTATGAGAAAGAACTAAGCAGATACCAGTGGAGAAAGAGCTCAGGAAGAAACACTGGCGAAGGATAAGACACACATTGAGAAGAACGACCGGAAGCATTACAAGACAGGTGCTGTTTTGGAACCCGCAGGGAAAGAGGAGTAGGGGACGGCCTAGAAATATACAGAGAAGACAGCTGGAGACATATTAAAAGGATAGGCAAAACATGGAAAGAATTGGAAGGGATGGCAAAAGATAAGAAGAGCTGGAAGAAGTTTGTTGAAGACCTGTGCTCCGTTGGGAGTTGAAGACTGTATTTCCCAGTATATCTCAAGACAAGATAATGGATTTTTCTACTTGATACAAAATGGAAGTGGAACGTCTGGTCGAATGGATTAGAGCCGGGCTCCCATCAAACACCGGTAAGGCCAGTCCTTTTCTTTCTTTCTCGAATCCTGTTTGCCTCACAGCGTCAGGTCAGGAAGAGATTTCTAAACGGGCCCTAGTATGCGCTTTGCAAATAGTCTCTTTAGTCGCCTCTGTTATCTCTGAGGTCCATCTTTTGCGTGGCCGGCCTTTTGCTTTGTACCCATTGTATCGGAGCAGCATTGCTCTTTGAGGTGCACTGTCTGATGGTAATCTGCTTACGTGCCGAACCATTTAATTTGTTGTTTCTTGATGAAGTCTAGTACTGATGTTGTACCCACTTTTTCCTGATGTCTTCATTTCTCAACCGGTCTCTTCTTGTTACACCCAGCATTCGCGTAGACACTTCATCTCTGTTGTGACTAGCTTTCTTCTATCGTTTGTTGTCAGCGTCCAGGTTTGGCACTGGTAACATAATGTGGGAGAAAGATTGTGTTGAACATTGCTCTTTTTGTGTTCATGGTGACGTGTTTGCATCTTAAAATTTCTGTCAAGGGGGCATAAAGAAAAAAATCATAACTTAAACAGTTTTATTGCGGCTGCACTAGCCATGCGGCCATTAAATTACACAGGCTCATGTCTCCCCTGGTTGACACCGGCCTAAAAAGCGATAATACGGGAATTAATGAGCTTAACACAAAAAATTTTTCTGTAAAGAAAATGGAAATTACAGAGAAACAAGTGTTCAACATTCAAAGTATCATGTTAGTTTGAGTGTGAGACTGATAAACTTTGAAAACTTTGCCACCTTAACAGTCCTTCTGAATTTTTCTCTCTCTTGTAGGCCTCTGCAGTCGTCATGCTCAAACCATCAGTTACATCTGAATCCATCTTCTCCGTGGTCTTCCTCTTCTCCTCTTTAACAGGATACCTCCTTCCATGATGGTCTTCTCCAACACTTCATGTCTTTTTACTTTTCCAAAATTCTTCAATTTTCTTTTTCTTATTTGTAGCATTAGCCAGTTTTCTTTGATTTTGAGTTCTTTCTGGATATATCTATTTGTTCTCTTATCTGTCTATGATATACAGAGGACACTTCTGTAACATTTATATTCAAAAACACATGTATATATCACATACTATCTCTTTCATTTTCTCTTTATTCTAAGTAGTTTACCTGTTGGTTGTCACAGACTACCTGTCTCTCTCCCCAAAAACACATGTATATATCACCTACCTATCTCTTTCATTTTCTCTTTCATTTTCTTTATTCTAAGTAAATTACCTGTTGGTTGTCACAGACTACCTGTCTCTCCTCCCAATGCACCAAAAGTTGTATATTTCTCTCAACGTGAAATTGCTATCTTTAGTTATCTAAATTAAGACTTCCATCTTGTCGTCCTTGACATTTGAATGACACTTGATGCAGAGTTGTTAGTTTCTGGCATTACACAACATCCAAGGCTAAACACGTGCAGGTTGTCTTATATACCCCCACCACCAACCCACACATCAGGTTCTGATTTTTGCTTGCATAGCACATGACAAAGTACTGTCAATAGTTTCCTCATATCCATCTTTGTTTCCTGTCGTTCTCTCAAATACCCCCTCTCCTTACTTCATCTCTCTCTCTCCATCCATCAACCATTCTTCTAATCTCTTTCTCAATATCTCACTATTACCTCACTTTGTAATCCCTCTATATTACTTTCTCTCATTCTCTCTAACTAATGTTACCCTTTTTTAACAATCTCTATTATAATTATCTTCTCTCGGCATGTTTCTACTACTCTCTTATATATATGAGAGAGATGAGAATATGAAGGAAAATATAATAAAACTAAAGAGACATAAGATGACATCAACTTATATTTTTATTGGGAGATAGAAAGAGAGAGAGAGAGAGAAAGAGAGAAAGAGAGAGAGAAAGAGAGAGAATGAGATAAATAACAAACTCATCAAATGTACCACATGATTAAACACTACATTTAAAAAACTAGGAATTCCGCCCAAGTAGGATGAGACACGAAATAAAACAATAATAAACAGAGATGAGAGCAGAAATAATGTTAAGAAACACTTGAGTATAATATAATAAGGTGACATAAGGTTTCGTTTTTTTTAGGTTGAGAAAATATGTTTACACAACTGCATCGTTTCTTTCAGCCTGGGTCTTTCCCCCCTTTACTTAACCCCTTTTTCTCCATCCACCAAATTTGTCTTGGCAAATTGTAACTGTTTCGATACGCTACTTCTTACTGTGGTGGGAGACGAGTTTGAACTATCTGATGGTTGAGTTATTTTTGGGATGAATATTACTGGAAATGTAATCAAAGAAACTTGAACAATAGAAAGAAGAAAATATATACAGAAATAAGGAAAGGTAAACAGGAATCTCGGTGATTTTTGGCAACCTGATGATGACGATACAGCGGCAATTGGCAACGAAGTGAAGGCGGCAAGGTCAAGGACAGGCTGACATAAATAAGCAGCGCAGCACAGAATGTGACAGGTGGGATTATGCAAGATTATGGCAGACGGTAACAAGAAAAACAGTTATATAATACATATAGACAGATCAGTGAGTAGCGATGGTGTAGTTGTTAGTGAACTAGCTTGTTAGGCGCGTGGTGCGGGTTCAATTCCACAGTTCTCTGGAAAAATGACGTTGAGAAAACGAAACGGTGGATACAACCCAGAGCATGACAACATAAATACATTAAACAGAAAAGCGCAGACCGCAGTTTTTCTGAATTGGAATGGGACACTGCGGTCAGAGCACAACTCCAAAGAATGGGTCGTCGTCTTCTTCTCTCGATCGTTCTTTTCGGCATTTTGTTCATTCTTGTTGTGATATGTAAACAGCCTTTGCCAAGAACGGTTTTTTACGTCACATCATTCAGCGCCATTTGGAGCTCTGGTGTTTATCCTTCGGCGATGTGTCCGGTTTTAGCCAGCGTTTACTGGGTTCGCTCTCTGTCAGCCTTTGGCTGTCCCAGTCGACCTGCAAGGCAGCAGGTTATAGAGTGGGTCTGAGGGACTCGGCTTCCTGCGCATGTGGCTACACCAAAGCAGTCCACATAGCATATCCTGCCCCAGACTGCGTAGTGCGAGAATGTAAGTCTGGCCAATAGGAAAAACCCTTCAGAACAAACTATTATGGAAGACCGTTGAAGACCTCAAGCGCACCGTCCTATTTATGACACATACCGGTGTTATCGCATAGCAGAGCCCGCCTGCCCAGCGTGTTCGTAGCGCGTTGGACGACGGGTGACAAGCTCCCCGTGAATGCGGTTCAATTCCGCGGGCTGGCATAAAAGCCACAGATTCTCCAGATTTACGGTGTTCGTGGCACCGAACCGAAGGGTTACGATGTCCATGGCATCGAGCCGAAAAGCTCAAGTGCTTCTGAATCGAAAAACAAAATATCGCATGAAATTAATCGCAGAATAATAATAATTACACAGTGAACCCAAAGCAGTCCCCAGAGCACATTCTGCAAGACTGCCCTAGTCTGAGCAGTGAGAGATTGGAGATCTGGCCAACAGAAACAACACTACAAGACAAACTATGGGGAACCGGTGAAGACCTCAAGCGCACCGCCCTGTTTATGACACATACCGGAGTAGTCGCATAGCAAAAGTTGATCGCAAAAGTAGAAGAAGACACAGTGAACGTGCAATATTTTTTCGACCGTAACGGCTGTCATGTCGACCCAGTCTCAATTGGGTACCAGAAAAAGCAATGGCAAGTAAAGACGGCCGGCGTGATGTTGACTACATCACCCATAGTGTGCCGACGGTCAATGAAAAATACGGACCTACATCACGCCGGCCACCTTTCCTTCCCAGTGCTTTTCCTGGTATCCAATTGAGGCTGGGTCGACATGAGAGCCGTTACAGTTGGAAAAATATTCCACGACCACTGTGGTATTGAACCTGGACCACTAGTCTAAGAAGCGAACTTACTAACAACTACGCTACTGACGCTATCACAACGTTACATATACAGACACATTGCGTTTCCACACAAGCTGTGTACGCAGAATACTAAAAATAAACTGGCAGGACAAAATTCCAGACAGCAAAGTCCTCACAAGAGCAAAGATCCCAAGCGTCAACACCCTGTTGCAGAAGGCCCAACTGAGATGGGTCGGTCACGTTGCTCGAATGCCTGATAAACGCATCCCAAAACAGTTGATGTATGGCGAGCTTGAAGGGGCAGACGTTTAGCTGGTGGACAGAAAAAACGCTTTAAAGACAATCTTAAAGTGTCTCTGAAATGCTTCGATATAGACAATACGTGCTGGGAATCCTTGCGCAAGATCGCCAAATGTGGCGCTGTAACAACAAAAGAGGAACCCGAATAGCTGAGAATCATCGTATTGTTGAGTCACAGAGAAAACGAGCAGCGCGAAAAGACAGAGCACACAAGACGCACATGTCTAACCTTGATCATGTATGCCCCACCTGTGGTCGGGGATTCTGCTCTAGGATTGGACTCTACAGTCACCTCCGCACACACCAGAGAGGTGCAACAGCACACGTCTGAGATTGTTGTCATCATCGCTTGCGATGGATGGCTATTATTATTATACAGACAATATTTCAAGTCAACGAAAGGAAGGCAGGCTGTACATTTATAGTCTTCACTTGTCTGTAATATCGCTTTTTAGGAAGGTGTAGAACACGAGGGGGAAGGGAGGACACGAGGGGCATGAGTCTGATTAATTTAATGGCCGCATGGCTAGTACTGTCGTCGCGAATCTGTTCAGTTAGGACTGATTGATAGGACCATCATCATTGTACTTCGGTGAGTAACCATGTGTGCTCCGATCTATTTCTTGCACAGGAAGATCTCATCTGCAGTTCACGAACTCCGTAGCACCGGTGAGAGTTCCCGATGTAATTTTGAAGATATTTTCGTAGGAATTTTATTTTTAATCTTTTCTAATGAATTTGCCCGGGCAGCGGCTTTCCAGCCTGCTCTTCTCGATTCTGAACTATCAAGGCTCTTTTCGTGCTCAAATTGAACACGGGACCTACGTTTTATCGTCCGTCTCTGATAGGACTAGGAACTCGATCTGACCTACACTTAGATCAGGAATCTCTGGAAAATACCCAGATGGCTCCACGAGGGAGCGAACCTGGTACCTTTGGCACGAGAGCCGAATACCTAATCTCTACACCACAGAGATCGTTGACACTGATATTCCTTAACATTAAATTCTGTGTGTAACATAATATAACCTTGTTCTTGCATGTTATGTTTTTTCTTTAAACTCCTCTTATTTAACAACACCGAAATGTGAGAATCTCTTGACGGTTGCGGTTAGATTTCCCATCCTTCCTTCCTTTCGTTCGCTGGAAATATTGTCTATATATTCAATGTTGTCTCTTGTATGAACTTCACTGTCCTTTGTAGCTCCCACAGAGAGCCATGTAGTTTGTATCTCTGACGTTTGGGTATTCTATGTACAATCCTGCTCCTCCATTCTTCACTGAATTTTCTGCTGACCCATCCGTGTATATCCGGACCCAGAGATCATGTGGGTATTCTTCATCAAGTAAACTGAGAGTGACTGTCTTGCGTTGTATGATGTTCTGAGATTTCCCATAATCCCCTACGCCACAGGATGTTTTCTTTATTTCAACCCCCCAATTTCCGACAGAAAAACAACCCCCAACCCCTTGACCAACTTCTCATGGGTACTGTGAGCAAATGGACTTTAGCATGGCTGCTGCAGCGGAGGACAGAGCATGCATGGGGATGCCCAATGTGCCGTCGATCGTATAACATAACATAACATAACCCCTTGACCTTACCGGAGATTGAACCCGGGTCTCCCGAATGAGAGCCTGCGCTTCAATTCACTCCACCAAACATTTCTCTTGTTATTTTTATAGTAACAAGATAAAGATAATATATGTGACAAGATTAGAATGTGTTGCTGGGGCTTGCAAGGGGAGCAAAGAATAGTAACACTGCGACCTACAAGCCATGTTGTAAGAGGCGACTGAGGTAGGGGCCTAGGGAAGCTACCTTTGTAAATAAAAAGCGTTGCAGAAATCGGATGTGTTGGTCTACTTGTAGGGGCATAGCTAGCACAACGTAAATCGCTCGAGTTTGGATCACATACAAATCACACAGAGTGGTTAAACAAGTCGAGCATTCCAAGAAGAAGAAGAATGAATGCAGGGGCGGCTCGTCATTAAGGGCCAGTGGGGCCCGGCCCACCAATAATCGAAAGGGGGAATAACTTCTCCGAATAGACAAATAATAGTAAATACTTTAAAACCCATGATTCTTCCGAAAATTTGTGTCTGGCCCCACCAAGAAAAATGACCACGGCCGCCACTGAATGAATGTATACAATAAACAATACACACCTGAGCAAAATTTGGTGGAATCTGTACCTGCCACAATTTCTGCTGTTGTTGTTGTTGGTGATGCTGCGGATGTTGTTGTAGCTGCATGTGTTGCTGTTGAAGCTGTTGCAATTTCAGTTTAAGGTGCGACTCTTGCAACTGCCTCTGTAGTTCTTCGATTTGTTTAGCTTGAGCTAAGACCACCTGGTCATTGGTCGTCTGATGGGCAGCTGTTGCCTGGTCAGAATGCTGTTGAAATTGATTTAGTTGTGTTTGTTGCAGAAGTTGCTGCTGCAGTTGTTGCAATGTTTGCAACTGTTGAAAATGAAGAAGGGAAGCTGGAGATGATAGCTGGAAAAGGTAAAAACAACATAATTAAATAGTTCACAAAGTTATTGGTTACTAAACTGAAATGGCGAAACACGTAAACACAAAGAACTGCAGTTATACAACATACAAAAACAATACACAGCAACGTTTCTACCAAAAGGCCTTTATCATGAAAAGAATACAACACAGAGTTTTAAAAGAAATTCAAATTTGATTACGTGTTTCGCCATTTTTCTGCAGTTATTTCCGATAACAGTTATAATGACGTCATTTACTGTTACGCAGTTATTTCCGTATAACGAGGTTACTAAACTGACGTCATTGCTACTACTGCGATCCGTAACAGGTACTAAACAGATGCTCAGTTTACTGCAGTTATTTCCGTATAACGAGTTACTAAATGACGCATTGCTAAGTTACTGCAGTTATTTCCTGATACGAGGTTCAAACTGACGTCATTGATAGTTACTGCAGTTATTTCATAAGAGTTATAAATGCGTCATTGCACTGCGACCAAGGTGCTCAGTCTCCTAACATAATAGAGACAATGTGATGGTTCTGTCTGATTGTTCAAAGTAAAAAAAATGGTTTTTGTATGAGGGATTAAAGCCTCTTTAAGCCAAGACACGTCTCTTTCAACCCAAGAACGGGCATTTTATTGGTTATATCAGGGCGCGTAGACCAACAAACATGAACAATAAGAATTATCTCCTTTTGGAGAACCAATGTAGGTTAAATCTTTATTGGTTGTTTCACATACGTCATATCACTTCATATGTGCTTACACTCCACCCGGCAGATGATAACAAGTATGCATACTGATGGTTCCTGCTGCACGCTAATTAAACACACTCATATGCTTCTCAAACATCCAGTTCTGTTTGTACAACGTGCGAATTTCAAACTTACGGAATCACTGAATTCTTCTTCCCCCTTCGCCCCTAGGGAAGCATAGGTCCGCAACCAAGGCCTTCCAAGACCGTCTATCCAAGGCCATCCTTTCCAGATCTCTCCACTCTCCCTCCATTTTCTTGCATTCCGTCTCCAAGTGTTCCTGGGTCTTCCCCTACCTTTATTGTTCTAGGGGTTCCATCGGAGAGCCTGTCTTGTATACAAGGCATTTCATAAGATGCGACTGAGGTAGGGGCATAGGGAAACTACCCTAGTAAATAAACAGCGTTGCAGAAATCGGATGTGTTGACCTAATTGTAGTGACACATAACTGGCACAAGGTACAATCGCTCTTAGGCTCAGATCATATACAAATCACAAAGAGTGGTTTAACAAGTGGTTGATATGGAGCGTTCAAAGAAGAACAGACAATTCGTAGTATCATTTCTTTTTTAACATTTCCAGTGCAATCAAAATTGCTACCCAAATAGGTGAACTGCTCTGTTATTTTTATCCTTTGGATTCCAGGTGATATCTGCATTACTTACCTTAGGTGTCTTCATTATATTTGTTTTTCATAGCTTATCTGCAGTCCAACTTTTGATGCTATAGATGACAAGTTGTCTGTTTTTCTTTGCATATCTCGGTTGTTTTTGCTTAACAAGATGACATATGAACATTCATAAACAATAATAAAAGGAAAAAATATATTGTCTATTCTCAGGTGGAGTTCGTTGTTCACTCTTGCCGTTAAGCGTGGGAAGAAAGCTTTAATTTGCGTTTTAGGGCCTGATGAGTCGCCCTTGTTGTGTTATATCCGAGTTTATGTAGTGTGGTCTCGATATTGTCTATCCATCTTTTCTTAGTCTTCCCTTAGCTCTAGTACCCGATCTCTTTTATTGTATGCTGTTATTGGTGGTTGGTTGTATTTCATTCTCATTAAATGTCCAAACCACTGCATTTGTTGTCTTTCGATGTATTCGGTGCATGAAGTTATGCCCACTCTGCTCTGATGTCCTCATTTCGTAGTCTATCTTTCCTGGTGACCCTCACTGCCTTCCTCAAGCATTTCCTTTCACACGTGGTGAGCTTTCTGTGATGTGTTGCATGTAAAAGACCAAGTTTGGCACTAGCAACAAAGTGTTGGTAGAAACATACTTTTTATCATCTGTCTTTTCACTTTCATCTTGATCTTTGGAAAAAGTACCCAGTGTTAAAGGCTCAATACACCCGAGTGGGCCAAATTTGGGGTGTAAAGAATAGAACCACTGTTTCCTGCCATGCATGTCGTAAAAGGCGACTAAGGAGGTTTGGCTGAAATCGGATGCACGTGTCCTAAACATGTAGAAGTCTATGCATTTAGGGGTCTACCAAACCAATGTGCAACGTTATACACGTTCTTGGCAAAATCAAACATATCACAAAGAGTGATTAAAATTGGTCGTAAAGAACGAACGCAAAGAAGAAGAAGAAAGGCTCAATAGAAGAATAAGAAAAAAAGATGCTGAGAATATGTATAAAACTTACTGTGTGAGTTAGTTGAGCTGTAGCTTGAACAGGAGACATTATTGGTGACAGCTGCGATAAAGGCATATTGATAGTGTTCAATACTGAATTAGTTTCCCTAACTGGATTCAGACTGACGGTTTTCAACCCAGGAGATTCAGTACTAGGGCTAAAACTCTGATTTTTCAAAGGTGAACAATCGGTGTTGGAGCCTAAGTTGATTGTTTTGATGGTTGATGATTCTGTGCAATGATTAATATTAATTGTTTTGATGGTGGAACTGGTCTCGAAATTTGGACTCAAACTAATGCTTTGAACAGTGTTTGTATCCATTATCCCGGTGTCAGAGTTAGAAGTCTTATTGTCTATTTGATTTTGACAAAGATTAGAGGTCTTGTAACTTGGAGTAGTGATTGAGTGCTGAATGAAGGCCCGGAAGTTCGCAGCATCCAGGCTGTGTCCCATGCTGGCTGCTTTAAAAGCTGTATCATCTACACCTTGATTCAGGTCGATAGACACAGAGTCGACCTCCATTGCCATCATCTCTGCTGGCATCATTGAAGATGGTTGTTGTGTGTCTGTGTTTATGGAAACTATTGTTTGTCCATCTGTCACAGAGTTAATTGTGCGGTTACCATTTTGTGGGAGTTGACCACGTATCAGTTTCACAGGCTTGACCAAACTTTGTGAGATCAGGGATGCTGGTAGGGTCAACCTTGGGGTGAGATTTGGAGAAGTGGCTTCATACTCAGGACTCATAGGTGTGGTTGGAACTGAAGTAGAGGTCTGCAGGATTGGAGGAGAACGGGTTGGGGAGACGTCTGTAGTGGTCATTGGTTCTTCTTTAACCATAGGTTTGACACTGACGACTGTTTTAAGACCCTGCATGCTGAAGGGGAAAGAGATAGGCAGCGAAAAGGTAGATGGACGGTTGCTGACCCCGCATGGAGATGAGGTGGTTAACAATGAGGTTGTGGTGGTTGAAGGAATGGGCCTTGTAACAGGAGATGTGGTCAGATCACCATTAGGTTCTGTCTTGATTTGAAATGTTGTCTGGCTAAACTGTAGAGGTGTAAGTATATTGGATGGTGCTCTCGAGTTGTTGGACTTGGATGCTGCTGTTGTTGAAAGTAAGGGGCTGCAACAGTTTGATTCTGTAAATGGTTTTAATCGTTCTATAAGCTGAGGTTTTGGACCTGAGACAGGTAAACTGCGTTTCTTCAGTTCTGCTTTTAAGTCAGCTACCTTCATCTCTTCCAGGTTACCTGTTAACTTAGGCAGACTAAGAGCACTAGCTGGTATAGAGGTTAGTGCCTTTGTAGACTGTCTTGGTGCTACTGAAAGAGTGGCTCTTGTTGGTGGTGGTGGTGGAGACGGTGGTATATCAGGTGGACTAGTTTGAGGTGTGTTTAGACCTGAGAGGGACACTGGGCTGAAAGCACTCTGTGTTACTACAGAAGAGCTTAATGTCAGTGGCTGAGGTGGAGTGACTGTCCGAACTAAATTAGTGTTTCCTACTCCGGCGGATTGGGCCTGGGCTGTTGAGGTGGTAGTCACAACAGGAGAGGTTACAATAACAGAATTCAAAGTTGGTGATACTGAGCTATTGTCTAACACAGCTGCAGGTCCATGTTGTTGCCGATGTTGAAACTCCAGCTGCCACTGGAGAAAGAGTTGTTGCTGTTGCAGCAAGATGTGGTAAGGTTTTTCCTCAACAGCATTAAGGTTTGCTGATACTGCTGCTGCCGCTGGTATATTTGAGGACTGACTCTTCACCACTGAAGGTGGACCCTTATATTCATGGAATTTTATAATTCTGGCTTTAGACAAGGTTTTCGGTTTCGGTTTCTTGGAACGAGATTTTCCTGTACAACCGTTGATAATATTACTATTGCTATGACTAGAAAATGTTGATGTTCCAACACTGGTCCCTGGGTGTCTGCAGGAAAGTTTCGAAGTGGAACTTGATGCACTAAAAATTGCTGTGTTTGGTGATACAAAAGAAAACTGAGGGCTCTTATTGGCTGAGATTGGTATAGTTATGCTCTTGGTTAGAGTAAAAGAAATGGGGAACGATTCAGAAAAAGGAATAGGCGGTGCTGAACTCGGGCTGCTGACATCGGATAAGCCTGAAGATTCATCCATAGATGGAGAGGGGGTACTATCACTTCCTGTACTCTCGTCATCAAACATGAATGATGAGCTGGACTGGTCCATATCTTCAGTGTCACAGGTGGGAAGAAACTGGATTGTTCCATCTGAGAAAAAAAATACAATTGTCAGGTAACAGAACAACAAAGGAAAGTCAGGATTATGTAATAGGTGATTGAACAAAGGTGAGAGCCGCGGTAGCGTAGTTGTTAGTGAACTCGCTCTCAAGGCTGGTGGTCTGGGTTCAACTCCCGCAGTGTGCGTGGAAATGTTCCGACCGCGAGGCTCTCAGGTCGACCCAGCCTCAACTGGGTACCAGACATGCTCTGGGTACCAGACATGCTCTGGGAATGTAAAGGCGGCCGGCGTGATGCTGACCACATCACCCATTGTGTGCCGACGGTCAATGAAAAATACAGGTCTAACACTGTATTGACCTATATACCACGAGGTATGAAAGGGTTCCTTTACTTACTACATGAACAAAGGGATATCAAGTATTACATAAGTAATGAAAAATTAATGATTAAATATGAAAATAAACAGCACTTTCGACGTTTGAGCATAGACCTTTATCAAGATAACAAATACAGACACAAAATACTTAATTAACTAAAGCATAATTCTAATTAAGGATGTCAAGAAAATGATACTAGCATATAGACCTGTCTCCAAGCATGTTTTATCTGAAGGCAAGCATCGTATAAAGTAATAGAAGGAACAAGAAATGGCAAGTTTAGAAGCTCACTAGCTTTATATATATATATATATATATATATTTATATATATATATATATAAATATATATATATATATATATATATAATATATATATATATATATATATATATATAATATATATATATATATATATATATAATAAAAAATCAACAATCAAGTGCCATGCCTGCCGGTGTAGCGATCATGTCTCTCTCTTCACAACTCTCTCTGCTTGGTGCATGTAATCAGTTCTGACGTCGATCTTGTGTCGAACCATGATGTCAGGCCATTCAACATCTTCTCACTCTGTCTTCCACGATCTCTCCTTCCCTGAATTTTACCTGCTGTCACCAAATGTTCTAAACCTTCTCTTCGCATTAAATGCCCAAAGAACCTTGATTGCCAGATTCTTATTCTTTTGATAAGGTTTCTTTGTGAGCAGTCCTGATTTAAAACTTCATTTGTTTTCTTCGATGTCCATGGAATTTTCAGCATTCTTCTTTGAAACCATATCTCTGCGGCTTCCAATGATCGTATTGATTGTTTGTTCATTGTCCATGATATATATGAAAATGAAAATCGTGGCATATCCTTTACAGGACGTAGCCATCAACCACAGTAAACAGTCGTTGATTTTCTAGGCAAAACTTATCGTTCAGTAGTTTGCCATTGCTTTCTGAGACGGTGAGGTCTATTTTTAAATTTCGTAAAAATCCCACGGAAACCAATTTGCTTCCAAACTTGCCCACCGTGGGGTTTGAACCAGGTACGCTTGAGTTTGTGATCGAGCTCACTACCGCTTGAGCTACAGATGCTCACTGTATTAATGTCATGTATTAATATATACATATATTAAATAGGGGATGATAGGTCGTCCTGTAATGAAGTAAATATTAAATGAAAATAAATCTCACGCAAAGTTGCAGCAGAAGACAGATACATTCTTCTTCTTCTTTGCATTGTTCTTTACTACCAATTTTAATCACTCTTTGTGATATGTTTGATCTTGCCAAGAACGTGTATACATTGCACATTGGTTTGGTAGACCCCTAAACGCATAGATGTTTAGGACACATACGTCCGATTTCAGCCAAACCTCCTTAGTCGCCTCTTACGACATGCATGGCAAGTAACAGTGGTTCTATTCTTTACACCCCAAATTTGGGCCCAGGTAACCACTCGCGAGACAGATACATGTCGCTTACCTTTGATTGCATTGGCCAACTCATGCGAGGATTGTAAGATATTTCCCTGTACCAATTCAAGTGGGCCTGGCCTGTGGGCTAACTTATCATTGAGACCGTCCAGTAAACGAGATCGTTTAAGTAGCCTCTGACGTTCATGCAACGATGGATCAATTGTTGTATCTAGAAATAAATACACACAAAAACAGATGTACTTTCTTTTAAAACAGAACATCATTTCGGACAGAATAGCGACAACAATTCATGGCTCATAAAGTCTATGTTTTAGACGGTGGTAGCAGATGATGTATACCACCAACTAAGTAGAGAAGAACAGGTTGTTTTTTTCTACTACGAACAGGGCACATTAGGCTGAGGTACCATCTGTTTATAATAATTCCTCTTGTACCGTTATACGTTACATAGGGCCTGCAAGTAATTTCTCCATACCGCTCTATCCTGGGCAACTCGCTCAATCTCCTCCATGGAACTGAGACCGATATTTCCTGCCTCTCTCAGCAAAGTTCGTTTCAGGGTCTTCCTTTCTTACAAGTTTCTGTAGCTACTACCATCTGTTTAACAAGTACAAAATAGACCCTTCTGACATATGCACATGTGGCACAAGCATAAGGATAGAGACAGACATACTGCAAGAATGTCCAACATACACTGAACAGTGAGAAAACACATGGCCAATCCCCATGTCAGTCCAAGACAAGGTATATGGAGATGTACATGGATTCCGATTAACCCCTAACTACTTTAGAAATATACAAATCGATGGATACAACATTAAAAGGATACAAAACAGGGTTAGTCTGGAATAACCTCACCGTAGCCAGAAAAGTAAGATAAAAATGTAAAGGTTTGTGAGCTCAGACAAGCACAAACATTACTACTTTTCTTTCTTGTCATGTCTGATTAAAGATCCTAGCAAAGGTAAGCAGAGGAAGACCAAGACGAAGTTGGATTCAGTATGTGACTGATGATTTGAGCATCATGGCTGCTGAGGTGGAACATCTAGCCTATGAGAGGAGGACATTTTGGAGGACTGGCAAAGTTCTACTCAGGACAAAGTGTGACAAAGTCTGCTCAAGACAAGCTATTGTATGATAATGAGACATTATATTGTATTCAATATGTAGTGTTTAAGTTTCGACATCACTGCTCTCCAAGTAGACCCAAGTATGTGCTCAGTTTCCATCAGCAGATTGCGAAGGGTATACATATTAATCGTTTCCGTTGCACAATGGCTATTCATGCTTTTGAACCATCCTCTCATGTGTTATGTTATGTTATGCGATCGATGTCATGGCACATTGGGCATTCCCATTCGTGCTCTGTCCTCCATTGCAGCAGCCATCCCAAAGTCCATTTGCTCACAGTACCCATGAGAAGTTGATTACTATATCTTCTCTCTCTACCACGAAGACGACACTGTCTGGCATGTCCAAACTTAACGATTAATTCTCGAACTCGTTCCAGTGTCTGAGACCCGCCCATGTCACACAATTGAGAGCGTACCGCATTGTTCCCTCCCCCCCTCATGTGTATAAATCATAGGTTCCAAAAGTGGGTGGTACTGCCCCCCAGTGGGCATTGAAGTCTTCTGGTGGTGGTGGTGGTGGGGTGGATAGTAGTTTCAGAAGCATTGGGGGTGTGGTCCTTTATGTGATTAGGGGTCGGTGGCTCTATAAAGAAGAAATTAATAATATATATTTTAAAATAAATTGTTTTCGTGATTTTTTTTATAGAAAGAAATATTTTTTTGGGAAATAAATTATTTTAGTGATTTTTTATAAATATAAATATTTTTTTAAATAAATTATTTTAGTGTTTTTAGTTTGGGGGAATAAAGTTTATGTCGTGCAAAGTCGGCGGTGGGCTGAAAAAGTTTGAGAACCTATGGTATAACTAAAGTATGACTTATTTGAAATATATGGGTTTACAAGCTCTTTAACGTCACAGGTAAATCATTTTTCTCAAACTGTCATCAAATATCCCCGACTAATAATTGGGAAACTTTGTGAGTAACACATACATATCTATAGCAATTCCTCAGCTCACAATGCATCTAAATCCACAAGTCAGGGCTCATTAGAAAGATTATTTTGGGGAGATTCCTGAGGCAGGTTCATTTTTTACAAACATTTCTCCAACGATCTATACTTTTCTATAGAAATGTTTATGACTTTTATTTTCTTCCCACAGACATTTTTCAATGATATGTGCAACATAGCCTGTTCTCTAGTTGTGTTCAAGTTTTTTTGTTTATACTGTACAAACTTGTCTTGCCAAGGAAGGTGTCAAAAATTGCAGGTTTGCATGTAACAAATATTTGGTTGCTGCATTTTTCAAGCCACAACAGCACCTAATTTTGACAAGAGAGAGCTCTCATAATGAAGGTTATTTTAGGGGGAGAAATTTAAAAAAAATGTAGATTTTGTAATGGTCACGGCTAATTTCATAATTATAATTCTTCCTCATCCTTCGCCCCTAGGAAGCATAGGTTCGCAACCAAGGCCTTCCACACCCGCCTATCCAAGGCCATCCTTTCCAGATCTCTCCACTCTTTCTTCCTTGGGTAGCGAGCTATGAATTTCCCTGGTTGTGGTTTCTGTAGCCATCTTGTGTTTTTTACGGGGTGGGGTAGCTATCCCCACGCCTAACCTCCTTAGTCGCCTCTTACGACATGCGTGGCAGGTAACAGTGGTTCTATTCTTTACACCCAATTTGTGCCCCGGTAACCACTCGGGTGATAATTATAATTAATTATCTTTAAGTTTTAAGACGGTATTAAATCAGTTGCCCACGGACGAAATGAAAATTGCAATCTGCGTCAATATACTTCCGGCCGGTCAACATGAGCGGACTTGTAACGATCCTGTAGTAAACGAAGTTGGCATTATCATAGCAGGAAATGATTTTAGAAAGAGGGATGTAATCTTGCAAAAAACGAGATAACAAGCTGCAACAGATATCCAGAGTGAAGTCGGGTTAATTAGCTAGTATAAAATAATTTGGTAATTATGTTAATCAAAGATATAACTGTTACAGTAAACAAGATCAGAAGTACTCTGTGGACCACAATGAATATCTTTACCAACAGAAGTACTCAGTGGACCACAATGTAACTGTTACCAACAGAAGTACTCAGTGAACCGCAATGTAACCCTTACCAACAGAAGTACTCAGTGGACCACAATGTAACTCTTACCAACAGAAGTACTCAGATGACCACAATGTATATCTTTACCAACAGAAGTACTCAGTGAACCACAATGTAACTCTTACCAACAGAAGTACTCAGTGAACCACAATGTAACTCTTACCAACAAAAGTACTCAGAGAACCACAATGTAACTCTTACCAACAGAAGTACTCAGTGAACCACAATGTAACTCTTACCAACAGAAGTACTCAGTGAACCACAATGTAACTCTTACCAACAGAAGTACTCAGTGAACCACAATGTAACTCTTACCAACAGAAGTACTCAGTGGACCACAATGTAACTCTTACCAACAGAAGTACTCAGTGAACCACAATGTAACTCTTACCAACAGAAGTACTCAGTGAACCACAATGTAACTCTTACCAACAGAAGTACTCAGTGAACCACAATGTAACTCTTACCAACAGAAGTACTCAGTGAACCACAATGTAACTCTTACCAACAGAAGTACTCAGTGGACCACAATGTAACTCTTACCAACAGAAGTACTCAGTGGACCACAATGTAACTCTTACCAATAGAAGTACTCAGATGACCACAATGTATATCTTTACCAACAGAAGCACTCAGATGACCACAATGTAACACTTACCAACAGAAGTACTCAGATGACCACAATGTATATCTTTACCAACAGAAGTACTTAATACTTAGTGGACCACAATGTAATTCTTACCAATAGAAGTACTCAATGCTCAGTGGACCACAATGTAATCCTAAACAGTTGAAATACTAAATACTCAGTGACAACAAAGTACATCCATACACACATAAATACCCAACACTGTGTGGACCACAAGTGTACCCTTATATTCATAAATATCTAATACTCAGTGGACCACAAGTGTATATCCATACCTTCAAGTATATGCTGCTGAACAAGCAACTGTCTGTCAGGTCTGTGTTGAATTTTATGACGCAGCAGATCACCAGTCTGATAAAAACATCAAAGAAAGTATAAAATATAAAAAATAAGAAAGCTGAATAAACACAGTCAACTCTACTATAAAAAACTGTCAACGTTACAAGGAGAGATAGAGTGAGAAACAAGAATATCAGAAGCATCGTTGGTACTATACCATGCATACAGTACATCGAGAAGCACAGAATCAAGTGGTTCGGCCATCTAATGAGAATGGAACCACATTTACTACCATCACGTGCCTACAATAATCGATACTCAGGGCGCAGAGCACGAGGCAGGCCAAGAACACGATGGATAGATAACATCTCAGAGTCCTGCGAAAGCATGGACTGACAACGTCAAGCGCAGCAACACACCTGGCACAAGATAGAAAACTAACTCTCCCCACGACGCTCGCAGCAAATGTGGTTAAGATAAGATAACTCTACAAGCACATTTCCTATTAGATATATTAATGTCAGGGATAACAAGGCTCATAACACACAACGCTGCAATTGACAACGAAATGGAAATTCCATGGTTTGAGGTCAGTGTGGACACAAGTTTTCAATGTGCACACAGTGCGTGGTTGAACTACAGGAGACTGATCATTTACCTGTGGATCTAAATTACAAGTACCTTGAAGTCGAAGTAAGGTTTGCCTGAATGGCGTGGGAAACCAGTGTTAAGGAAAGCAAGTCTTTACCAAAAAATCAGTCAGAGACGCCATATTAGGTACCATGACTCCACCTAAATTTATAGTGGGCGGTTGGGCAAAAAAATAACACCAACTGGATTCACTATACTTTTATAGTGATGAAGTTGCTTGCCTGTCGTACTGAAGGCTGTGAGTTCGAATCCGGACAGTTATATGTGACATTTTTTCATGAGATCCCTAGGACTGTTGCAGGAGCAACGGAATTCGTGCTTTGTGCAATACTCACAGTAGATATGGTGCCATTTCTGCAGAGAGGGACTGAACCATATGGGATAAAACCCAGTGCTATGAAGCCAATCCTTCGGCTTTATACCCAGTATTTATATTTCAAAACACTTATACATTTTTCTTCTGCCTAGCTAAATATCCATGGTACACACCCATACAAGTGAACACATCACCAGTGCCAAATGGTTACATTTTTTGTTAACAATATAGCAGAATAATGATTGGAAATAAAATTAAATTACAACAGAAGACATTTTCATACACTAATAAGTAACAAGAGACAAAAAACAAGAATGTTCTAATTGGATAGTTAAATAAAGAGTAGCAGATAGAAAAATGCATTTCTCATACTTGATAGCCTCACCCTAAATTATTGATACAAACGCCTGTATGTTACTGGGGCTCGCAAGGGGAGCAAAGAAGAGTAACAATGCGACCTACAAGGCATGTCGTAAGAGGCGATAGATGTAGGGAAGCTGCTCTAGGAAATAAAAGCGCGCAGAAATAGGATGTACTGGCCTACTTGTAGGCGCATAACTGGCACAACACGCCTGAGTGGTTACCGGCCCAAATTTGGGGTGTAAAGAATAGAACCACTGTTACCTGCCACGCATATCGTAAGAGGCGACTAAGGAGGTTTGACTGAAATCGTACACATGGGTCTGCTAGGCTTGCAGAAAATGGATGCACCAGGCGTAAGGCGCATAACATGGTGCAACGACCCTCACAATGAGGAATGGGATAACGGATTCTACAGTCACCAATCTGCCTCGGAGACTTAGCCATGCAGTAAGAATGTCAGACCTACCATCACAAGGGTGGCCAAAACTTACTCGGGGAAGAGGTCAGTACAAACAGGGAAGCAGAAATCATAGGAATTATATCCTACAGAACTGCCCCAGTATGCAGACTTGAGAAGAAAGAGGTGGCCCAATTACACGTGTCCAAGACAAACTGTATGGCATGGCTGATAATCTGAGACAGACGGCTGCCTTTATTAGAGAATCCAAAATCCCAATCTAGTGAGAATGCAGAAGAAGAAGAATAAGTGTTTCGATCTCCTCCTCAGTATATCTCTCAGCGAGTGGCAACTAACAACTCAGGTTCTTTGTTGGTTTACTATTCATCTTTGGCTACCTTAGCTCTTGTCTATCTACACCACATTTGACTTGGTATTCTTGCAGTCTGGTCAGGGCTGTAGATTGATCACTATTACTTGAATCAGTTATACGTCCTCTCTTTAGGGGACTTTAAACCTAAACTTTGAACTTTATTACCGCAAGTGAAATTGCCTCCCCGCTACAAAGTTTCACAGACGTAACAAATAAGCTCAAAGTAAAACACTCACTTTTGCCCGTTCTAATTGCTTGGTCTTTTCAGCAAAAGCTGGTGGTGTCTTTAATGCTGTCAAGTGGATGGAAATATAAAACAAAATAATGATTCTTACTATCAATAACATACAAAAATTTGTTAAAATAATGATTCTTACTATCTATGATTTGTAAGGTGTAAGTGGGCCACCTCTTTCTTCTCAAGTCTGCATACTGGGGGCAGTTCTGTAGGATATAATTCCTATGATTTCTGCTTCCCGTTTGTGCCGACCTCTTTCTGCAGCAAGTTTTGGCCACTCTAGTGATGGTAGGTCTGACATTCTTACTGCGTGGCTAAATCTTCGAGGCAAATTGGTGACCATAGAATCCGTTATCCCATTCCTCATTGTGAGGGGTCGTTGTACCATGTTATGCGCCTTATGGCCTGGTGAATCCGTTATCCCATTCCTCATTGTGAGGGATCGTTGCACCATGTTATGCGCCTTACAGCCTGGTGTATCCGTTTTCTGCAAGCATTTGTTTCGGGTTAGCATTCCCTATAACAAGCAACTAAAAACCAACATTAGAAAGATGTATAAACATAAATATAACTCACGTGGATATATGCCTCTGTCTACGAGCTCGTTCACAGATCTCCTCATCATTAGCTTTCGCTTTAGTGCTAGAAGTGGTTGGTCACACAGAGAGAAAACAGACATACTTGTTAAAATTGTTATTTGTTATTGATACTTTAAAGCAGTGGCGGCTCGTCTATAAGGGCCAGTGGAGCCGGGCCCCAACAAAAATAATGTATAACGTGTATTTATTATTTTTAAATTAAAATATAGCAATCTAAAACCATGATTTATACGGAACAAAATGTCTGGCCCCACCAAGAAAAATTATCACGAGCCGCCCGGCTTTAAAGGTATATTCACAACTATCTGTAAATATCTAATCTTCTTCTTCTTCGAACGCTCCATATTGACCACTTGTTAACCTCTCTGTATGATTTGTATGTGATCTGAGCCTAAGAGCGATTGTACGTTGTGTCAGTTATGCGCCTACAAGTAGGCCAGCACATCCAATTTCTGCAATGCTTTTTATTTACTAGGGTAGCTTCCTAGGTCCTACATCAGTCACCTCTTACGCGACATGCATTGTAGGTCGCAGTGGTACTATTCTTTGCTTCCTTGCAGGCCCTGGCACCACATGGGCGATATTTAATCTAATATATATGAATTATGTTAGGGGTTCTCAACCGTTGGAGATAATACCCGGTTATTGTGTACAAGAATGGTAAGGGGGTTAGAGAACCATGGAACAATGTACAAGAAGAGCTCATGAGTTAGTTCTTCGTAAGGGATCCAAAAATCTTATGACAATGTGCACAAAAATGTGTAAGGGATCCCAGAATAATTGGAAAGGGCACAGTGTGCACGGACCCTCAGAAATTGTGCAAGTGAGGCATACAATAATAAAGAGTTTTAAGAACTCCAAGGAAAGCACCGGAGCCAATGAATACGACCAATAAATAGTATTAGGGGCTTCAGAAAAAAATAAAAATTACCGAACACGGGATACGAACCACAAACGCCTAGCCCTACAGACAAGCGTTTTCAAGAACATAACCAGTCAGTTCCTCCCCAAAAAGAGCTCCACTAAGTTGTGTCTTTTATAAACAGCGTTGACTATAGAACACAGGATTAGATCGAATAGTGTTTGCACAGCCAGCACACGCGTAAGCTATTCGTACTTGTATAATATGAGACGAAACAACGGCATACATACACACATGGAGGAGGACGGGATGGGGAAGAGGAAGAAATGGGGACACTGATAATAAGAAAGCAAACCATCACGCAAAAAGACCTTCATGCAAAAATCAGTTAGAAGCGTCATACCAGGTGCTATCGGCCGGGTGTTGCCAGGGCTCGCAAGGGAGCAAAGAATACAACACTGCGACCTACAAGTCATGTCGTAACAGGCGACTGAGGTAGGAGCCTAGGGAATCTACCCTAGTAAATAAACAGCGTCGCAGAAATCGGATGTGCTGGCCTACATGTAGGCGCACAACTGGCACAATGTACAATCGCTCTTAGGCTCGGATCACATACAACTCACAAAGAGTGGTTAACAAGTGGTCGATATAGAGCGTTCGAAGAAGAAGAATAATAAGCGCACTGACTACGCCTGAATTCATATCGGGTGAACACAAGAAGAAAAGTCCCATACTTTACTTGGGATTTGAACCCATGTCCCCATAATTCAGAGATCGGCGTTCTTAACTACTCGACCATCGCCCGAGTGGTTACCGGGGCCCAAATTTGGGGTGTAAAGAAAAGAACCACTGTTACCTGCCCGCATGTCGTGAGAGCCGACTAAGGAGGTTTGGCTGAAATCGGATGCACGTGTCCTAAACGTGTAGAAGTCTATGCGTTTAGGGGCCTACCAAACCAATGTGCAACGTATACACGTTCTTGGCAAAGATCAAACATATCACAAAGAGTGATTAAATTGGTCGTAAAGAGCGAACGCAAAGAAGAACTACTCGACCACACAATCTTATATACCTTGTTGATCACATTGAAAAGAATATTTGCTTCGTAATTGTTATGATTTGTACTTTACAACTGACTCAGTACATCCGTTTCGTTCTGCTTCGCGATAGTTTCCGGGTAGGAAGCGTTTTACCAAATAACTACCCAAGGCACGTGTGTATTTTGTATTTGCACGTGTGTGTTATGTGTTTGCACGTGTGCTTGATGTGTGTGCACGTGTGTATGTATACTTATTTAGTCGTTTTATTTCTACTCGTGTAGTGTGGAGAACATTTAAAGTGATGGTCATACAATGTAAAGGATGTCCTTCTATATGGAGAAAAGACACGGAGAACAACTAAGTGGAACATCAAAAAGTTGCAGACATTCATCAATAAGTGTCTGCGCAGGATACTCCATCTGAGATGGTGTGACAGGACCACAAACAGGGAACTGTGGGATAGAGCAGGACAATGGCAGGTGGAACAAGAGATAAGGAGGAGAAGATGGCGATGGATAGGATACACACTGAGGAAACCTTCAGACAGCATCACGATACAGGCTCTCCGATGGAACCCCCAGGGCAATAGATGTAAGGAAGACAATGGAGACGGGGTTGGAGACGAAATGCAAGAAAATGTGGAGAGAACTGGAAAAGATGGCCTTGGATAGGCTTGGATAGGCGGGCTTGGAAGGCCTTGGTTGTGGACCTATGTCTCACTAGAAGCGAAGGGTGAAAACGAAGAAGACACAATCATAAGGTTGCCTCTTTTCTGAAAGGTTTCCAGTTCAAAACTCTGTCCTTCAGGGACTGTTCGATGTTGTCATTTTATCGTACTGCCTCAGACCTATGCTGCTGCACCTCACTGGTGTGCGCGGAGGTGACTATAGAGTCCAATCTTTGCACAAAATCCCCTACCATAGGTGGGGCATACATGATCAAGGTTAGACATGTAGGTGTTATGTGTTTTGTCTTTTCGCGCAGCTCGCTTTCTCTGCACCTCAACGGCACGACAATTCTTAGTTATGCGGGTTCCTATTTTGTTGTTAGAGCGTCACATGTTGGCGATCTTGCGCAAGGGATTCCCAGCACGTGATGTCTAAATCGAAGCATTGTAGAGACACGTTAAGAGTGTTTTTAAAGCTGTCCACGCGTGCCCAGCGTGTTCGTAGCGCGTTGGACTGTGGGTGACTAGCCCTCTGTGTGTACGGGTTCAATTCCGTGGGCAGGCAGAAAAGCCACAGATTCCCCAGATTCACGGTGTTCGTGGCACCGAACCGAAGGTTACGATGTCCATGGCACCGAGCCGAAGAGCTGAAAAAGCTCAAGTTCTGGATCGAAAAAAAAGCTGTCCATTGTCCACCTGCCCAGCATGTTCGTAGCGCGTTTGACTGGGGTGACACGCCTCTCTGAGTGCGGGTTCAATTCCGCGGGCTGGCAGAAAAAGCCACAGATTCCCCAGATTTACGGTGTTCGTGGCACCAAACCGAAGGGTTACGATGTCCATGGCACCGAGCCGAAGAGCTGAAAGCTCAAGTGCTTCTGGATCGGAAAAAGCTGTCCACCAACTGATCGTCTGCCCCTTCAAGTTCGCCATACATCAACTATTTTGGGGTGACTCTCTTAAGGCATTGATAACGTCTGATCTGTATATTGTTCGTCCTACCTCGATCACTGCTGTGTCAGCAAGCCGATCTGCTCGCTCATTGCCCTCCATGCCCGTGTAACCCGGTACTAAAATAAATGTCTACGTATCATCTATGTTCAGTGCCTTGGGCCATTTATGCCGTATGTAATCAGACTCAATTTTCTTGAGTATGTTCATTGAGTAAAAGAACAACAGATGAAATGGTTTGGAAACCTGACAAGAATGCCCTGGTATCGTCTACCACAGAGAGCCACCAGAAAAAGTATAATGAGTACAAAGCAAGAGGAAGACCACGCAAAGATGGAGCGACGGCATCAAGAACAGCCTTACGAAAATGAATATCAGCCAATGCCAAGCACAAGATACTTTCATCCCAACACATAAAGAGTCAATGTAAGAAAGACAAACACACAAGATCACTACGCTTCACCCCAACACTTCTATAAAGAAGTCAATGGGGAAGAGAAGAACAAGCAGACACAAGATCACTACGTTTCACCCCCAACACTTCTATAAAGAAGTCAATGGTGAAGAGAAGAACAAGCACACACAAGATCACTACGTTTCACCCCAATACTTCTATAAAGAAGTCAATGGTGGAAGAGAAGAAGAAGAGTTATTGAGCCACGAATACAAGCATTTGTAGTCATATGTGAAGCCAGTCCTTCCGCATTGCTGAGTATTCATTGAGTCACTGAATACATGCATCTTGTAGTCATGTGTGCCAATCTAGCTCAACGTCCTGGTACGCTACTGATTTAATTGTGCATACATGTCAGTTAAGCATAACCTGCTTCCTTTACTCTTCTTCTTTTTCTCTAATCCTGTTTTGCCTCACATCGTCAGGATCAGAAGAGATTACTAGAACTGACCTTTTACCATTCGGGGTTCGCAAGGGAGCAAAGATTAGTAACGCTGCTACCTACAAGGCATGCCGTAGGACGACTGTAGACTAGGAAGCTATCCCAGTAAATAAAACGCATCCAGAAATAGGATGTTCTGGCCTAATTGTAGGTGCATAACTGGCACAACGTACAACAATCGCTCTTAGGCTCAGATCACATACAAACCGCAAGAGTAGTTTAACAGATGGTCGATATGGGGCGTTTGAAGAACCACTAAAGAAGAAGAATGGGATTTTGTGTGCGCTTCATAAACATTGTTTTTCGTCGTCTCTGTTATCTCCGAGGTCCATATTTTGCGGAGTAACATTGCTCTTGCTTCATTAACAATGAAAAATAAATCAACAAATGAAGAAACAAGAGAAAGAATGACTTAGATCAGCGTTTCTCAAAGTGGGCGGTACCGCCCCCCAGTGGGCGCTGAAGCATTCTTTGGGGGTGTTCAGGTGGTTAGGGTAGATGGCTCCTTAAATAAGAAATGAATAATACATATTTTAAAATAAATTATTTTCGTGATTTTGTTATTGAATAATCATTTAAAATTTGAATTCTGCATTTTAATTCATCTTATGCCGTCTTACACGATCCATTTTTTCATCAATTTTCTATTTCATGTATAATCATTTGAAACTTGACCATGTATTACAGAAATATATTTCAATTTTCTATGTCAAACAAAAAATAGAGCATGTATCTATGTGGGAGGAGGGGGGGCGTTCGCAAACTGTTATAATGTGGAGGAGGAGGGGGTGTTACAAAGTTTATGCTGTGCAAAGTGGGCGGTGGGTCGAAAAAGTTTGGGAATCTATGACTTAGAGCGAGAGAAAGAAAGTTAGTATTGTAAAAGAACGCTGCTGTCGATAACTTGTTTTCTCCAGGTACGGGTTAAGACCTGGCCTGACATTGAAGCTTTACAACCACAGAAAGAGACCAACACTCAAAATGAAAAACGCAAGCGAGCAGGTACACAAGATAAATACATGATGTTGACGTCAGCATGTTTTCCAGGCAATTTACACGAGCGTTCAGGTAGCAAGGTCCTGGAACTGAGACCTGATCTATCAGATGGTTTCTACAACTGCTAACTCACCTGAGATGACTGGCATGATAATACGACCGGGTATAAAAAGTACAATTATGAACATATTATTCTTCTTAAGTGTGCAAATTTTTTTTTAATGTTCAAGTTCCCCCGTGTGTTGGCGGGGATACAGGGAAGCACAGAATAGTAACACTGCGACCTACAAGACATGCCGTTACAGGCGACGGAGGTAGGGGACTATGGAAGCTACCCTAGTAAATAAAAATCGTCGCAGAAATCGGCCTGATTGTGGGCACATAACTAGCGAAAAAATGGTGGTGGTGGGGGAAAGACTGCAGTAAAACTTGGTAAAATCGCGAAACACGTAAAAACAAAGTACTATAGTTTTACAAAATACAGAAACAGTCACGATATACAGCAACGTTTCGACCCAAAGGCCTTTATCAAGCAACAAGAAGCAAACGATACAACAAGAATGACGAATTTCGAGAATCAGATAGGTTTGAATGTTTCCATATGTAATCGTCCATTTGTAGTGTTCTTCGAAATTCGTCATTCTTGTTGTATCGTTTGCTTGATAAAGGCCATTGAGTCGAAACATTGCTGTATATCGTTACTGTTTCTGTATTTTGTAAAACTATAGTACTTTTTTTACGTGTTTCGCACGTAACTTGCACAACTTACAATCACTTTTAGGCTCGGATCACATAACACAAAGAGTTGTTAATAAGTGATCGATATGAAACGTTCGTCGAAGAAGAAGAAGAGGTAAGCTCAAGTTTAAACGATAAATGAGTAGTCTACATGCAGTGAGTAATGATCAACAGAGGCAGTCACATTACGTTGAAACATCAGCATAGGCAGTCACATTACGTTGAGATACATCAGATAGGAGTCACATTACGTTTGAGATCTCAGAGATCGTCATTCTGTTACGTTGTGATAAAGTCACATGAGGCAGTCACATTCGTGTAGATACTATCAACAAAAGCAAATCACATTACGTGTAGTACATCAACAGAGGCATCACATTAGGTCGAGATACATACACAGAGGCAGTCACGATTAACGTTGTCGAAGAATCAACAGAGGAGGTAGCTAGTGTCAGATACATCAACAGAGGGAGTCACATGAGTAGAATAATCAACAGAGGCAGTCACATTACGTGTGAGATACATCAACAGAGGCAGTCACATTACGTGTGAGATACATCAGCATAGGCAGTCACATTACGTGTGAGATACATCAGCATAGGCAGTCACATTACGTGTGAGATACATCAACAGAGGCAGTCACATTACGTGTCAGATACATCAACAGAGGCAGTCACATTACGTGTGAGATACATCAACAGAGGCAGTCACATTACGTGTGAGATACATCAACAGAGGCAGTCACATTACGTGTGAGATACATCAACAGAGGCAGTCACATTACGTGTGAGATACATCAGCATAGGCAGTCACATTACGTGTCAGATACATCAACAGAGGCAGTCACATTACGTGTGAGATACATCAACAGAGGCAGTCACATTACGTGTCAGATACATCAACAGAGGCAGTCACATTACGTGTGAGATACATCAACAGAGACAGTCACATTACGTGTGAGATACATCAACAGAGACAGTCACATTACGTGTGAGATACATCAACAGAGGCAGTCACATTACGTGTGATCATCAACAGAGGCAGTCACATTACGTGTGAGATACATCAACAGAGACAGTCACATTACGTGTGAGATACATCAAGAGAGGCAGTCACATTACGTGTGAGATACATCAACAGAGACAGTCACATTACGTGTCAGATACATCAACAGAGACAGTCACATTACGTGTGAGATACATCAACAGAGACAGTCACATTACGTGTGAGATACATCAGCATAGTCAGGAACATTGAGGGGTCTCTGTAGCTAAGCGGCTAAATCCTCGCCTTGCGTTCCGACAGTGGTAGGCTCGAATCCGGAACCCGCCGTTCTGTTCACCAGTGCAGTTATTCAGAGACTCCTAGGATTGTTTCCAGAGCTAGGCAGTTCGTGCTTTGTGGAATACTCTCGGCAGGTGGTGTGTCATATGGGGTAAAACCCGCTGGAATGAAGTCAATACTTTGGCTTTAGACCAGTATTTCCCAACATGGCCCACAGGCAAGCAATTTGATTGTTAAGGAGGGCAATTAAATATTTGAATTTCAGTTCTCCCTTATATGTTTTGAAAATTTACTTACTGTGTTTCCTCAACAATTTCCTAGTGATTTCTTCCTTCTTCTTTTTCTTCTTTTCGATCCAGAAGCACTTGAGCTGAAAGCTCTTCGGCTCGTGTCATGGACATCGTAACCCTTCGGTTCGGTGCCACGAACACCGTAAATCTGGGGAACCTGTAGCTTTTCTGCCAGTCCGCGGAGTTGAACCCGCACTTACAGAGGACTTGTCACCCGTAGCCCAACGCGCTACGAACACGCTGGGCACGCGGGCGGTGATTTCTTCCTAAAAACCTATCATTTGAGTTTCTTCAGTAAAGGAACCCTTTCATACCTGTGGTATATAGGTCAATACAGTGTTAGACCTGTATTTTCATTGACCGTTGGCACACGATGGGTGATGTGAGTCACATCCGCCGCCTTTACTTTCCCAGAGCATGTCTGGTACCCAGTTGAGGCTGGGTCGACCTGAAGCCGTCGCGGTCGGGAAAATTCCACGCGCATTGCGGGAGCTGAACCCAGACCACCAGCCTTGAGAAGCGAGTTCACTAACAACTACGCTACAGCGGCTCTGTAGTTTCTTCAGTGAACAATTCAATTTTCGAAAATTATAAATTATGTATAAGTTACATAGGAATTTTAGAAAGGCTTAGGTAGGGCATGGCACAAAAAAAAGGTGGGGAACACTGTTTTGGACCCTATAGACGAGTTCCACTTGTTATTGCTGGATATGCACAACTGTAAGACCTGACATGTTTCCTCTTGTACATATGAATGAATGATATCACATCTTATTCTTCTTTTTCTTCATGTTATCTTATATCTTAATTATTCTTTTTTCCTTCTTCTTAGAACGCTCCATATCGACCACTTGTTAACCACTCGGTGTGATTTGTATGTGATCTGAGCCTAAGAGCGATTGTACGTTGTGCCAGTTGTGCGCCTTCATGTAGGCCAGCACATTCCGATTTCTGCGACGCTTTTATTTACTAGGGTAGCTTCCCTAGGTCCTACATCAGTCGCCTTTTACGACATGCCTTGTAGGTCAGCAGTGCTGCTATCCCTTTGCTTTCCTTGTGGGCCCCGGTAACACACGGGCGAGTCGCCTCTTACGACATGCCTTGTAGGTCGCAGTGGTGCTATTCTTTGCTTTTCTTGTGGGCCCCGACAACACACTGGTGGTATCTTAATTATAAAACTGATTGTCTGTGTATCATAGGAAACAACTTAATAAACACTTGACTCCCGCCCTCCCCGACCCCCACTTTAACGTAAGGACAATCCTGGACGTGTCTCGGCAAAAGAGGCGTTGCCCCCACCCAACCAATAACCAAAAAAACTGCTATGATGGCTCTCACTGCCCGTTTGTCCAGCGTGTTCGTAGCGCGTTGGACTACGGGTGACAAGCTCCCCGTGAGCGCGGGTTCAATTCCGCGGGCTGGCAGAAAAGCCACAGGTTCACCAGAATCACGGTGTTCGTGGCACCGAACCGAAGGGTTACGATGTCCACGGCACCGAACCGAAGAGCTGAAAGCTCAAGTGCTTCTGGATAGTTTTTAAAAAAAAATGGCTTTCACTGGACTTCTTAAAAATGTGACAAAAAATGTCACCTGTTTTTTTACGTGTAATGGCCCCATTATTATTCCTGACCCACACCTTACCTGACTCGTTTAGTGTATGCTACCTGACAACTTCATGTTTAGCTAAGAGTTAGCTTTCCCAACAGATAACATTTCAATCGTTATAACTAACAGGGAGACCTGGCTTGGAATGTAACAAACGACTTCTAGTTTCAACTAATGGAAATACCTCACCCGTCTTAAAGTACGTCTGAGGTGATAGTTGAAAAATAATACTGTTATTTGCAAGATATATACAGATATAGGGGGAAGATACTGAGAGAGAGAGAGAGAGAGAGAGAGAGAGAGAGAGAGGAGAGAGAGGAAAGGTTGTGATCATATCTCCGTGGAGTTTGTTCTGGCACAGGATCTGGGTATCAGCTTTAGGTAGCTCTTGGGTTTGCTCTTTGTGACTTGTCCATAATATGCAAGAGATGCAATAAGAGAGAGAGAGAGAGACAGAGAGAGAGAGAGAGAGAGAGAGAGAGAGAGAAAGGGTGAGCGAGGGAATGAAAGAACACGCTTCGTTAAACACTAATGGAGAGAATGAGAGCAGAAGAGAAGTATGAGAGAGAGAAATTGAGAGAGAGAGAGAGAGAGAGAAAGAGAAGTATGAGAGAGAGAAATTGAGAGAGAGAAAGAGAAGTATGAGAGAGAGAAATTGAGAGAGAGAGAGAGAGAAGAGAGTATGAGAGAGAGAGAGGATGAACGAGGGAAGGAAAGAAAGATAGAACACGCTTCGTTAAACACTAATGGAGAGCCCGTCTGTCCAGCGTGTTCGTAGCGCGTTGGACTACGGGTGACTATCCCTCTGTGTGTGCGGGTTCAATTCCGCGGGATGGCAGAAAAGCCACAGATTCCCCAGATTTACGGTGTTCGTGGCACCAACCGAAGGGTTACGATGTCCATGGCACCGAGCCGATGAGCTGAAAGCTCAAGTGCTTCTGGATCGAAAAAAATCACACAAAAAACACTAATGGAGAGAATGAGAGCGAGAAAGAGAAGTGTGAGAGAGAGAAATTGAGAGAGAGAGAGAGAGGGAGATGAGAGAGGAGTGGAGTGGTGAGTGCGAATGAGTTAAAAAAACAAAAATGAATGAAAAGTGAAAGAAAGTACGAGCAAGAAAAACAAAAGAGTGAATGACAGAGTGAGAGGAACACTTAAAAAAGGAGGTGACTTGAACAAAAATTTGAGAAAGTCAGAAAAAAGAGTGCAAGCAAGAGAACAAAAAGTGAAAGAAGAGAGAGAGAGAGAGAGAGAGAAGAGAAAAGCAACACAGTAAATGAGACAAGAGAGCGATTGTATGAAAAGAGAGAGATAGAGATAGATAGAGAGAAAGCAATCCCGTTAGTGACATTTAAAATAACCAACAGCTAGTATTTCAAAATGCTAACATGTATAAACCACTAGATCATCATGCATCATCATTATTCACACTGAAAACAACAACATGTTGGACAAGATTGCCACTCAATATATAAAGTTCAGAATGAGAGCAGAACACCTTGCGTCAGATGCCGTGCGTGTGAATAGCACCGGTTAACATCGTGATTAAAAATTTTTTTTTTCCCGATTCAGAAGCACTTGAGCTTTCAGCTCTTCGGCTCGGTGCCATGGACATCGTAACCCTTCGGCTCGGTGCCACGAACACCGTAAATCTGGGAACCTGTAGCTTTTCTGCCAGTCCGCGGAGTTGAACCCGCACTTACAGAGGACTAGTCACCCGTAGTCCAACGCGCTACGAACACGTTGGGCACGCGGGCGAACATCGTGATAAAACAAAACACAAGAACATTCAGGATTTCATTGTTTAAATTCAGGATACTATGCTGAAATCAAAATAAGGCAGAGTAAATCTCTAGTTCCCCAATACCAGCCATATATATATATGTATGTATATATTGAACTTTATAAATTATTGAACTATATATATGCACATTGGCGGCTCGTGATCATTTTTATTGGTGGGGCCAGACAGATATTTTCGGAAAAATCATGATTTCGGTTAGGATATATTTTAATGTATAAAATAATAAATACACGTTACACCTTATTTTTGGTGGGGCCGGCCCCACTAGCCCTTAATGACGAGCCGCCACTGATATATATATATATATATATATATATATATATATATATATATATATATATGGACCTTCATCATTGTACTTCTGTGAGAAACCATGTGTGCTCCGATCTCTTTCTTAGATAGGAAGATCTCAACTGCAGTAAACGAACTCCGTAGCACCGGCGAAGTTCCCCTATGTCATTTTGAAGATTATGAAGATATTTTGTAGCAATTTTATGTTAATTTTTTTTTCTAATGAATTTTGCCCGGGCAGCTGCTTCCCAGTCTGCTATTTTTTATTTTGAACTGCCACGGGTTCTTTTAGTCCTCAAATTGAACATGGAACCTTCGTTTTATCGTCCGTCTCCGATAGAACTAGGAACTCGATCTCACCTCCATACCGCTCTATCTGGGACGACTCGGACAATTTCCTTCTATGGAATTTGAACCCGTTACTTCTCGCATCGCTTAGTGAAGTTTGTTTCAGGGTAGCCATAGGTAGTCATTTCTTGTCACAAATAAAACTCTGCCCAGCGTGTTCGTAACGTGTTGGACTACGGGTGACTATCCCTCTAGCTCTGTGTGTGCGGGTTCAGTTCCGCGGGATGGCAGAAAAAGCCACATATTCGCCAGATTTACTGTGTTCGTGGCACCGAACCGAAGGGTTACGATGTCCATGGCCCGAGCCAAAGAGCTAAAAAGCTCAAGTGCTTCTGGATCGGAAAATATATATATATATTTTCATCGACTCCAAAAACAAAATGGATGATATATTTTCATTGACTCTAAAAACAAAATGGATGATATATTTTCATTGACTCTAAAAACAAAATGGATGATATATTCTCATCGACTCCAAAAACAAAATGGAAATAGCAATATATAACCTAACAAAAAATACGATTTTTTCTGTCCTATCAGTTCAATGGTGGCGTCTGTGGCTTGGGGGATAGTGACTCGGTCTATTAACCCCGACATTCTGAGTTCGAATCACGGTGCGGACAATTTGGTTGCAAATTGTTCCGCGTGGATTTTACAAAAGGACGATGGTACCACCCGTTCAGAAAGCAATGGCAAACTACTGAACGTAATAATGCCTTGAAAACTCACAAACAGCGTTAAAAAGCTGGGGTTGATCCCGGTAAAGTATATGCAATTAAATTGTTTATCAGTTCAATACCGTAATATTTTTAGTTGTTTCAGTTTGTGTATAATGTCACGTTTGTACTTCTTTTCATTGTTTATTGTCTGTTCCCAGGTGGATGATAGAATTGGTTGTCCACTTTTGTCGTTAAGCGTATGGGTGGGAGCTTTAATTTACGTTCCAGGGCTGAATGAGTCGTCCGTGTGTTATGTTATATCCGTGTTTATTTCATGTGGTCTTTATCTTGTTTATCCATCTTTTTCTTGGTCTTCCCTTGGCTCTAGTACATGATCTATTTTTATTGTATGATGTTATTGGTGTTGGTTGTATTCCCTTCTCATTAAATGCCCTAACCACTGCATTTTACGTTCAAGTGGATGAGTTCCCATTGTTAATGTTATATCGTGTCTTTTTCTGTGTCTTTTCTGTTTATCCATCTTTTCTCTTGGTCTTCCCTTGGCTCTATCTGATCTTTTTTATTAAGTATGATGTTATTGTGTTGTGTATTCCTTCTCATTAAATGCCTAACCACTCATTTACGTTCCAGGCTGATGAGTCGTCCATGTGTTATTTATATCCGTGTTTATTTCATGTGTCTTTATCTTGTTTATCCATCTTTCTGGTCTTCCTTGCTCTAGTACATGATCTATTTTATTGTATGATGTTATTGGTGTTGGTTGTATTCCTTCTCATTAAATGCCCTAACCACTGCATTTACGTTCCAGGCTGGATGAGTGTCCATTGTATGTTATATCCGTGTTATTTCATGTGTCTTTATCTTGTTTATCCATCTTTTCTTGGTTTCCTTGGCTCTAGTACAGATCTATTTTATTGTATGATGTTATGGTGTTGGTTGTATTCCTTCTCATTAAATGCCCTAACCACTGCATTTACGTTCCAGGGCTGGATGAGTCGTCCATGTGTTATGTTATATCCGTGTTTATTTCATGTGGTCTTTATCTTGTTTATCCATCTTTTTCTTGGTCTTCCCTTGGCTCTAGTACATGATCTATTTTTATTGTATGCTGTTATTGGTGTTGGTTGTATTCCTTTCATTAAATGCCTAACCACTGCATTTACGTTCCAGCTGGATAGTCGTCCATGTGTTATGTTATATCCGTGTTTTTTCATGATCTTTATCTTGTTTATCCATCTTTTCTTGGTCTTCCTTGGCTCTATACAGATCTATTTTATTGCATGATGTTATTGGTGGTTGGTTGTATTTCATTCTCATTAAATCCCTAACACTGCATTTTTATCTTTCAATGTATTCGGTGCATGAGTTATGCCCACTCTGCATAATGTCCTCGTTTGTAGTCTATCTTTCCGTACCTCGCCTTCCTCAACATTTTCATTTCTTCAATCCATTTCCATCTCTTGTTAGTAATGAACCGAGATTTAACCAAAAAAAAAAAATGCAACCTCTTCTACTTTCTCTCCCTTGATTACAAAAGTATTAATTGTTATGTTTGTTGCATGAGTTGTCATTAATTATATTTTCAACAACATTCAGATATATATTTTGTTAACTGCTTTTCTCTTGCACTGTCATTATTAGTTTCCCGATTACCTTTCTGCGATGTTGATAGTAATACTGTAACATCAGCAAATATTAGTTCATGTATTTCTTTTCCACCGATTATAAAAGGATCATATTGTTAATTTTCACTATCTTCTGTAACATTTCTCATGACTTTTTCAGTGTTAATTTTCACTATCTTCTGTAACATTCCTCATGACTTTTTCAGTGTTAATTTTCACTATCTTCTGTAACATTCCTCTAGTGAAACCCTTTTTCATGCTTTAGTTTAATGTTAAACAGACAAGGCGACAACATTCATCCTTGTCTGATTCCTTGTGTTATGTCAAAGTAATCTGATGTGTAACTAGCTGCAAGTTCTTACCGCCGCCATCTGATCACTACATATTTCTTTTATCTGCTTCTTCGAACGCTCCACATCGACCACTTGTTAACCACTCTGTGTGATTTGTATGTGATTTGAGCCTAAGAGCGATTGTGCTTTGTGCCAGTTATGCACCTACAAGTAGGCCAGCACATCCGATTTCTGCGATGCATTTTATCCACTAGGTAGCTTCCTAGGTCCTACATCAGTCGCCTCTTACGAGATGCTTTGTAGGTTGCAGTGGTAATATTCTTTGCTTCCCTTGCGGGTCGCGGTACCACACGGGCGTATTTCCTTTATATAATAATAATAATAATTCCTCTTGTACCGTTATACGTTACATAGGGCCTGCAAGTAATTTCTCCATACCGCTCTATCCTGGGCAATTCGCTCAATCTCCTCCATGGAACTGAGACTGATATTTCCTGCCTCTCTCAGCAAAGTTCGTTTC
Source organism: Arion vulgaris (assembly GCA_020796225.1). Lineage (NCBI taxonomy): Eukaryota > Metazoa > Mollusca > Gastropoda > Stylommatophora > Arionidae > Arion > Arion vulgaris. The sequence goes on from CM036767.1 coordinate 14,778,803, forward strand.
AGGGTCTCCTTAGGTCGACCTCTCTTCTTGAACCCTTTGCATCCCACTTCAATGCCTGCTTTGATATTCGTTGATTATATTTCTTTTATGATTTATATTAAATGTAATATACAAGATAGTGACATTTTCCGTAACCTTTCTGACCTTAGGTATGAAGAGACATATATGGAGACACGAAGGGCTGGAGAAGACCATCCTGGACGGAGGCATCCCGGCAAAGATGAGAAGTGAAAGACCACGGAGAAAATGGATCCAGGATGTAACTGATGATTTGGGCATGACCGCTGCAGAGGCAGGACATCTGGTCTATGAGAGAGAGAAACTCCGAAGGATTGTTAAGGTGGCAAAGTTCCGCTCAGGACAAGCTATTTGATGATGAGTGTATGAAGTGCCTTTCACTTCCTCTAGCTAGCCCCAAGTGTGCAGGGGCTAGGGGCCAATCCTTTCCTCACGTGGGAGTATCCAGTGTGGGACTGTACCCACAATTCCCTTGAGTTCGAGTCTATAGGCGAACGATTACGCAAATCCATCCCACGATACACGAGATAGAATCCGTAAATATGGCTTGCACATATCACGCAAGACAGCAACGTATAAACAAGCAATTTGTGGAGTGACACAAACATGGACATCAAATCTATGGTATGGTAAGCACGTAACGAGAGAGAGAGAGAGAGAGAGAGGAGAGGGAGGGAGGAGGGAGAGAGAGAAGAGGAGAGAGGGAGTGACAGGGGAGGGAGGGAGAGAGGGAGGGAGGAGGGAGAGAGGAGGAGGAGAGGGAGGAGGGGAGAGAGAAGAGGAGAGAGGGAGGGACAGGGGGAGAGAGGGAGGGAGGGAGAGAGGGATGGAGAGAGGGAGGGAGGAGAGAGAGGGAGGGAGAGGGAGGGGAGGGAGGAGGGAGGGAGAGAGAGATGGAGGGAGAGGGGAGAGAGGGAGGAGGCGAGGGGAGAGGGAGGGGGAAGGAAGGAGAGAGAGGAAGGGAGGAGGGAGGAGAGAGGGGAGGGAGAGGGAGGAAGGAAAGAGAGAGAGAGAGAGAAAGTATAACAAAATGACGTACAATACCTAGATAGGTGGTGGTAGTGGTGGCAAAATTTGTGTAGAAGAGATGAATAAATCACACACTAGATAGCCACAAATAAACAATATGAAATATATGGAATGACACAAACATGGACATCAAATATATGGTAAACACTTAAAGAAAGAAAGAGTGAGAGAGAGAGATATCATAATACAATTTCTCCCGAGTGGTTACCAAGGCCCAAATTTGGAGTGTAAAGAATAGAACCACCGTTACCTGCCACGCATGTCGTAAGAGGCGACTAGGATGTTTGGCTGAAATCGGATGCACGTGTCATAAAGTGTAGAAATCTGCGTTTAGGTGCCTACAAACCAATGTACAACGTATACACGTTCTTGGCAAAGATCAAACATATCACAAAGAGTGATTAAAATTGGTGGTAAAGAACGAACGCAAAGAAGAAGGAGAAGATAATACAATTTTTTTTTTAAAATTGTCATTACTGCCTGCAATACTGCTTTTTAGGGCGGTGCAGTGGCGGTGGGGCATGCGCCTGTGGAATTTAATGGCCGCATGCTAGTAAAGTCGCCGCGAAACTGTTACGGTTATGATTTTTCTTGATGTCTTCGACCCAAAAAAAACTTCTTGGCCGTACCGTGGATTGAACCGGTCTCCGTATGGGAACCGCCCGCTCTTATCCATAATCCAATGATGTAAGTAAATAGACATGTGGTGGTGGTGGTAGTAATATTTGTGTAGAAAAGAAGAAATCATATAAATATCTGACATCTGTCACGGCTACAGAAGATAAAGAATGCTGTTACGCAAAAATTTGTTTATATTCACAGACACAAAAGACATATTCTGACAACGTTGAGATAACATGCAACAGACAACGCTGATGGAAACACCGACGACCTTCATGAAGACAAAGTCAGTCGCTTGGTTAGGTATAACAGAACTACCTACCCTGTTGGCATTTTCAATAACTTCTTTGAATATACAGGGTGTTCAACTTAAAAGCAGCCTGTGAATGGAGCTAATCTGGTATATATGTATGGAAAAGGTTCAGTTATGACGTAGTATAGGTCAAGGTTGTGTGATGGTGTGTAATTGTAGTGCGGGAAGGGGCGATGAATAAATGTGACGTAGGACAAGCTAGTCAGAACCGGTTTAAATAGTAAATAGACGAGATGCAATGCGTACCTGGCAAATTTCTATTTATCACTGGGGCTGCTTTTTAAGTTTAACACCCTGTATTTCCTTGCGTTATAATCAAACGATGAGCAGTATGTATTCGTTATGCTGATCCCTTTGTTTGTTGACATGTATTACCGATATAAGAGAAGACTGCAGTAAAACTAAGTAGCAACGGCGAAACACGTAATAACAAAGTATTACAGTTTTACATAAATCATCATCACCATCAAATAGCTTGTCCTGAGCAGAACTTTGCCACCCCAACAGTCCTCCGGAATTTCTCTCTCATAGGCTAGATGTCCTGCCTCTGCAGCCGTCATGTTCAAACCATCCTGAATCCATCTTCTCCGTGATCTTCCTCTTCTTCTCTTTGCCGGTATGCCTCCTTCCATGATGGTCTTCTCCAACCCTTCATGTCTTTTTATATGTCCAAAATATCTCTTCTCTTTCTTATTTGTAGCATCAGTCAGTTTTCTTTGATTTTGAGTTTACATAGATACAAAAATAATACACAGCAAACGTTTCGACTAAAGGCCTTTATCACAAACGATACAACAGGAGTGACGAAATTCACCGCACACTACATATAGACTACGACAGACACATTTTAGGACAATTGGGATGTTTCTGTCGTAGTCTATATATGTGTGCTGTGAAATCGTCATTCTGTTGTATCGTTTGATTGATAAAGTCCTTTGGTAGAAACGTTGCTGTGTATTGTTTGTGTAAAGCTACAGTACTTTGTTATTATGTGTTTCGTCATTTTATATTGACACAATCTTCTCACTGATACTACAGAGTGTTCAAGATAATTGCAGCCCCATTGACAAATAGAAAGTTGCCAGATAACCTATCGCGTTGTGTTTATTTACTATTTAAACCGGTTCTGACTAGCTCGTCCTACGTCACATTTGTTCATCGCCCATTCCCGCACTACAATTACACACCATCACACAACCTTGACCTATACTACGTCATAACTGAACCTTCTCATTTCCATACATATATGCCAGATTAGCTCCATTCATAGGCTGCTTTTAAGTTGAACACCCTGTATTACCCAGCGAGCCACAGGAACCATTAATATGCATATTCTTTGACGTCTATTGCGAGGGGAAGGGAGACTGAGCAGCTATGAGTCTACCCGCAGTGTAATGACGTCAGTTGAGTAACCAATAACTAATCTCCCTGAAACCAGCTATGTAGATCAGTTGAGTAACCAATAACTAATCTCCCTGAAACCAGCTATGTAGATCAGTTGAGTAACCAATAACTAATCTCATGGAAACCAGCTATGTAGATCAGTTGAGTAACCAATAACTAATCTCCCTGAAACCAGCTATGTAGATAAATTTGTATATATTAAAATGATTTTTCTGCGTAAACATTGTCATACAGGTTAAGTATCATCTCTGTGACATGGCTGTTATTGGTTACTCAACTGACGTCACTGTACTCCGGGCAGACCCATAGATGCTCAGTCTCCCCCAACAGGTCGAAGAGTATTCACACTGATGGTTCCTGTGGCTTGCTGATTAACCACACTCTTCACTCTGCCTCTCAGGCATCCAGTTCTACTTGTACAAAGGGTAACTCCAAACTGCTTAAATCGCTGGATCGACTCAACATCTATTTTAGTGTCCTCCTCCAATAAGCAGTCGCGAAGAAACAGAAGAACGTCCCTCTTATCCATCTTCAAAACTCCCCAACAATCAATGCTGTTGATGCAAGCCTGTTAGCTCTCTCATTACCGTAAACACCCGCATGCACAGGACAGTAGATCCACGAAAGCCTCTGGAGGTTAGAAACTTCTATAGACAACATACTGAAACTTGCCCTTTTAGATCTTGTGAAGCATCGACTGAGAGTCAGATACAACAACCGCCCGAGTGCTTACCGAGGCCCAAATTGGGTGTAAAAGAATATAACCACTGTTACCTGTCTCGCATGTCGTAAGAGGCGGCTAAGGAGGTTGGGCGTGGAGCTAGCACCGTAAAAAACACTAGATGGCCACAGAACGGAGAGCGAGCCGAGTAAACGCTGGCTGAAACGTCTCCGAAGGATAAGCACCGAGGCGCCAAATGGTGCTGAAGATGTGACGTAAAACACACCAATGCTAGAGCTGTATGAATCAGATTTCCACATGAATAGAATTTATGGGAGATCTGGTACATCGGTCTGGGCGGTGATCGAGAGAGAGAGCGTCAGACACAACAACGGCCGCCCGAGTGGTTACCAGGGCCCAAATTTGGGGTGTAAAGAATATAACCACTGTTACCTGCCACGCATGTCGTAAGAGGTGACTACGGAGTTTTGGCTGAAATCGGATGCACATGTCCTAAACGTGTAGAAGCCTATGCGTTTAGGAGCCTACCAAACCAATGTGCAACGTATACATATTCTTGACAAAGATCAAACATATCACAAAGAGTGATTAAAATTGGTCGTAAAGAACAAACGCAAAGAAGAAGACAGCAACGGCTCCCAGTAAATGGAGTCCCAGAGAGCCAATATGTGACATGATACTATATTATCTGTATCTAAACATGCTCTTTGACGGAGATCATATATTAACTCAAAATATACGGCGTAAAAACGACAAATTACGAGTGTTGAGCATATGATGCAAGCAGAAAAAAATAAAAATAAAAGGATTCTCGGCGAGACAAACTCAATTATTTCCATAGACCGAACATTCTGGATGTGTCTATCTGACATGCGTAGGCGTATATGAATTGAGGCGCAACGTTTAGTCGTTATCAGCAAAGTCGATATCACAGAGTGATTAAACTGCTTGATAAGAACAAACGCAAACAGAGAACTATTTACTATCGTTTTATTTCACCCCCAAACATAGCCCAAACCAGAGCCAACTATAAACTACTAGAGCCAGGCTGTGCCCAAACAGAGTTGATCTATTTTTAGAATGGGTCAGTTATTTTTAGATATGTTGTTGCTATTCGTAGGTCAGTCCATTTTAAGGACAGGGAAAGTAATATGGCTACCCCAGAAACCCCCGTCTCACAGATGTTTGGGGGGTGAAATAAAATGATAGTACCAACAACTACATGTACAGCAAAACTTTCAGATCAGCATAAAATCAAATGCTATAATAAAATATGGGTTTCATTAAGAGTAAACTTTTTTTTTAGTACGGCTCACGACTAGCTGCATAGTTCTGCATCTGGTTCTCTGACCAAAAATTAAGTTACCCATCCTTGGTCTAGAGTTTAACTCCATTAGACTCCAGGGGTATAATATTTGTGATAACAGATGTTCGCCATTCGACTTAACCGTGTTAGTAGAAACAGGATGTACGGGATATAATAACTGGATAAGTCATGAAGGTATATTTTCGATATTTGTTAACAAGACTTCAACGGCGAGGGATTCACTTTATTGCACAGGGTTTTCTGCAAGCATTTGTTTCGGGTTAGCATTCCCTAGCGGACACGTGCATCCGATTTCAGCCAAACCTCCTTAGTCGCCTCTTACGACATGAGTGGCAGGCAACAGTGGTTATATTCTTTACACCCCAAATTTGGTCCCCGGTAACCACTCGGGCAGAAGAGGATATAGATAGATATCTTCTTTTTCTTTGCGTTCGTTCTTTACGACCAATTTTAATCACTCTTTGTGATATGTTTGATCTTTGCCAAGAACGTGTATACGTTGCACATTGGTTTGGTAGGCCCTAAACGCATAGAACTTCTACACGTTTAGGACACATGCGTCCGATTTCAACCAAACCTCCTTAGTCGGCTCTTACGACATGTGTGCAGGTAACAGTGGTTCTATTCTTTACACCCCAAATTTGGGCCCCGGTAACCACTCGGTCGATAGATAGATATATATTGTGACACCAAAAAGCAAATACTAACAACAGAAAGTCACAATATGCCATACTTACTTTCCTTGTTCCTGTCCATACTACTCTGTATGGAACCTTGGTCCGGTGGAGTCCTGGGCAGTGACAACGGCATCCCAATAACAGGAGTCTGTGAGGAACTGTTGATAGAAGAGGCTGATTCACTGGTCAAACTACCGGACTGGGACTGCATTTGGTGGTGTTCTGGTGTGCAAGATGCGGCCATATTCTCCATGCGACACTCTTTACAGTACATACAGTGGATTAATTTGAGGGTGTTCGGGTCTAATCCTGCAGACCCTCCCCAAGGAAGGGGACCAGTGATGGGAAGAGCTGCTGTTCAAACAGTCTGTGGAAGAAGAGGTATGCAAACGTTAATTATAAAAGAATTCGATATCTTAAAAAAGAAACAACGTGTCAAAAAGCAAATGCAGTGACCTACCAGCTGACACCATTATAACACCCAAAGATCAAGATGGAAGTGAAAAGACAAATGATCTTCTTCTTCTTCTCGTTCACTGATGTTCAATGTCTACACAATGAGTCCAGTTCTCTGAATGTATGTCGTTTTGTTTGTTAGTTCATCAAGACTTCCAAACAGCTTTGCATGGATGTTTGTCTCTGTTGTCCAGTGTTCTTTCTGCAGTTGAATTATCAGATGACAATCTTGCAGGATGTGTTCGGCAGACATGTAACAAAAAGTCTTGTCCTACCAACACTTTGTTACCAGTGACAAACTTGGTCTCTGATAGCAGCACATCACAGAAAGTTCACCACATGGGAAATGAAATGCTCGAGGAAGGCAGCGCAGGTCACCAGGAAAGATAGACTACGAAATGAGGACATTAGAAGCAGGGTGGGCATAACTTCATGCACCGAATACATTGAAAGACAACAAATGCAGTGGTTTGGACATTTAATGAGAATGGAATACAACCAGTGGCGGCTTGTGATCATTTTTGTTGGTGGGGCCAGACATTTTTCCAGATAAATCATTGTTGTGGCTATATTTTAATTTATAAAATAATAAATACACGTTATACAATATTTTGGTGGGACCCGGCCCCACTTTCCTTAATGACGAACCGTCACTGAATACAACCAACCACCAATAACAGCATACAATAAAAGAGATCAGGTACTAGAGCCAAGGGAAGACCAAGAAAAGATGGATAGACAATATCAAGACTACACTACATAAACACGGATATAACACAACAAATGCGACTCATCTGGCCCTGGAACGCAAACAAAAGCTCCCACCCCTACACTTAACGGCAAGAGTGGACAACCAATTCCAGCATCCACCTGGGGAAAGACAATAGCACATGGTTTCTCCTACTTCGCAGATATGAAACGCCATCTACCGAGAGTTTTGCACAGAGCAAAGACTCCGTAGCTCCAGCAACAATCCTAAGGCTCTCATAAAAATTACACCGTGATTCGGTCCGGATTGGAACTCACAACTTTCAGAACGACAGACTAACGTCTCAACCAGTTAGCCATAGAGACCCGCATATAGACTCTCTTGCTCTATCTCTCTATATATCATAAATCGTGGCATATCCTTTACAGGACATAGCCATCAAACAACAGTAAACGAGTCGTCGATTTTCTAGGCATAACTTATACGATCAGTAGTTTACCATTGCTTTCTGAACGGTGAGGTCTATTTTTATCGTTAGTAAAAATTCAAGGGAACTCTTCTTCTTCTTTGTGTTCGTTCTTTACGACCAATTCTAATCACTCTTTGTGATATGTTTGATCTTTGCCAAGAAAGTGTATACGTTGCACATTGGTTTGGTAGGCCCTAAACGCATAGACACGTTTAGGACACATGCACCGATTTCAGCCAAACCTCCTTAGTCACCTCTTACGACATGCGTGGCAGGTAACAGTGGTTCTATTCTTTACACCCCAAATTTGGGCCCGGTAACCACTCGGCGCAAGGAACTAATTTGCTTCAAGTTTCCGGAGTTTGAACCAGGTACGCTTGGTTGTGACCGAGCTCGCTACCGTTTCAGCTACAGACGCTCACTATCTCTCTATACACAAGAAGAAGAAAATCCCTAACAAATGCACTAAGATATTCACAACACATACGTTCAAAATATGTAGACCGTATTACTTCCCCTGAATCTATATGCACAACAGAGAGAGGGAATGCTTCTTATGTGGTCTCTTAGATCCCAGCATACATCACTTCCTATTTATGTAGAGGAGAACATTCCAAACTGGAAGCAGTATGGTCGTTGTTGTGTTGATATTCTCTATACGATACAACCTCTACCGGTCTCCTAGTAAAAAGTAGCAAAGTAACCCTTTCATACCTTGTAGTATATAGGGCAATACAGTGTTAGGCCTGTATTTTCATTGACCGTCGGCACACGATGGGTGATGTGGTCAGCATCACGCCGGCCGCCTTTACTTCCCCAGAGCATGTCTGAGGCTGGGTCGACCTGAGAGCCGTCGTGGTCGGGAAAATTCCACGCGCATTGCGGAAGCTGAACCCAGACCACCAACCTTGCGAAGCGAGTTCACTAACAACTACGCTACAGCGACTCTCCCGGTCTCCTAGTAGTGAACACAAAAACCCGACTGCTACAGATAAGATCAAATGAACATGGGGATAGTGTGTGGTCAGAAGTCCATGCTTAAAGGGGTTTTAAAGCCGAAGGATTGACTTCATTGCACCGGGTTTTACGCCATATGGCTCGGCTCCTCTCCGCAGAAATGGCACCCCACCTGCCGAGAGTATTGCACAAAGCACTAACTCTGTAGCTCCAGCAACAATCCTAAGGGTCTCTGGAAAAAAAAACTGCACTCGTGAACAGAACGGCACGGTCAGATTCGAACCCACGAACTTTAACTCACAAGGCAAAGGGTTTAACCACTTAGCCACACAGACCCCCGAGTCCATGCTTAACGTACTCAACACGGAGTCGCAGATAGCGGTTTTGATAACCCACTGCGCTAGTGATCATATCATGCCATATAAATTCCGGGGTTCGAGGCCATCTTGGACCAACAATTCTCTGGTATGCCCACAGTAAGCGCTTGGACGACTACAGGAGACCTTGATCCGTTACTTGGAGATCTAAATTACGAGTACATCTGAAGTCGGAGTAAGATTCGCCTGAATAGCAAGAGGACACCTGGTGATAACTTCTGTTTCTTCTTCTTCTTTTTCGAACGCTCCATATCGACTCTTTGTGATGTGTATGTGATCTGAGCCTAAGAGCGATTGTACGGTGTGCCAGTTATGCGCCGACAAATAGGCCAGCATATTCAATTTCTGCGACGCTTTTTATTTACTAGGGTAGCTTTCCTAGGCCCCTACCTTGGCCGCCCCTTACGACATGCCTTGTAGGTCTCAGTGGTACTATTCTTTGCTCCCATTGCGAACCCCAACAACATACGGGTGAGTATCATCCTAACTTCTTTCTAGCCACAAGGGGTGCAAACGTATTGATCAAAAGAAAACACATTTGTACAAATAGATCACAGGTAAGATTTTACAAGATCACAGGTAAGATTTTACAAGATCACAGGTAAGATTTTACAGGATCACAGGTAAGATTTTACAGGATCACAGGTAAGATTTTACAAGATCACAGGTAAGATTTTACAAGATCACAGGTAAGATTTTACAAGATCACAGGTAAGATTTTACAAGATCACAGGTAAGATTTTACAGGATCACAGGTAAGATTTTACAGGATCACAGGTAAGATTTTACAAGATCACAGGTAAGATTTTACAGGATCACAGGTAAGATTTTACAAGATCACAGGTAAGATTTTACAAGATCACAGGTAAGATTTTACAATCAGACTTTACTTTCACAGTACCACATTAGATGAGTTATAACGAGCGTATGAAGAGAACGAGACAGATCCCAGTGAACCAAGAGATGACGAAAATATGCTAGCGCTGGATAAGATACACCTTAAGAAAACCCGAGGGAATATAACAAAAATGGATCTTTCGCGGAACCCGCATGGAAAGCGAAAGATAGGGAAGCCTAGAAATACACGGGGACTCCAATACATAACATTTAATAATCACTTGGACAGAATTCAACCACAACACACTCCAGAGTGCCAGCTGTGTGCACATCATAATGAAACCTTTCCCCGCCACCTCTTCAGGTGTCAAAGTAAAAAAAGTAAAGGAACCCTTTCATACCTCGTGGTATATAGGTCAATACAGTGTTAGGCCTTTATTTTAATTGACCGTCGGCACAGTATGGGTGATGTAGTCAGCATCACGCCGGCCGCCTTTACTTTCCCAGAGCATGTCTGGTACCCAGTTGAGGCTGGGTCGACCTGAGAGCCGTCGCGGTCGAGAAAATTCCACGCGCACTGTGGGAGTTGAACCCAGACCACCAGCCTTGCGAAGTGAGTTCACTAACAACTACTCTACAGCGACTCTCAGTTGCCAAGCCCTAGATGAGATCAGGAAGACCCTCCTTCCTCCAAGAGCAGATAAATGGAACACATTATACGGAACAAAAGAACAACCCACAAACACATGCAGATACCCTACACTACATAGCATTGGGCCGAAGGACAAGAGTTTCAGTACCGCAGGATCATTGAAGAAGAAGAACAACGATACACGGAAGAGCTGGACGGATCTTTTTTTTTTTTTTTTTTTTCTTTTTCTTTTTTTTTTTTTTTTTTTCTATCGTCCGCTTTCAACTCAGACGAAGTTTCATCTCTGAAACTGAATTTTGCGTGAAAATCTGTTTTTCAATTTCTTACAATGGCAGCAGCGTGCACATTGTAAATTACTTTACACTGGCAGCCGTGTGCTCAATGTACTCGTAATTAGTATTCCCTCGCCATACAGGCAGATTTTCTCCGACTTCAGAGGTACTCATGTTATCGTCCTGAGTAAGACCAGGGACTCGAACAAATGCCGGACAGTAGGTTCGAACCCGAGCTATGAGGCGTCTCACAGCTAGCAGGCCGAGCTACTATCAACTACTCTGAGGCAGTCACCGCTGGACGGATCTGAAAGAGATAGTTCAAGAAAGTAAGATCGTCCGCCTGCCCAGTGTGTTCGTAGTGCGTTGGACGACGGATGACAAGCCCCCTGTGAGTGCGGTTCAATTCAGCGGAGAGGCAGAAAAGCCACAGGTTCTCCAGATTTACGGTGTTCGTGGCACCGAAGCGAAGGGTTACGATGTTCATGGCACCGAGCCGAAGAGTTACGATGTCCATGGCACCGAGTCGAAGGGTTACGATGTTCATGGCACCGAACCGAAGGGTTACGATGTCCATGGCACCGAACCGAAGGGTTCGATGTTCATGTCACCGAGTCGGAGAGCTGAAAGCTCAAGAGCTTCTGGATCGGAAAAAGTAAGACTTATCGGATTGGTTGGGGAGGGAAGGAAAAGGTGAAAAAGGCACAAGAGGTAGTAAGGAAGGAGAGAGAGAGAGAGAGAGAGAGAGGAGATACCGTAAGATCTGACTATATGTGAGGCCGCCAAGCAGATTAAACTTATGTTACTACCAAGTTACTGTGTGTCTTCTAAAATGCTTGTTCGTTGTTCATACTTCCACACACACACAATATTAAAGTATGTAATAATTCATCACCCTCAATAACCTCATCATCATCTAGCTCGTCCTGAGCAGAACTTTGCCACCCCAACAGTCCTCCGGAATTTCTCTCTCATAGGTCAGAGAATTTCTCTCTCTGCCGCTGCAGCCGTCATGTTCACACCAATAGTTACATCCTGAATCCATCTTCTCCGTGGTCTTCCTCTTCTTCTCTTTACCGGTATACCTCCTTTCATGATGGTCTTCTCCAGCAATTCATGTCTTTTTATATGTCCAATCCGTGTGGTTACCGGGGCCTAAATTTGGGGTGTAAAGAATAGAACCACTGTTACCTGCCACGCATGTCGTAAGAGGCGTCTAAGGAGGTTTGGCTGAAATCGGATGCATGTGTCCTAAACGTGTAGAAGTCTTATGCGTTTAGGGCCTACTAAACCAATATGCAACGTATACACGTTCTTGGCAAAGATCAAACTTATCACAAAGAGTGATTCAAATTGGTCGTAAAGAACGAACGCAAAGAAGAAGAAGGAGATATGTCCAAAATACCTCAATTTTCTCTTTCTTATTTGAAGCAATAATCTAAATAAACAAAATAGCGTAGACGTAACAAGGTGAGTATGAACACCAAACAGACCAGGAACGCGGAAGATTTAAGTTGAGAACGAACATATGATTTGGTGAAAGGAATAGTAAACAGAGAGGTGTAGAGATAACAACAATCAAGTAACAAGGATATAGACAATCCTAGGAGATTGTTGATCTAGAAGAGGCTTCTAAGAATGTTGCTAATAAGCCTGGGAGCTTGTTTACACCATCATCGCGGCGGATCAAGTCCGTATAATAATGTTGTCATATTGGCGTACGTCATAAGATTATCTACCGGTGGAGATAACAGAGTACCTGGAGTGTAGGGCAGGGCCGTGTTATATCTCTTTACGAGTTCCGTCTTTCCTGTTTACTACATATCGTTCGAGTGGTGCCCAAATTTGGGGTGTAAAGAATAGAACCACTGTTATCCGCCACGCATGTTGTAAGAGGCGACTAAGGAGGTTTGACTGAAATCGGATGCACGTGTCCGCTAAGGAATGCTAACCGAAACAAATGCTTGCAGACAACGGATGCACCAGGCCGTAAGGCGCATAACAAGGTGCAACGATCCCTCACAATGAGGAATGGGATAACGGATTCTACGGTCGCCAATCTGCCTCGGGAGATTTAGCCACGCAGTAAGAATGTCAGACCTACCATCACGAGGGTAGCCAAAACTTACTGCGGGAAGAGGTCGGCACAAACGGTAAGCAGAAATCATAGGAATTATATCCTACAGAACTGACCCCAGTGTGATGACTTGAGAAGAAAGAGGTGGGCCACTTACACTAGTGTCCAAGACAAACTGTATGGCGTGGCTGATAATCTGAGACAGACGGCTGCTTTATTAGGGAATGGGAAATCCCAATCTAGAGAACACAGAAGACAAACTGTATGGCATGGCTGATAATCTGAGGCAGACGACCGCCTTTATTAGAGAATCCGAAATTCCAATCTAGTGAGAACGCAGAAGACAAACTGTATGGCGTGGCTGATAATCTGAGGCAGACGGCTGCCTTTATTAGAGAATCCGAAATGCTAATCTAGTGAGAACGCAGAAGATGATGAAGTTTACTACATATAGGAAGCCGACAAGTCAAAGTAAGCGAAAGGGAGATTCATTCTTATTTTTCATGTTTGTTGGCCTACACGATCTGAAAAGGAAAATCCTGGCATATCCTTTACATGACGTTGCCATCAGATACAGTAAACGAGACGTCGATTTTCTAAGCACCACTTATACTTTCAGTAGTCTGCCATTGGTTTCTGAACGGTGTGGTCTATTTTTACCGTTCGTAACAATCCACGCCGAACAAATTTGCTTCCAAACTGCCGGCTGCGGAGTTTGAAACAGGTACGCTTGTATTGTTATCGAGCTCACTACCGCCTAAGCTACAGACACCCACATATACGCTTACTGATATAACCAATACAATGTTCGTTCTTAGGTTGAAAGTGCGTGCCTTGGCGTAAAGAGGCGTTTATCCCTTACAAAACAAACAAACAAATGAACAACTGATACAAGCAAAGTGTTCTCACTCCCTCCCTCTCTCTCACTCCCTCCTCTCACTCCTCTCTCTCACTCCCACACAAACATCATACATAAGAGGCGTTAATCCTACTTGTGTTATCGATGTCATTTCGTTATATAAGTATCTTGTATCATTTGTTTGATAACATAAACATCTTGTATCATCTGTTTGATAACATAAACATCTTGTACCATCTGTTTGATAACATACACATCCTGTATCATTTGTTTGATAACATACACATCCTGTATCATCTGTTTGATAACATACACATCCTGTATCATCTGTTTGATAACATACACATCATGTATCATCTGTTTGATAACATACATATCCTGTATCATCTGTTTGATAAATACCTCCTGTATCATCTGTTTGATCCAAACAACAACAATGACATCTTTTGATAACATACATCCTGTATCATCTGTTTGATAACAACACATCATGTAATCATCTGTTTGATAACATACACATCCTTATCATTTGTTTGATAACATACACATCCTGTATCATCTGTTTGATAACATACACATCCTGTATCATCTGTTTGATAACATACATATCCTGTATCATCTGTTTGATAACATAACACATCCCATCATCTGTTTGATAATCATACACATCTTGTATCATCTGTTTGAAACATACACATCCTGATATCATCCTTTGATAACATACATCACATCTGTATCATCTGTTTGATAACATACACATCCTGTATCATCTGTTTGATAACAAACACATCTTGTACCATCTGTTTGATAACACACACATCCTGACATCTGTTTGATAACATACACATCATGTATCATGTGTTTGATAACATACACATCTTGTATCATCTGTTTGATAACATACACATCCTCCTATCATCTGTTTGAAACAACACATCCTGTATCATCACGTTTGATAACATACACATCTTATCATCTGTTTGATAACATACAACATCCTGTATCATCTTTTGATAAACAAACACATCTATACCATCTGTTTGATAACATACACATCCTACCATCTGTTTGATAACATACACATCCTGATCATCTGTATGATAACAACATCCTCCTATCATCTGTCTCGATAACATACACATCCTCCTATCATCTGTTTGATAACATAAAACATCCTTATCATCTGTTTGATAAACATAAACATCTTGTATCATCTTATAACATAACATCCAAATCATCTACTTTGATAACATACACATCCTTATCATCTGTTTGATAACAAACACATCTTGTACCATCTGTTTGATAACATACACATCCTGTATCATCTGTTTGATAACATACACATCCTCCTATCATCTGTTTGATAACATTCTCATCCTGTACCATCTGTTTGATAACATACACATCTGTACATCTGTTTGATAACATACAAACATCAAATCATCTGTTGATAACATACAACATCCTCCTATCATTTGTTTGATAACAACACATCCTGTACCATCTGTTTGATAACATAAACATCCTGTATCATCTGCTCTGATACACAAAACATCCTGTATCATCTGTTTGATAACATACACATCCTGTATCATCTGTTTGATACATACACATCCTAATCACTGTTGATAACATACACATCCTGATCATCGTTTGATAACAAACACATCCTGTACATACTGTCTGATAACAAAACAATCCTCCATCATCTGTTTATAACATACACACAATAACATCTGTTTGATAACATACACATCATATACAACTGTTTGATAACATACACATCATGTATCATCTGTTTGATAACAAACTACATACCTGTATCATCTGTTTGATACAACATATCCTGTAATCATCTGTTTGATACAATTCACATCCAGATCATCTGTTTGATAACATACACAATCCTGATCATCTGTTTGATAACATACACATCCTTACCATCTGTTTGATAACAACACATCCTCCTATCATCTGTTTGATAACAAATCATCATGTATCATCGTTTGATATACATATCTGTACCATCTGTTTGATAACATAACATCTGTATCATTGTTTGATAACATAACATCATGTACCATCTGTTTGATCACATACACATCCTCCTATCACTGTTTGATAACATACACATCCTGTATCATCTGTTTGATAAAGCATGTATGTTGTATTCTTTACATGATAAACAGTATATCATCATCAGGTGCCATGCCGGCTGGCGTAGGCGATGATAGATCTCGACAAATCTCTTTCACTGGTGTTTGCTTTAATCTCAGAGGTTGACGCTCTTCCGTGCCATGAAGTCAGGCTATCCAAAATTGTCTTCTATGTTTCGTCTCCATTGATTTTACCGGTTACCATAACGTGTTCTAAACCTCCTTCTCATTACATGCCCGAAAAAATGATGATTGCCTCTTTCGTATATTGATAACAAGCTTTCTCTGTGTCTTGGCCACATTCAACACCTCCATATTCTGTCATTTTAGCTGCGCATGGGAATCTCACAATCCTTTGGTAAAACAACGTCTCTGTGGCCTCGGGAGATTGTTCTATCTGTGTGATGACTGTCCATGACTCGCTTCCATATGTCAGTATTGGCTCTATGTAGGCGATTACGGAAATCTACAAATCTGAGGTGATCAGACCAGACCAGGAGACAACCGTGGATAGGCTTCGGTGATACTAATTACATTGTCGTTAAAGGACAAAGACACGTGTGTATAGTATCACATAAGTAAGAAAAATGTAATTAAATATATAACTAACGACAATCGCACGTTTCGACCATAGGTCTTGTTCAAGGAGACACATAGACACAATAAACACTAAATAAACTAAAACATAGATCTAAATTGCTCTGTTATATATATATATATATATATATATATATATATATATATATATATATATATATATATATATATATAGTGGCGGATCGTCTTTAAGGGCCAGAAGTGCCGGTCCCCACCAAAAATAATGTGTAACGTGTATGTATTATTTCATGGATTAAAATATAACCTAACCCAAAACCATGATTTTCCCTGAAAATGTGTTCTGGTCCCACCAACAAAAACTATCACGAGTCGCCACTGTATATATATATATATATATATATAATATATATATATATATATATATATATATATATATATATATATATATATATATAGAGAGAGAGAGAGAGATAGTTATAGATGTATATAATTGTTAGTCTGGAGGTCGATGAAGGATCAATGGTTACGTGTAGATGGGTAGGTTAGTGATTGAACTAAGTTGGCTAACCTCTGACCTAGATTAAACGCGTCTATAGTAACGGTAATAGAACTGAAGGCTAAGAGTGCAGGTAAAAATACTAAGAAAATATCGCTGCTGCAAATTTCAAGTCTCTCTTTCTCCATCTCTCCCTCACAGTGGATACCAATGTGTTGTGCACCGACTGTAGATAAACATATAAGTCAGATAGAGAAGGTGGATACTGGGTACGCCATTCGAGGTATGCCATAACTATTTGAGCAAAACTTCAACACGTTTGTACAGCTTGTAATAGCTTGATACAGTATAGATGAGGAGGTGTGTGGGGAGACTAGTTAAAGATATTCATTAGTACTGAAATAGTTATGTTATGCGATCGACGTCATGGCACATTGGGCTTTCCTATTCGTGCTATGTCCTCTACTGCAGCATCCATCCCAAAGTCTATTTGCTCACCGTACCCATGAGAAGTTGATTAGTATATCTTCTCTCTCTACCACAACAACGACGACACTGTCTGGCATGTATGTCCAAACTTAATTCCTAATTCTCGAACTCGTTCCAGTGTCTGAGACTAGCTCATGTCACATATATGAGAGTGTACCGCATTGATGAAATCGGTTCTGTCCATGCTTCTGCCCTCTTGAGTTGAGACATTGTTTCCTGAAAGAGTAATGTAATTTAAGAGAGAGAGGGACAGAGGGAGAGAGATAGAAAGGAAGAGACAGGGGGAAGGTAGTGAATGACGAAATCGACTATGTGTTAAAGAAGCGTTTCCCAAACTGTGGTCCGTGGTCCCCCGGGGAGTCCACGAGGTACTCACCGTGGGTCCTCAAGCGCTTTAAACTTCATTTGTTCACTAATAAATCCCTTGCAAATCCGATTCAAAGATACACTCAAGAACTCAATGAAATACTTTGGCATAGATGTCAACAACTGGGAGAATTTTGCTCAAGACAGATCAGCCTGGTGCACACTTCTTCGGCACGGTTCCTCGGCCTGCGAGACAGGTAGAACAGCACGGATGGAACAAAAACGTCAAAACAGAAAGGCAGTAGAACTTCCCACAAGTGCAAGTATACCTTCAACAAGAAGAAGAAGATTTCAAGCCCGTATCGGGCTCACTATACCACGTTGGTACTATACCATGCATACAGTACATCGAGAAGCAAAGATTCAAGTGGTTCGGCCATTTAATGAGAATGGAACCACATTTACTACCATCACGTGCCTATAATAATCGACACTCAGGGCGCAGAGCACGAGGCAGGCCAAGAACAAGATGGATAGATAACATCTCAGAGTCCCTGCGAAAGCATGGACTGCCGCAACGTCAACGCAACGACTGGACAAATAGAAACTAACTCCCACGACCTTCACACAAAGTGGTTAGATAAGATAAGATAAGATAAGATCGGGCTCACTAGTCATCTACGTACACACAGACAAACATAACGCAACTACATTCCTTTGGATGAAAATTTGTGTGGTCATTATCACCCATGATGGACGAACATCAATAAATCCTTTGCTACTGTACCCGGCTTCCACCCACCTATTTCTATTTCTGTTCAATGTTCATTCGGATATCTTTCGTTTCTTTCTTCATTCCAAACACCTCCTTCAATCCGCTTGTCTTTCTTTCATTCCCCCACAACTCTAGGACATAAACAAACCGCTCCAGGCAAGAGTGAGGTAAGCTTACATGAAGAATGCTAGGTTATCTTATCCTGTCCCAGCTTGTGATAGCCTTCTTACGTGGCAACTCAGTCTTAAAACTAGAGGTTCTCAACATTTGGCAACTCGCGCCCCAACGGTTTTTTTTCATACACAAAGTCGATCTTCACGTAATTAGAGAACAAGGAACAACATACGGATCAAGAAAGAACAAATTAAATGATTCGGCGACATAAGCAGGTTACAAACAGACAGTGCACATCAAAGAGCAATGCTGCTCTGATACAATAGATACAAAGCAAAAGGCCGGCCACGTAAAAGGTGGACCTCAGAGATAATAGAGGCGAAGAAATACATTATTTATGAAGCTCACACAAGGGCTCGTTCTAGAAATCTCTACTTATCCTGATACTGTGAGGCAAAACAGGACTGGAGAAAAGAAAGAAAGAGAATAAGAG
Organism: Arion vulgaris; assembly: GCA_020796225.1. Classification (NCBI taxonomy): domain Eukaryota; kingdom Metazoa; phylum Mollusca; class Gastropoda; order Stylommatophora; family Arionidae; genus Arion; species Arion vulgaris. The sequence goes on from CM036767.1 coordinate 14,797,929, forward strand.
TTTAAGACCCCAGGGAAGCAACAGACAATGAATATGATCAATAAATAGTCAATGTAAGGGCTTCTGGAGAGAAATAAATAACGAAACACGGGATTTGAACAAGAAACCCTTATTCCTTACGGTACCCATTGCCTATCTCCTACACTACGAGCGTTTTTAAAGAACACAACCAGCTAGCCCTTCAAGAAAAGAGCTTTACCGAGGAAGGAGTGTCTGTCGTAAACACTTCGTCTGTTAGACACAAAATAATCAGGCCAGATTCGATCGAATAGTGTTTTGTACGTAATTAACAGTTTAATGCATTGGCGTCGCGTTCTAAAAATATACATTAAAAAAGGGTCTGAAAGTGAAGGATTCACTTCATTGCACCAGGTTTCCCCACATGGCTCTGTCCCTGTCGGCAAGGATGAGACGCCATTTGTCTAGAGTGTTGCACAAAGCACGAGCTCCGTAGTGATCATCAACAATCCTAGTGATCTTATGAAAAAGTTATACATCTGACTCGGTCCTTTTCTCACACGTGGAGCGTCGACCAAGAAATACAATTTCCCGTAGAATTTTCAGACCTTAGGGTATGAAGTCACTTCCCATTTCTAGATTTTAGTGTGCATGAGGTATGAGGGCAAATTCCTTTCCTCTCACGTGAAACGTCTAGTGTGGGCCTGAACCCACACCCCTTTTGTTTCCGAGTAGATAAACGAACGCTTACGCATTACGCTACAACTATTAGCGACATAAAAGTAAAGTCACGAACCTGTTTTCATTCCATGTGGTCCATTATATGTGATGTAGTCAACATCGTGTCGGCTGTGTTTTAATTACAGATTTGTTCTGGTACCCAAGTGAGGCTGAGTATACCTGAAACCGTTTGCGGTTAGGAAAAATAATCCATGCGGTAATTAGTTATTGGTTACAGAACTGACGACACAGCACTCCGGGCAGACGCATAAGTGCTCAGTCTTCCGCAACAGATGTCAAAGGGTATGCATACTGATGGTTGCCGTGGCTCGCTGGTTAAACACAAGCCTCTCAAGCATCCACATCTACTTGTATAACGCGTAATTCCAAACTACTTGAATGGCTGCATTGATTCAACATCAATTATAGTGACCTCATCCAACAGTAGGTCGCCAAGAGACCAAAGACACACCCTTACCCAGGCTAAACTCCTCAACAATCGATTATTTCGATGTAAATCTGCCTGCTCTCTCGTTGCCGAACACCCCACAGACAGGACAGTAGATCCGCGTGAGTCTTTGGAGGTTAGAAACTTCTGTAGACGACACCCACTCATACCGCAAAATGCTATTCTGCATCTTCTGCAGCACTGACTGAGAGTCAGAAACAGCGGTCCCAGTAAACGAAGTCCTAGAGAGCCAATGGAGGACAGCAGTAACGGCCTCAACCTCCATCCTCATATTGGAAGTGGCTGTCCTGTATACTCCACTTCGCTCTGCAACAACCCTACCATGCGCGCTAGCCAAGAAACCCAATTCTGACTTCTCACCACGATGCACAGGGAATTCGGAACCCAGACCACCCCGGTCTAGGATGCCCAGTGCATTAACCAATGAACCTCTGCGGGAGAAAAATCACGTCAAGAGCAGTTTTTAAAAAAACCACAGCCCCCGCTAACAGAAGACCGAATAGCTTAGTCGACGAATCGGAGATTTCTGTTTGATTGGGGCTGGCTTTTATATGTTTGATAGAGCGCTGTACACTTTATTGCAATTTAACAGAATTCTATGAGCCCATGATTATTTATTGATGAAAAGTGTTAACAATACTGATATTTCTTAGTGTTAAATTTACCTTGTAATATAATATAACTTTGTGCTGTTTTTAACATGAATTAGTCTTTTATACAACAATACTGGAATGCGAGGTCACGCGACGGTTGTGGTCCTATTTCCTAGAATTTTGACCCGAGCCCACTGGCCGTATGGTTATCGGAGGCCACGGCATAAACGAAAAAAATTAAGGTAGAATAACATGGAGAGAACCGCTGACAATTACTGGTGTAAACTTAAAGAAACAAACTTAACGAAACATTGCGAATATGGGACAAGGTTTTTGTCGAAAGGAATAAACATCACAACGGATGGATTAGATAGAGAACACGTGGAACATGAGAGAAGTAAATAAAAGGAGAAAAAAACGATTGTGAAGGGCAAAAATAATAGAAAACAAAACATGAGACGGACCATAAAACATGATTTAAACTTAACAAAAGGGGGAAAGTGTGGCAAACGAGATAAGTGAAACCGTTTGGGAAAAGAGGTCTAAGAGTGACAGGTGTCAACGACAAAGGTTTGAAGAGGACAACAAAATTGCCAGGTATGCGTTCCGTTTGTTATGGTACCTAAGTACCACAGCCGCCCGTCTGCCCAGCGTGCTCGTAGCGCGTTGGACTACGGGTGACTATCCCTCTGTGTGGCGGGTTCAATTCCGCGGGATGGCAGAAAAAGCCACAGATTCCCCAGATTTATGGTGTTCGTGGCACCGAACCGAAGGGTTACGATGTCCATGGCACCGAGCCGAAGAGCTGAAAAGCTCAAGTGCTTCTGGATCGGAAAAAAGGACCACAGCCAACTATAAACTCATACGGCCAGAGGACTCAAGTAAAAATTCTAGGAAATAAGACGACCCCAACCGTCACGTGACCTCGCATTCCAGTATTGTTGTATATAGACAACCTGCTGCCTTGCAGGTCGGCTGGGGACAGCCAAATGCAGACGGAGAGCGAACCCAGTAAACGTTGGCTAAAACTGGACACATCGTCAAAGGATAAGCACCAGAGCTCAAAATAGCGCTGCAGATGTGACGAAACACGCCCATGTTAAAGCTGCATGAATCAGATTTCTACATAAATGAGATTCATGGGGAAATCTGGTACATCAGTCTAAGCGGTGATCGCGAGAGAGAGAGAGAGTATGTAGAGGAATACATTTAAAAACACACAACATGCTAAATCAAGGTTATATTATGTAACAACTTAAGTTTAACAATAAAGAATATCAATATTATGAATATTTTTCCTCAATAATTAACTCAAGTAAAATTGCACAAAATCATGCAGTGTTCTATCAAACATATATAATATCCAGTCCTCCCCCAACTCAAACTAGGTCAGGGTTTCCCCTGTGAGTTATGCGGCCCAATATTAGAGTTGGTTGTGCTAAGTACATATAAGTTGAGCAACTACACAGGTTTTATCACTGGTAAGGCTGACGATAACGAGGTCGATAACACGCATCGCATAATATATTGCTAAACAGGATTACTACCGACTCTCTAATATATAAATAAACTGGCTTACTAGGAAATATGACGATGTTGGAATAAATAAGAAAAAAACTAAATGAGGGAAAAAGAACTGTGAAGGAATGCCGGAAGTAATTCACGTACGTGCTCCTGCAGGACAAAGGTGAGTAGAAGGCCAGGGTTTCGAGAAACAGTTTGGAAGGTACGCGGGTAGGGTAAAAATAAAAAAATAACCGAGATAGTGAATTCTTGTTTACATGTCGGACCCGAACAAAGCCGGGCGCAAAGTGTACTTATATCACCTGTCGTAGTATATGTTCATACGTCACTGGGATTGACGTGTCTATGAAGGAATTCAGGGAGTGCGGAGAGAGGTAGAGGGGCCGGGCCCAGTCATGTTCTCTCTCTCATTCCTCCAAATCTTAATGAAACTAGGTTAAGTGTTTATACTAACACAGCTGTTGTTATGGTTCAACTCTGACCCTACAGTCATCCGGTCGTGATTATGATAATAAGGTTGGGAGGAAGGAGGGAACATTAGCGATGAAAAGTAAAAATAAAAGCTTCAGTAAAAATTGAAAGTAAGATTTGCAACAAAGGAGTAAAATTTGAAGTCAAATCCTAAGTAGAATTAAATACAATTTAGAAATAAAATGTTACAGGTTAAATTTGAAGAAAAAATGTTAATTTCAAACAAAAATAATTTAGAAATAAAGTTTAATTTGAAGAAAAATGTGAAACAAAAAAATTGAAGAAAATTTTGAAAATAAATAAAATTTTACGAAAAATTTGGAAATAAATTTAATTTTACGAAAAATTTGAAATTCAAATATTCAATTTGAAATTTAAAAAAATTCAAAACATTTGATATTTTGTAAAATTCGAAGAAAGAGTTGATATACCAAAATTAAAAAGAAGAAATATAAGTGAAGGCTTCTTGTTGAGACTTGTTTCATTCATAAACTTGTTGAGTGATATCTCAACAATTTGGACTTGTAAAAATAAACTAAATTACATACTTTGGTCACATCAAGTGTCATGATGGACTGGAAAGAACAATACTAGAGGGCAGGGTCCCAGGACGCAGAGGCAGACCAAGAAGAAGATGGCTACAAGATATTAAAGAAACCATGAACATGACCATCGACGAAGTGGGTGAACTGACAAGAGACAGAGTGAATTTCAGATGTGCTGCAAAGAGAGCAACGTCCTATAAAGGATACGCACCTTGATGATGATGATGAAAAATAAACTATATGCAGACTTGAATACTTGGTTAGATTAACTAGTAATCTTTAGGAGGTCTATGTGGCGTGTCATTTCCGCGGAGAGGAGCCGTGTAATATGGGGTACAACCAGACGCAATGAAGTCAATAATTCGGTTTAAAACCCCCTTTTAAGAAACATATAGATAGACATCAGACATAGATATCTCTGTGGCTAAGTGGTTAGCCGTTGCCTTGTGAGTAGAAGGTCCTGGGTTCGAATTCGACCGCGTTCTGTTCAGAGTGCATTTTTTCCAGAGACCCCTAGGATTGTTGCCGGAGCTACGGGTTTGTGTAATACTCTCGGCAGGTGGCGTGTCATTTCTCTCTCAGTCTGGTCAGCGACTTGGATTCACAACCTTGAAACTGACAGCGAATATCTCGACAAAGTACGACTTAGTCCCCACTAACTACAGAAGGGATGGGGTTTGCTTCCAAACCAGTCTTGATAGGAATCATGACATGTTCAAGGTCTTCCTTAGCTCTATTACCTGAAATATCTTCGTTTCTCTCTCTCGATCCCCAAATATCTTAGTTTAAGTAGTCGTAAACGTGTTAAAGACCAAACTCACCAGTTGTTGATGTCCTGGACAGACAGGCCAGGCCCTCTGATATGATAGGGCCATTTCTTCGTGGTTTGTGCGGCCACCAAGGTTTCGTTGCTCGAGCCAGTGTGACAGGCGGGGGACAATGAACCCAAAGGATGTCCTCGCGCGCACACACAGACACGAGATGTCCAGTGTCAAGCGCGTGTTAACTAGCTCAGAAACAAGTAGATACAGATATATATCCGTAACTGTGTCCTTTAGAATTCCGTTATCCCATGGACATACATAAACACAATATCTTTACAACTGAGACAGGTATCATTGACAAGTAAACAAGTTCTGATACATCGATACATTTTCATTGAGCTGTGCACTGTCTTCCATCATGAATCAAATCGATCGCGTTATGTAGTAATTAAAAATAATCACATCTACCACCAACCATATGTATGATAAATTAAATCACAACCATCAGATACCATATGTCAGTGATGAAACTTAACTGATATCATTTCTGCAAGTTCTGACTCCGAGAAATATATTAGGAATGCCTGTCTAAAAGTGGTATATTTCTAATCAAAGACTGCATTTCATATCTGCGTGAGGAGGAAGTTTTTAATTTACATTCCTAACAAAACAAACGCTGTTGTTCATCTATTCCAGGACGATCCCTACCAGCAGTGCCAGAACACATTTGAGAAATATATGGATAGTAATAGTTGTTATTTTACTCCTTCGGGTAATGACTGTATCCGTGCTAATATACAAAATATGACTGTTGACTTCTGTACTCTATACTAATATATTGTTCAAAGCACACTGTGGCACCGGAATCCGTGTTAATATACACAATATGACTGTTGACTTATGTAAACTATACTAATATATCGTTCGAAGCACACTGTGGCACCGGAATCCATGCTCATATACACAATATGACTGTTGACTTATGTAAACTATACTAATATATTGTTTGAAGAACACAGTGGCACCGACTGTTCACTTCTGTACTCTATACTAATATATTGTTCGAAGCACACTGTGGCACCGGAATCCATGCTCATATACACAATATGACTTGACTTATGTAAACTATGCTAACATAGTGTTTGAAGAACACAGTGGCAGCGGATACCGCGTTTATATTTATCAAATAAAACACTTCGTTCTGTCATTTGGTCAAAGACTTGAGAAAATGATAAGTTTTCCCTGGAGACTAATGCCACTAACACAGGTAAAAATCTAAGCACAATGATGATCCAGTGATAAATGCTAAAATAATGTACAGTTCATTGACTATCCCAAGTTGCATGTGTGATCTCTGCGTTGTTCTCCAGAATTGGTTAAACAATACCGCATCAAGTTGAGACTATCGGGTATGTATTATCCCACAATTGCAAGACACAATTATACATCACAAATATTTCAATCCTATTTTGTGTGTCCACTGACCGAACGACTTCACTCAAAGTGACTACAAGCGACCGGTGAACTACCACAATATAACAGACTTTTAATAACAGATTTGAGAACACAGTGAAGATCTCCAGAACAGCTGCTGCATGTGGGCGTATGCTTTCACCTTGTGTGTCCACTGACCGAACGACTTAAAGTGACTACAAACGATCGGAAAACTACCACAATATAACAGACTTATAATAACAGATTTGAGAACACAGTGAAGATCTCCAGAACAGCTGCTGCATGTGGGCGTATGCTTTCACCTTGTGTGTCCACTGACCGAACGACTTAAAGTGACTACAAACGATCGGAAAACTACCACAATATAACAGACTTATAATAACAGATTTGAGAACACAGTGAAGATCTCCAGAACAGCTGCTGCATGTGGGCGTATGCTTTCACCTTGTGTGTCCACTGACCGAACGACTTAAAGTGACTACAAACGATCGGAAAACTACCACAATATAACAGACTTTTAATAACAGATTTGAGAACACAGTGAAGATCTCCAGAACAGCTGCTGTGTGTGTGCCAGAAACGACAAAAGGCGAGTAAGACCTGGTGTAGGTCACAAATCAGGCCGACATCAAGGGAGATGTTATTTTCCTGAGTTGTTCATATCTGATTTCCCGACGTTGCCGACTTCCTTCTCTCCCCGGCCTATGACCATCTAGCTAGTGAGTGAGTGATCTACCTGTCTGACTTTCTTCCACGTTTGCACGTGCAAGCGGAGCGAGCGTTACTGCCACTGCCATAACGTCCTGTCGTTTACAACACTAACACAGTCTAGATCAACAGCGTAGGTAAGAAGAAGACATGAATGGTCTATTCCAGTGTTTCCCAATTTTATTTTGCCATGCCCCACCTAAGCCTTTCTAAAATTTCATATGCCCTGCCCCCTATGTAACATATACATAATTTTTAAAAATTGAACTGTTCACTAAAGAAACTTAAATGAGAGGTTTTAGGAATAAATCACTAGGAAATTGTTGAGGTAACACAGTAAGTAAATTTTCAAAACATATAATGGAGAACTGAAATTCAAGTACTTATATGCCCCCCTTAACAATCAAATTGCCCCTTGTCGGGCGTGGGCCCCACGTTGAAAAAAAAAACTGGTCTAGATCAACTGCGTAGGTAAGAAAAAGATAGGAATGGTCTACTTTCTTATATTTCATACTGGTCATTCCATCCACAACAACACATTAGAAATAACCCCTGCCAGATTCCAGAACATCTGTCAGACGGAACACTCCTATTTTATCATAAAAAATCCTGTCCTTTTTGTATTTCTTTCGTTCTTTTAACATCTGGATTACCCCCAGGCTCCGGTGAATTATTTCCCCCGCTCAACGGTGCCATTACCTTCTCTCTCTCACGTCTTGGCAGGTGTAGTGCTTCACCCTTGCCCAGCTGATGTTTGTAGAATGAACCTTGGCGTGTATAGCATAAACGTATACAGTATGACTGTACGGTAGATACCTCATTTATCGGTATACATACTTCAATTTGTAATTTAATTTTAATACTATATGGAACTAACTATATGAGTGACTAGAGAAAATAATCTTGGAAGGAATGGTGCATGGAAAAAGAATGAGAGGAAGACCTAGAAGACGATGGGTGCAAGATGTCACTGACGATCTGAGAATGACTGCTGCTGACGCTGGTCAACTTGCACAGAACAGAGAGTTTTTCAGGACTGCTGTCATGGGAGCCAAGTTCCGGAAGGGACAAGCTACTTGATGATGACGTCTATATGAAACTGCAAGTTATATAGTATTAAAACTAAATTACAAATTGTCATTCCAATGTTGTATTAATCTGAACATATGCCAGCGAGAGTTGGAAAATGACTGATATAGAAAGTAAGTTGAATGCATTTGCCAATAGATGTTTGCGAAAAATAATGTACATAAAATGGAACGAATTCAGGAGAAGTGATGAAATCAGAGAAATGTCTGGTCAACAACTAGTAATAACTGTTATAAGAAGGAGAAGATGGAGATATGTTGGGCACACCTTGAGGAGAAATCATCAAAGAATATCAAAGCAGTCATTGAAGTGGGATGTAGAGGGTTCAAAAAGGAGAGGACGATCTAAAGATACCCTGAAATAAACTTTGCAAAGAGAGGCAAGACATAGCGGTCTCAGTTCCATGGAGAACCATAGCGGTCTCAGAACCCTGGAGTTCTATAGCGAGTTGCCCAGGATAGAGCGGTATGGAAAAATAGCTTCCAGACCATATGTAAAGCATAACGGTACGAGGGGAATTATTATATTTCAATTCGACTGGATGTGAAACCAGTTATGCAATTCATAAAAGAACAAAAGATTATATGGTTTGGACACCTGACCAGAATGCCCTGGTATCGTCGACCACAGAGAGCCACACAGAAAAAGTATAATGAGTACAAGGCAAGAGGAAGACCACACAAAAGATGGAGCAACGGCATCAAGAACAGTCTTACAAACATGAATATCAGCTTACAAAGTGCCTTAAAAAAAAGCACACACAAGATTACTACGTTTCACCCCAACACTTCTATAAAGAAGTAAATGGTGGAAGAGAAGAAGAAGAATTCGACGACCTGGCATATACTTTCTCTATTTATCTCTCTAGCTTAAGGCACTCAGTGCAACCAAAACACGTAATTACAAAGTACTGTAGTTTTACAAATTACAAAAACAATGACAAAATACAGCAACGTTTCGACCAACAAGGCCTTTATCAAGCAAACGAACAAACAGGAGTGACAAATTAAAATGAAACACAAATGGACGACCAAATACAAACGTATCAGTGCAACCACAAATGCGTACTATTCTTCTCTATTATTGACCGTCCTCTGTATTATGTTTAAGCTGTGACTCATTTCTTCAGTATGTGTTCTATTGTTCTCCTCCAGGTCGTTTTGAGTCTTCCACATTTTCGTTCACTCTCTAGTGTCCATCACAGTGCAGTTTTCGTGACACAGTTATTCTCCATGCGTATCACACGTCCATAAAGAAAACAGACAGAGACCGAGAAATATCGCCAACAACTGTTCTTCTTCTGCGTTCTCACTAGATTGGGATTTCGGATTCTCTAATAAAGGCAGTCGTCTGCCTCAGATTATCAGCCACGCCGTACAGTTTGTCTTGGACGCTAGTGTAAGTGGACCACCTGGGGGCAGTTCTGTAGGATATAATTCCTATGATTTCTGCTTCCCGTTTGTGTCGACCTCTTCCAGCAGTAAGTTTTGGCCACCCTCGAGATGGTAGGCCTGACATTCTTACTGCGTGGTTAAATCTCCGAGGTAGATTGGCGACCGTAGAATCCGTTATCCCATTCCTCATTGTGAGGGACTGTTGCATCATGCGCCTTATGGCCTGGTGCATCCGTTTTCTGCAAGCATTTGTTTTGGGTTAGCATTCCCTAAAACAACTGTTGAGGCTCTATGCTCCACGAGGAGCGGAGATGAATAAGTAAGTAAGTATCACATGTCCGACCCATCGCCAGCATTTCATTTTGGGTGATGGTACTCAACATTCTCTTGTTGACACAAGCAAGCAGTTCTTGGTTAGAGATAGTATTTTGACCAGAACACGGGAACGATTTTCCGCACACAAATAGTATGAAGGGTGAAGAGTTTATGTGACCGCAATATTTAGATGTCCATCGCCCGAGTGGTTACCGGGGCCCAAATTTGGGGTGTAAAGAATAGAACCACTGTTTCCTGCCACGCATGTCGTAAGAGGCGCCTAAGGAGGTTTGGCTGAAATCGGATGCATGTGTCCTAAACGTGTAGAAGTCTATGCGTTTAGGGGCCTACCAAACCAATGTGCAACGTATACACGTTCTTGGCAAAGATCAAACATATCACAAAGAGTGATTAACATTGGTCGTGAAGAACGAACGCAAAGAAGAAGAAGAAGATGTGCATGATGTCTAGAAGAGAATGTTTCTGGATGTTCAAATCTTGCAAGATGTCTTCTTTTTAACCTTTTCTTTCCCCATTGTGTTCTAAGAATATTTGTAAGCACATGCTTGAAAACCGCTGTAGCGTAGTTGTTAGTGAGCTCGCTTCGCAAGGCTGGTGGTCTAGGTTCAGCTCCCGCAATGTGCGTGGAATTTTTCGACCGCGACGGCTCTCAGGTCGACCCAGCCTCAACTGGGTACCAGACATGCTCTGGGAAAGTAAAAGCGGCTAGAGTGATGCTGACCACATCACCCATTGTGTGCGGACGGTCAATGAAAAATACAGGCCTAACACTGTATTGACCTATATACCACGAGGTATGAAAGGGTTCCTTTACTTTTTTCCTTTTACATGCTTGAAAAAAAAAATGATTTTCTTTCTGTGTGTATATTTTAAAATATTTTCATAATTTTTCTTCTTCTTTGAACGCTCCACATCAAACACTTGTTAACCACTCTGTGTGATTTGTATGTGATCTGAGTCTACGAGCGATTGTACGTTGTGTCAGTTATGAGTCTACAAGTAAGCCAGCACATCCGATTTCTGCGACGCTTTGTATTTACTAGGGTAGCTTCCATAGGCCCCTACCTCAGTCGAATCTTACGACATGCCTTGTAGGTAGTAGTGTTACTATTCTTTGCTCACCTTGTTAGCCCAAGCAATACACAGGCGAGATTTTTTTTCAGACGTTTCAACACATATTTAAAAAACATTAAAACTGCCATAAAACAGTTTAATAAAAACATTAAGTGTATTTATATTATACATTTTATATATAAACATACTATCTATCTCAGCGTTTCCCAAACTAAGGCACGCGGACTCCCGGTGGCCCGTGAGGTACTCATAGGTGGTCATCGAGCGCTTGAAGAAATATTATGATCTTTGACATTTCAAACAGAAATATAAATTTTAAGAACATGTATAAAAAAAACAGTGATAAACTATTTTCGCTGCGAAATCAAAGGACCCTGACCAGACCGGAGTCTAAATGTCTGATAGGACAAAATTATAGATCTTTTTGAAATTTCCCACAGTTTCAGAAATTGGAGGCAGCTTGACTGTTAGTGTGGTGTAATAATAACTCCAACGATAGAAGAATAAAATTTAAGTAAGTAATTGGCTGAAACGATCTTGAAAAAGAAATGACAAATAACGTTGGCGTGCATCGGATTTTGCTACAATACATTTTGGCTGAGCTTCAGGATAGATCGCTGGCTAAAATTGAAACGCAAATGTACTGATGATGTTAATGATCGCGCGTTGTTTTTTTTCCCGATCCAGAAGCACTTGAGCATTCAGCTCTTCGGCTCGGTGCCATGAACGCCGTGAATCTGGTCAACCTGTGACTTTTCTGCCAGACCACGAAATTGAACCCGCACTGACAGAGGACTAGTCACCCGCAGTCCAACGCGCTACGAACACGCTGGATCAGGCGGGCGCGCGTCTTGTTTAAGGCACAAGGAAACATCTTCCTGTTTACTAAAATGTTAAATTGCACACATTTTACTATTGTTAACACACGGATAATTCCTTCCTCTCCATTTTCATATATATAAACTTTTGGGGGACCGGGGCAGCAAAATGTATTTAAAATGGGGTCTGCAGTAATGCAAAGTTTGGGAACCGTTGATCTATCTACATCTACGCATCAACAAACAGGACGTCGGACCGAAGTAATGCAAAGTTTGGGTACCGTTGATCTATCTACATCTACGCATCAACAAACAGGACGTCGGACCGAAGTAATGCAAAGTTTGGGTACCGTTGATCTATCTACATCTACGCATCAACAAACAGGACGTCGGACCGAAGTAATGCAAAGTTTGGGTACCGTTGATCTTTCTACATCTACGCATCAACAAACAGGACGTCGGACCGAAGTAATGCAAAGTTTAGGAACCGTTGATCTATCTACATCTACGCATCAACAAACAGGACGTCGGACCGAAGTAATGCAAAGTTTAGGAACCGTTGATCTATCTACATCTACGCATCAACAAACAGGACGTCGGACCGAAGTAATGCAAAGTTTGGGAAGCGTTGATCTATCTACATCTACGCATCAACAAACAGGACGTCGGACCGAAGTAATGCAAAGTTTGGGTACCGTTGATCTATCTACATCTACGCATCAACAAACAGGACGTCGGACCGAAGTAATGCAAAGTTTGGGAACCGTTGATCTATCTACATCTACACATCAACAAACAGGACGTCGGACCGAAGTAATACAAAGTTTGGGAAACGTTGATCTATCTACATCTACACATCAACAAACAGGACGTCGGACCGAGGTAATGCAAAGTTTGGGAACCGTTGATCTATCTACATCTACACATCAACAAACAGGACGTCGGACCGATGTAATGCAAAGTTTGGGAACCGTTGATCTATCTACATCCACACATCAACAAACAGGACGTCGGACCGAGGTAATGCAAAGTTTGGGAACCGTTGATCTATCTACATCTACGCATCAACAAACAGGACGTCGGACCGAAGTAATACAAAGTTTGGGAAACGTTGATCTATCTACATCTACGCATCAACAAACAGGACGTCGGACCGAGGTAATGCAAAGTTTGGGAACCGTTGATCTATCTACATCTACGCATCAACAAACAGGACGTCGGACCGAGGTAATGCAAAGTTTGGGAACCGTTGATCTATCTACATCTACGCATCAACAAACAGGACGTCGGATTTTATTGGGAAAGACTCCAAGAATCAACGGGAAGTTTTTTATTTTTTTTAAAAAAAAGGTAAAATTTTTAAAGATCGGAAACAAACCAATTACACATGTTTATTTTGTTGGGAGTTTTTGAGCCGTCAAGCGTTGTTCAAAGGTTAAGTATTTGTTGTTGATTCGTGTGTGTTGTAGAGGTGGTTGAGTGTGCATCCATCATATTGTGTTAGGTATTTATTTGATGCTGTCTCTTCATCTAATCTTTCTTGTGTAGTAAGACCAGATCTATCTCGCCCGAGTGGTTCCCGGGGCCCAAATTTGGGGTGTAAAGAATAGAACCACTGTTACCTGCCATGCATGTCGTAAGAGGCGACTAAGGAGGTTTGGCTGAAATCGGATGCATGTGTCCTAAGCGTGTAGAAGTCTATGTGTTTAGGGGCCTACCAAACTAATGTGCAATGTATACACGTTCTTGGCAAAGATCAAACATATCACAAAGAATGATTAAAATTGGTCGTAAAGAACGAACGCAAAGAAGAAGAGAAGACCAGATCTTTTACTGTTGGAGGATCGTCAGTGTGTGGGCCTGCAAGGGAGCAAAGAATAGTAACACTGCCACCTATAAGGCATGTCGTAAGAGGCGACTGCGGTAGGGGCCTAGGGAAGCTACCCTAGTAAATAAAAAGCGTCGCAGAAATCGGATGTGCTGGCATACTTGTAGGCGCATAACTGGCACAACGTACAGCCGTTCTTAGGCTCAGATCACATACAAATCACACAGAGTGGTTAACAAATGGTCAATATAGAGCGGTCGAAAAAGAAGAATTGTTGTAGGTTAGAAGGCATGGTTCCTGGCGTACGAGGCAGTGGACAACCAAGAAGAAGGTGGCAGCAGGACATCAAAGAAACCTTGAACATGACGCTGGAGGAGGAGGGAGAGCTTGCTAGAGACAGAAAGTTTTTCAGACGCGTTGTGATGAAAGGAACGTTCCACAAGGGACATGCTACTACTTGAGGTTAGATCGAGTTCCTAGCCCTATCGGAGACGGACGATAAAACATAGGTCCCGTGTTCAAATTGAGCACGTAAAAGAACCCTTGGCAGTTCAAAATCGAAAAGAGCAGGCTGGAAATCCGCTACCCGGGGCAAAACCCATTAGAAAGATTAACAATCAAATTCCTACAAAATTCTCACCATCTTCAAAATGACATCGGGGACCCTCGGCACTGCCGCTGAGATCATCATGTGTAAGAAAGAGATCGGAGCACACATGGTTACTCACCGAAGTGCAATGATGATGGTCCTATCAATCAATCAGATTCGAAGTAGCAACTGACTCATAACATGACCAGATCATTTTGCACGTTTTCTAAGGTTGTTTTTAGGCCAAGTATTGATTTAATATCAATATCAATAAAACCAAGAAACGTAGTGAAGACCATCTATATTTGAATACACAAAAACAAAAATCATGTCAACTGACAAAGAAAAAGGCTCACCTAACATCCAAGTAAACAATGAAGAACTCCAATGTGTGAGAGCTACGAATATCTGGGCTCAATAATTAACAATAACGGTGACTGCTCCAAAGAGATCTCAAGAAGATTGGCAATAACAGTCAAGAAGTTAAACACAATGAAGAACATGTGGCAAAGCACCAGCAAAATACTAAAATTAAAAATATTGAGAGCATGCATTTTCCCAGTGGCTTCTTATGAGTGTGAATCATGGACTATTACACAAAAATTAAGAACGAAAATCCAGTCCTTCGAAACTAAATGCTACAGAAAGATCCTACGAATACCATGGAAAAAAAAAAAGAAAGAACACTGATGTCCTGAAAGAACTAAATGTTAAAGAGAATTGGCTGATAAACAACATACTATACAGAAAATTACATACTTTGGTCACATCAAGCGTCACGATGGCCTGGAAAGAACAATTCTAGAGCGCAGGGTCCCAGGACGCAGAGGCAGACCAAGAAGAAGATGGCTACAAGATATTAAAGAAACCATGAACATGACCATCGACGAAGTGGGTGAACTGGCAAGAGACAGAGTGGATTTCAGATGTGCTGCAAAGAGAGCAACGTCCTATAAAGGATACGCACCTTGATGATGATGATTGATTTAATTGCACCGGGTTTCCAGTATATGACTTGTTCTTTCTCCGGAGACATGGCACGCGACCTGACGAAAGTATTTCCACAAACTCCGCAGTTCCAGCAATAATCCTGCAAAACAAACCCTTAAAAATGGGGTCTCCATAGCCGGACCCGTTACCTTGCGTTCTGAGGTCAGGGGTTGAAATACGGAACACATTGTTCCGTTCACGTGTTCCATTTTCTCCGGGGACACCTAGGATTCTTGATAGAGTACGGAGTTAGTGCACTACTTTTGGCAGATTGGAGTGCGGAAAGCGACCGAGCCAAATAGGAAAACCTAGTGCAATGAAGTCATTCTTTCCTCCATTAGTCTTTTATTTATCTATTTATGTGAACAATATAAAGAAAAGCTGGAGGGAGTTGCAGGAGATAGCTAGAGATAGGAAGACTTGGTATGAGTTGGTTGAGGGCTTATGTCCCAATCCGGGTTCAAAAGACAGAGAGAGATAGTTACTAATAAACAAGTTAAAATTAGTGATAATATTTAACATTGGCGCAGAGAAATCAATACCGAGTATGTCACTAGAAGGCAGTCTTGCAACCGTTAAGATGTAGATTTATAGGGGGTCTTTGTGGTGTAGAGGTTAGTGTAGCTGGGAATAGGATACCAGTTTTTTGTCTTCCTTTATTCTTAGTCCCAAGCTTCAACTAGTCGCGTATTTTCAATGAAACAAAGGGGTAACCATATACCTGGTCTGGGGGCGTATAATAACAGACCAGATATGTTAGTAAGGTTTTTTTTTCCTTAACTAGAAGTGAACTTTATGCTCTGTTTTTCTTTCTCATGCAGCCAAGTTAAGGTTAATAGTATTCTTTTTTTTAGAAACGTTTGGGTGATTGTCCGGTCACGATATCAATTAGACGGGTTTTTCCAACCAACAACCAGATTTGACCGTGAGAATGTACTAACAGGACAATGACTGATTTGGAAACAAAGAAAAAAGTCATATGTTAAATAGAATGGATTTGGATCATAGGGACACACTTGGCAGACACACTTCACAGATATATTCAGCGATTTAGATGGACAGAGAGGTACCCAGGAACAGGCAGTGAGGGTAGTCTGAGACAGTTACAGACAGAAAGAATTGACTAGTCAAGAAGTGTAGTCTAGAATTTTTTGTTTTTTTGTTTCCGATCCAGAAGCACTTGAGCTTTTTCAGCTCTTCGGCTCGGTGCCATGGACATCGTAACCCTTCGGTTCGGTGCCACGAACACCGTAAATCTGGGGAATCTGTGGCTTTTTCTGCCATCCCGTGGAATTGAACCCGCACACACAGAGGATAGTCACCCGTAGTCCAACGCGCTACGAACACGCTGGGCAGACGGGCGTAGTCTAGAATAAGAGACACACAGTTAATATTCGCCAGCAGACAGACTAGAAGAGATACACATACTAGCTAGAGAACACAACATTAAAGAACAGATTGATTCAGCGATTCAGAAGGGCTGAGACAGACCAAAGGGACAGTCAGTGTAGGTAGTCCTGAGACAGATAGACTTAAACAGTCAATATTCGCCAGTCAGAAAGAGTGAAGAGTCAAACACAGAAAGATTCGTCTATTCAGGAAGTGTAGTCTACAGCAGACGGAGTCTTGCGTAGAGACAGACCCAGCGACAGGTCTGAGACAATCACAGAGGTTATAAGTCTTATAACAGTTAACACTTATGCTTTAGTCAGAGAGAACCGTCTCCCTACTAACTCGGAAGTCTTCAATCTCACCAAATAAATCCAACCATATAGAGAACATAGATTAACACCATCGATCTGAGACAACCGTCTCCCAATGACTTTAAAGTTTATATCATCACCGAAGAGATAGTTTTGGAGACTCTCCAGCGAGGCCGAATCAAGTTGTGTCTTACTTCCAGTGGAGATAAGTTAAGGTTGAACTATAGGTATGTTTGAGAGCCGATGTAGCGTAGTTGTTAGTGAACTCGCTTCGCAAGGATGGTGGCTTGGGTTCAGCTCCCGCAATGTGCGTGAAATTTGTCTCGACCGCGACGGCTCTCAGGTCAGCTGGTTAGCCTCAACTGGGTACCAGACATGCTCTGGGAAAGTAAATCGTGTCATCGACGGTCAATGAAAAATACAGGCCTAACACTGTATTAACCTATATACCACTAGGTATGAAAGGGTTCCCATAGGTATGTTTGTGTAGAGTATAATGTATACGGGGAAATTACTTAAACATTTTTAAGTTAGAGACATTCTTTTATGTGTTAAATGTTTGGTTGTATATATTTATTTGGTTGTGTTTATGTTATTTGTAGTGATGTATTTTTTGAAGAAAAAAGGATTTAAATAAATATATTCAAATTGATACAGACTTGGGTAAGACAGGGAGAATGTCTGGATATGAATGTTCCAATTGATACAGACTTGGGTAAGACAGAGGGAGAGTGTCTGGATATGAATGTTCAGATTGATACAGACTTGGGTAAGACAGAGGGAGAATGTCTGGATATGAATGTTCCAATTGATACAGACTTGGGTAAGACAGAGGGAGAATGTCTGGATATGAAAGACTTGGGTAAGACAGAGGGAGAATGTCTGGATATGAATGTTCAGATTGCTATGTATGAACGTTGAGATAATATTAGCGACCAGGACACAGACCTCTTACTGATTGCTTTAACAAAGGATACAAGAATAATAGAATATATAAGAAAAAAAAATAGTGTAGGGAAAGGAACGGCTACAAGCTGGTTTCCGTGACACAGGATTCGAACTATTACAAATCAGTTTTTTTTTCAGAAACTACACGGTTACATTAGGTTTATAGTTTATTTAATCAGCGAGCCACAGGAACCATCAGTATGCATACTCTTCGATATCTGTTGGGGAGACTGAGCATCTATGGGTCTGCCCGGAGTGCAATGACGTCAGTTTAGTAACCAATAACCAAGAGGTTAGGTGATCGTTTCTCGTGCCAAAGGCTCCCTCTTTCCCTTTCCTCTCTCTCTCACTATTTGGGTCAGATATCTAGGTTATGCTTACCGCCTGGTCACACAAGACAGTCTTGACGTTTACGTTGCTCCAATTTTCTGCATGATTTAACCGAGACACAAAACAACAGCTCGTTGATACACAAGCCCTGAGAATTGATTAATGACCACACAACACCAATGACATATTTTGGCGAGTGTCTTCATCTGTCAGGTTTAGTTATTGTTGTTATATTGTTTCCTTTTACATCGTCGTTTTTCTTATGTCAATCGCCAGATCACAGCACTAGTGGCTTCTTCAATGAGTTGCAAGATCCGCTGCAGGTCATTCATTGCGGGTTCGAATCTAGACCACGTCGTTCTAATCACAAGTGCATTTCTCTCAGAGACCTATATGATTGTTGCTGGAGCTACAGAGTATGTTCTTTGTGCAATACTCTCGGCAAGTGGCGTACCATTTCTGCTGAGAACCCCCGAGCTATATGGGATAAAACCCGATGCAATGAAGTCAATCCTTCAACTTTATACACTTTAAAATAACCACCGTAAACAAACAAACAAACAAACAAATCAGTTGTCTTGCAGTCGTCACCGGGAGATGTTATACCGTGGCCTCCCGCAACACAAGGCCGACTAGCTCAGACAGAAAAACCCAAAATTCCTGTTTAATGGGGCTCGTCTTTATAAGTGTTTGATAGAACACTGTCATGTTTTCTGCAATTTTACGAGTCCTTAGTTCTTCTTCTTCTTTTGTCGTCACACTGCTACCGGGTTGTTGCGCAGTGTTGTGGTTTTCTGTTTATGTTTCGTGCTGTTCTGGTGGTTTCGGTGATTGTTATTTTTGCTCATTCACAGGATTCTGCTATGTCATCTAACCATCTTTTTCATGGTCTTCCTCTCGCCTTCTTTCCTGATGTTCTATTGCAGAAGACTCTGTATACTGTGGAGTTTGGATGCATTCTTATTAAGTGACCAAACCACTTCATTCTTTGTTTCTCAATGTAATTCAAGCAAGGTTCTGTGCCAACTTGTTTCTTATGCTGATTTTGGTGACTGTCTTTTCTTGTGTTTTCCTTAGTTATTTATTGATGAAAACTGTTAATAATACTGACATTCATTAATGTTAAACTTAATTTGTAACATAATATAACCTTGTTCTCGCATGTTGTGTTTTTAAAAAAAAATGAATTTCTCATTATATAATAATACTAGAATGAGAGGCCACCCGACGGTTGTGGTAAATATTTCCCACAAATTTTACATGAACTCGCCGGCCTTATGTTATCGGAGCCCACTGTTATACTATGGGAGATAACCAATACCAGAGAAAAAAAAAGCCTGAATTTTAGAAGATGGAGTGTGTCAGCTTTGGTTCAGAAAGCGAAATAAATCAGGTCACACAAACAACTACCAGGATAAGAATATGTAGCAGTCACATCTGTCATCATACGTCGTATCTACTATCAGATACAAGAACCAGGTAGGGAGAGAGAGAGAGAGAGAGAGAGAGAGAGAGAGAGAGAGAGAAACCAGGCATCTACGAGGCTGCTGTATAAATCTGCTAGAGTAGACTATTACGATTAAGTCTGAAGATCTAGCCCACAGGTTCTCAAACTTTTTCGGGCCATCGCCCACTTTGCAAGACATACATTTTGTAACGCCCCCTTCCACGGTATAACAGTTTGCCAACGCCCCCACATATATACATGCTCTATTTTCTCTTTGACATAGAAAATTGATAATTTCTGTCATACATGGTCAATTTTCAAATGATTATATGCATGAAATAGAAAAATTTATGAAGAAACGGATCGTGTAAGACGGGCATAAGATGAATTTAAATTTTAAACGATTATTTAATAGCAAAATCAAGAAAATAGTTTATTTTAAAATATTTATTATTAATTTCTTCTTTAAGGAGTCACCGACCCGTAATCGCCTGAACACACCCCAAATTCTTCTGAACCCACTATCGCCCCCTCAGAACGATTCAGCGCCCACTGGGGTAGGGGTTACGCCCACTTTGGAAACGTTGATCTAGCAAATAGGTTCCCGAACGTTTTCGGACCACCGCCCACTTTGCAAGACATACATTTTGTAACGCCAACGTTCTCTTATAACAGCTTTCCGCGCTCAAGTTGTTTAATAATTTCGATGTAAATAGCAACTAATGATAATACATGACTGCTTATGCCGTTAAAGTATTGAAAATTAGTGGTCAATGTGTGTGTCCTCTTGAAGACAAGTTATTCAATCGCAAAATGAAGAAAATAATTTATTTTTAAATAAATACTAATTCCTTCTATAAGGAGCCACCGACCCCTAGATCGCCTGAACGCCCCCCAAGCGCTTCTGAACCCACTATCTCCCCTCCCTCCCCACCCCATCCCGAGAAGGCTTCAGCGTTCACTGGGTGGCGGTACCGCCCACTTTGGGAACCTATGATCTAGCATGATCAGTGAACCTTCAAGCTGAATACCACACCCACCCACCATCCACCACACACACACACTCGCTTTCTCAAGCACAGTAACAACACACACACACTCTTTATCGAGTACAGTAACACACTCTCTCTATCAAGCACAGTCACTCTCTCTTTCTTTCTCTTTATCAAGCACAGTAACACTCTCTCTTTCTTTCTCTTTATCAAGCACAGTAACACTCTCTCTTTCTCTTTATTAAGCATGGTAACACACTCTCTTTATTAAGCACAGTAGCACACTCTCTTTATTAAGTACAGTAACACACACACAATCTCTCTTTCTTTC
Organism: Arion vulgaris; assembly: GCA_020796225.1. Taxonomy (NCBI): domain Eukaryota; kingdom Metazoa; phylum Mollusca; class Gastropoda; order Stylommatophora; family Arionidae; genus Arion; species Arion vulgaris. Next base: position 14,819,005 of record CM036767.1, read on the forward strand.
TCTTTATTAAGCACAATAACACACTCTCTTTATTAAACACAGTAACACACTCTCTTTATTAAGCACAATAACACACTCTCTTTATTAAACACAGTAACACAATCTCTTTATTAAACACAGTAACACACTCTCTTTATTAAACACAGTAACACACTCTCTTTATTAAACACAGTAACACACTTTCTTTATTAAACACAGTAACACAATCTCTTTATTAAACACAGTAACACACTCTCTTTATTAAACACAGTAACACAATCTCTTTATTAAACACAGTAACACACTCTCTTTATTAAACACAGTAACACACTCTCTTTATTAAACACAGTAACACACTCTCTTTATTAAACACAGTAACACACTATTTTTATTAAACACAGTAACACACTCGTTATTAAGCACAGTAACACACACATACACACACTCTCTCTTTATCAAGCATAATACGTATTTTTTTAAAAAAACCACATACACAAAATCCAACGCACACACACTCACACACAAACAAATGTTATTTCACTTATCAGAGTTCCTTTTAGTTTTAATCTTTCACGTGTGTTTCGTCATATAACGATAAAGACATTTTAGTCGATAAGTCGACACCTACTCTGTACTTTTGTAGCAAAAGTACACTACTTTGTTTTTCAGGTACAAAAGTTTGTGTGTTTTTTTCTTCCTTTTGTTTTATTTTGCCCCTGTAAAACTATTACAGGTACTACCAGCTTCCCCGACGACAGAACGCGCACTTGTTATATCTATGTGTACAGCAGGTAAAGCTTTATCTACGGAGTAGTGAAAATAAACATGTTTGATGTAACAGCATCCACGTGTAAACCTACATAGAATACATCTGAAAGGGGGTGGGGAAGGGAAAGGGGGAGAGAACAGTCGTCCTCAGCGAAATGTAGTGTACTTACTAGTCAGCTGATGTGTTTTGTTTTGTTTTGTTTGGGGGAGCAAGCTGAAAAAAAATTGTTACCTGTCTTCGGTGCACTGTCGTTGGATATTTTCTTCTCTTTATAATATAACCAAGAAGTATAACGGCCAACCTGGCAGAGTTCGTAAACAAACCCACTGGGGAGGGATCGGATATGTAATACGCATGGAGACTAACTTTGTAACGAAAACTGCACTGAGAAGGACACCAGAGGGTAAACGAAAACGTAGAAGACCCAAAACGACCTGGGGGTAGAACAAGAACTGAAATAAATAAATCACAGCTGTAATACAGGGTTTTAAATCCGAAGGATTGACTTCATTACACCGGGTTTTACCCCATATGGCTCGGTCCTCTCCTCAGAAATGGTTCACCACCCGCCGAGAGTATTGCACAAAGCACGAACTCCGTAGCTTCAGCAACAATCCTAGGGGTCTCTGCGGCGTTTCCCGTTTCAACCAGCGTTTACTGGGTTCGCTTTTCGTCAGCCTTTGACTGTCCCCGGCCGACCTGCAAGGCAGCTACAGATTTCGTGCAACATTCTCAGCAGGTGATGTACCATTTTTGTCCAAGAAGGACGAAGCCATATGGAGAAACCCTGTGTAATGAAGTCAATCCTTCGCTTATAGACCACCACAATCACCATCTTAGATAGCCTGATGACCAGTGATAAAGTTTGATCTTGTCTCTCGCCTATGCTCTATCCTCGGTTGTTCTCGTAACATTCACAGAGATTTAAACCCCTGGTATAAACACAATCAATCATGTGGACACCAGAGGGAAAAGAAAACGAGGAAGACCAAGAGAGACTCTGCGTAGAACCATCACCAGAGAAGGCTCAACGATGGGCCTAGTAAACATTAAAGACTTAAAACAAATAGCAACGAACCGCGAGACATGGAGAGCTATGACCTCTGCCCTATGCGCCGCCCACAGGCCCAAGAGGAAAGACTAACTAACTAACTATAAACACAAAATAAAAGAAAACTGGCTGATGCTACAAATAAGAATGAGAAAATCGAAATATTGTAGACATATAAAAAGACATGAATGATTGAAGGAGGCATTCCATTATGGAAGGAGGCATTCCGGCAATGAGGCAGATCACAGATAAGATGGATTCAGAATGTGAATGCTGATTTGAGCATGGCGGCTGCAGAGGCGAGATATCTGGTCTATGAAAGAGAGAAATTTTGAAGGACCGTTATGGTGGAAACGTCCTGCTCAGGACAAGCTATTAAATGGTGGTTGATTGATTGGACCATCATCATTGCACTTCAGTGAGTAACCATGTGTGCTACGATCTCTTTCTTACATTGCACTTCAGTGAGTAACCATGTGTGCTACGATCTCTTTCTTACATTGCACTTCAGTGAGTAACCATGTGTGCTAGATCTCTTTCTTACATTGCACTTCAGTGAGTAACCATGTGTGCTACGATCTCTTTATTAGGACAATCTCAGATGCAGTGCAGAAATCCGTAGCACCGGCGAGAGTCCCCGATGTAATTTTGAAGATGGTGAAGATATTTTGTAGGAATTTTTATTTTTAATCTTTTCTAATGAATTTTGCCTGGGCAGGGGCTTTCCAGCCTGCTCTTCTCGATTTTAAACTGCCAAGGGTTCTTTTACGTGCTCAAAATGAACACTTATCTTACGTTTTATCGTCCGTCTCTGAAAGGACTAGGAACTCGATCTCACCTACGCTGAGATCAGAGATTTCTGGGGAAAAATCCAGATGGCTCCACGAGGGAGCGAACCTGGTACCTTTGGCACGAGTGGTGGACACTTAACCTCTACACCACAAAGACCCCCGTGGTGGTGATACATGTGATGCAAAAATAAAACCACATAAATCACACAACCTATTATCGATCATATGAAACATATCCAATACAACTAGATGCTACGCGGCAGATACGGTATGACTGCAAATAAAACAAACATTCTGGGGGGAAAGTACGCTAAATAAAAGGCAAGCAGGCATAAACATCAAACATTCATCAACTGGTGTCTGCGCAGAAAAGAGGGATTGAGATGGTATGATAGGGTGACAAATGGGGAACTTGTGGAGAAAACAAGACAGATTCCAGGTGAACCAAGAGGTTTAAAAAAGACACTGTCGCTGGATAGGATACACTTTGCGAAAACATGAGGGGGAATATAATAGGAAGGGTCCTTTCCTGGAACCCGCAGGGACAGCGAAAGAAGGGAGGCCGAGAAATACATGGAGACGAGATTTGGAGGCAGAGATCAACAATATAAAGAAGAGCTGGAGGAGATAGGAAGACTTGGCATGAGTTGGTTGATGGCCCATGCCCCAATCCGGGTTAAAAAGGCATGAGAGAGAGGCATAAACAACAACATAAACAAGAGACAACAATGAACTTTACGAATCGACTAAGAAACATATTCCAATGTCAGACACACATTCAAAAACAACAAAAATATTTAACAGCTACACATTAGAATTTGTTTTAAAAATAACATCTAAAGATGGAAGAGATCATATATATATTTCATTGGCAACGGCTGTTCCTTGGATGACACAATTCGAGTAAACATACCCTATTACCTGTTGCAGGAATGGTGCCAATGAAATCTAGTTAAGAAGCGATTTATTTATTTAAGAGTCAGGTGAAAAATAAGACATTTTTGTGGCATAATTTACCCAAGATATCGTTTTCTTCCTCACATTATTTTAAAAAAACAAAAAACTGTGAAGACAGTGGTGCACTAATTTATTTACTGTGAGAGTTCTAGAATGTAATGTATCCACAACATACTACTCTCTTCTGTTTACCTTGAATAGTTAGCATGCAACAAGGTGTCAACTACGTGCTCAAGGTTTTTTTCTTTCTGTCATTCCAGAATGTCTACGTGTTATACTGGCACAAGCAGTAGAAATACTTGGCATCAAAGACTCGGATGATGGGACTTGGTCCGTAGCTATGGAAACCTAGTGCGGTTTTTTACGCTATCGTGATTGCTAAGACATCAAGCATAATTATTCTCTCACTATTAAAATATAGCAACTACCCAGATTGATTATATATATATATATATATATATATATATATATATATATATATATATATATATATATATATACTAAGTTTTACCGTTCTTCGCACGGGAATTTAGTTTAAATCTATTTGTAAAGTCCCTTAAAGAAACATTCTCCGTTGCCTCAAAATCGGCTTCTTCCCCATTACAAACAATACGCTTTGTCTCCATGAAAGTTTGAAAACTGTCGGTTGGCCCCATAAGATTAAAATGTCCCTCATTTCGATTGCCAGTAAAATCTGATACAACAGAATTCCCATTCCCGTGAAAGTTAACAAATAACGATTTAAAATGTCCCCCCATTTCGATTGCCAGTAAAACCTGATAGAATTGAACTCTCGTAAAAGTTGAAAAATAACAATTGGCAAATTACCTTTATTCAGATTATTAACTTATCGATGTGTTTAAAAACATTTTTTTAAATAAAAAATTGGCCGAGCATGAGTTGAACATGTCTTCAGATAGCAGTCGGGCATCTTATGCATTCGTCTACAGAACTGACATGTTGAAATACCAATAAATATGTTAGTATTTGTGTGATGTTCGAAAGACATCACCGAACTATAACAACACGATCACTTTGCATATCATGTGAACGGGAACGTCGTGAAAACATGGACAATTTCGGCGATTTTTACACAGAATGACCATGTGCGTCAATGTATGAAAGCTACCCTCTTGAAAAATTTCAAGTTCGTAGGATGTCCAGATATCTTCAAACAATTGGGACAGACATACAATGTAATTCAACTGATTCTTATATATGTATAGATAATAACAGAGCAGTTCACCTGTTTAAAAAAAGAAATTATGCTACGAAAATTGTCACAGTAACATCAGCTTTTAAAAGTCTAAACAAAATAAATTGGTTATTGGTTACTAAACTGACGACATTGCACTCCGGGCAGACCCATAGGTGCTCAGTCTCCCCAACAGATATCGAAAAGTACGCATACTGATGGTTCCTGTGGCTCGCTGATTAAACACACCTCTCACTCTGCCTCTCAGGCGGAGTTACTTGAACAACGGGTAACTCCAAACTGCTTAAATCGCTTGATCGATTCAACATCGATTTTAGTGTCCTCATCCAACAGAGAGTCGCGAAGAGATCGAAGAATATTTATAAAATAAATATAATATGGAACTGCAAGTTATACAATTTTAAAACTAAATTACGAATTTTCAATTCCAATGTTGTATTAATCCTATAATATGCCAGCGAGAGTTGGAAAATGACTAAAAATATAGCAAGTAAGTTGAAAGCATTTCTTCTGCGTTCTCACTAGATTGGGATTTCGGATTCTCTAATAAAGGCAGCCGTCTGCCTCAGATTATCAGCTACGCCATACAGTTTGTCTTGGACGCTAGTGTAAGTTGGCACCTCTTTCTTCTAAGCCTGCATACTGGGGCAGTTCTTTAGGATATAATTCCTATGATTTCTGCTTTCCCGTTTGTGCCGACCTCTTCCCGCAGTACGTTTTGACCACCCTCGTGATGGTGGTTCTGACATTCTTACTGCGTGGCTAAATCTCCGAGACAGATTGGCGACCGTAGAATCCGTTATCCCATTCCTCATTGTGAGGGTCGTTGCACCATGTTATGCGCCTTACGGCCTGGTGCATCCGTTTTCTGCAAGCATTTGTTTCGGGTTAGCATTCCCTATCGGACAAGTGCATCCGATTTCAGCCTGACCTCCTTAGTCGCCTCTTACGACATGCATGGCAGGCAACAGTGGTTCTATTCTTAACACCCCAAATTTGGGCCCCGGTAACGACTCGGGAGGGATGCATTTTAAAATAGATGTGTGCGAAACATAATGAACATAACATGAGACAAATTCGGGAGAAGTGAGGAAATCAGAGAAATGTTTGTTCAACCACTAGTAACATCTGTTATAAGAAGTTTAGGATGGGGATATTTTGGGCCCAACTTGAGAAAAAATGATCAAAGAATACCAAAACATGCATTGAAGTGGGAGGCAAAGGGTTCAAGAAAGAGAGGACGTCCTAGGTAAACCCTGAAACTAACTATGCTGAGAGAAGTAAACAATACAGGCTCAATTCCATGGAAGAGTTGGAGAAATTACTTGCAGTCTCTATGTAGCGTATAATGGTAAGAGACGAACACACACATATATATATATATATATATCCATATCCCAAACGGCTTCCAACTATGCTATTTTCAGAAACAAAGCATGCAGAAACTAGATCCCCTTTTAAATCGGTCATATCTTAAATAAGGCATTCCTTTAAAAAGAAAAAAGCAGCGGAAGGGCTTAATGATGATTCTTATCGTACCTGTGTGCTTGTCACTATTTAGTGCAAGGAACTTTAAAAGGTCATTAAGGAAGAAGAGAGCATTATAAGAGCAGCAGGCAATGCAGTTGAATTCCTGTTTTATGCGTGTGTGCATGCGTGTATGTATGTTGCTGTTGCTGCTTGTGGATTTTCCTACGCGTGGGCCGCACGCACAACTGTTGGAGAAATCACTCGAATGAAGATTGCAGTGTGAACGCGGCTTGAGTCAGAGTTATTTTGACGTCATTCGTCCACTTGTTTTCCAACCATGATGCACCTGTGTGAGATAAAGAGTACGTGAGGGGAATCTTAACAAGAAACTTCTTACTCGTCATCAGGTGCCGTGCCGTGCCGGCTGGCGTAGGCGATCATGGATCTCCACAAATATTTGGTGTTTGCTATCATCTCAGATGTTGACGCTCTTCCCTGCCATGAAGTCAGGCTATACAAACATTTTCCCTCTGTGTCTTCCTCTGTCTCGTCTCCTCTCAATTTTACCAGTTGTTACAATGTGTTTTCTCTCTCTCTCTCTCTCTCTCGCGATCGTTCTTTTTCGGCCATTTTGATCATTCTTATTGTGATATATAAACAGCCTTTGCCAATAACGTTTTTACGTCGCATCTTCAGTACCAGGTGGAGCTCCGATGCTTGTCCTTCGGCGATGTGCCCGATTTCAACCAGCGTTTACTGGGTTCGTTTTCCGTCAGCCTTTGACTGTCCCCAGCCGACCTGCAAGGCAGCAGGTTCAATGTGTTCTAAACCTCCCTTTCTCATCATATGCTCAAAAAATGATGACATCCTCTTTCTTATATTGATAAGTTTTCTCTGTGTCTTGACCTCATTCAACATCTCCACATTTGTCATGTTAGCAGTCCACGTGACTCTCATCATTCTTCTATAAAACCACTTCTTCATATATATATATATATATGGTAGAGAGGGTTTTGTGGAAAACGGGCAAGGTACATTCCCATCTATTTAGATCTATCCAGAAAGAACTCAAAATCAAGGAAAACTGGCTGATGCTACAAATAAGAAAGAGAAAATTGAGATATTTTGGACATATAAAAGACATGAAGGGCTGAGAAGACCATCATGGAAGGAGGCATACCGGCAAAGAGAAGAAGAGGAAGACCACGGAAAGATGGATTCATGATATATCTGATGGTTTGAAAGTGACGGCTGCAGAGGCAGGACATCTGGCCTATGAGAGAGAAATTCCGAGAGCTGTTGGGGTGGAAAGTTCTGCTCAGGACAAGCTATATAATGATAACGATATTCCCAATATCAGTTGTCCAAGCTAGGAATAAATGGAGCGGACACATCCGATTCCTGCAATGCTTTTACTTACTAGGTAGCTTCCTAGGTCCAACATCCGTCGCCTCTTACGACATGCCTTGTGGGTTACAGTGGTACAGTTCTTTGCTTCCTTTTGGACCTGGCACCACACAGGCAGAAGCTATGACTTCAGGCGTAGTCATTACATAATATGGTGCTTCTGACTGATTTTTGCCTGAAGACTTACTTTAATTATCTCCAGTGTTTTACGTGGTATAGGTAATTTCACGACATCTAGTGTCGTAAGGATGTGAAGTATTACAGACCTGACAGTGCTAGGTCACTCGCTATAGTTGGAAGTCAGGTGACCAGATCCTTGCTTCAGCTGGGACAACACGAAAGCAACGTGCTGAAAATCCGGCAGAAAACTTTGCTACAAAATCTAACCAAGCATGAATGAACAAATATAGCTTAAGATGGGAAGTTCTGCTGGCACGAGTTGATTGAGGAACTATGCTCAACCGGGTTAAACAGACACGACGGGAAACAAGAGAATAAGGAGTTGTTTTTTTAAAAAAGAAGTCCAGGGGTAGCAACGGAAGCAGTGATAATGATGAATAAATCAGACAGTGAACAAGTATTAAGGGCTTCCAGAAAAACAAAAAACTACCAAACACAGGATTGACCACAGACATTTATTTCTTACGGACCCATTGCCTGGCAACCTACAGACGCGCGTTTTTAAGAACACAACAAGCTAGAGATACGATTTAAGTACTTGTCGCCCGTCTTCCCAGCGTGTTCGTAGTGCGTTGACTACGGTGGCAAACCCTATGTGAGTGCGGGTTCAATTCCGCGGGCTGGCAGAAAAGTCACAGGTTCTCCAGATTTACGGTGTTCGTGGCCCCGAACCGAAGGGTTACGATGTCCATGGCACGGACCGAAGAGCTGAAAGCTCAAGTGCTTCTGGATGGATTAAAAAAAAAAAAAGGACTTGTCACTTTACATTCCTAAAACCGAGCATGCAGAATCTATTATGGTTAATTCCTTTACTCACCTGTGAAAAGTCGAGTGTAAAAATGAGCTGACAACCCTTTTGATTCTGAAACGAAAAGCGAACACGCGCTACACACTTCGCCAATAAGTTCGAATGAGTCTGATAATAAGGAACAATGGACAGTTGTTCCGAAATAGACGTTTAGAGTTTAGATCATATGTTCCTAAAGTGGGCGGTACTGCCAATCATTGAGCGCTGAAGCCTTCTAGGAGAGGGGGATAGTGGATTCCGAAGCATTTGGGGGCGATCTAGGATCGGTGGCTATTTATAGAAGATTTTAATAATATATATTTAAAAATAAATTATTTTAGAGATTTTGCGACTAAGTAACTGTGTTCAAGATGAAGCACATATTGATTGACCACTACTTTTTCAATACTTTAACGACATAAGCAGTAATGTATCATAAGTTGCTATTTACATCGAAAATGTCAAACTGCTTGAACGAGGACAACTGTTATAATGGGAGAGGGTAGTGAGAGAGACGTTACAAAAATGTATGTCTCGCATAGTGGTCCTTGACTGAAAAAGTTTGAACTGGTTTCGATCAAGCTTCCTAAAGTGGGCGTACTGCCCTCATTGAGCGCTGAAGCGTTCTAGGGGGCGATAGTGGTTCAGAGGAATTTGGGAGGTGTTCAGGCGATTAAGGGTCGGTGGTTCCTTAAAGAAGAAATTAATCATAAATATTTTAAAATAAATTATTTTCGGATATTGCGATTGAATAATAATTTAAAATTTGAATTCTGCATTTAATTCATCTTACACGATCCATTTTTCATCAATTTTCTATTTCATACATATAATCATTTGAAAATTGACCATATATTACAGAAATATATATCAATTTTCTATGTCAAAGAGAAATAGAACATGTTATATATGGGAGGGCTGGCAAACTATTTTAATGTAGAGGGGCGTTACACAGTTATGTTGTGCAAAGTGGGCGGTGGCTGTAAAAGTTTGGGAACCTATGGTTTAGACCATAAGGACCACACAAGCTTAGACATAAATTATCATTCCTGTTTGCCACAAATATAGTCGGCACGTGTGCTGGTTTCATATCTGATGTTGGATGATTTCACAGCTGTTTGCTCAGTTGTGGCTGGCACACACACACACGCACGCGACAATTAGTCCGCATGCTGCAGGTTGTAAGATAGTTCATGTCCTCAGTTCAACGTCACACTGTTTATATTCTTGTTTCCTTAGCTCAACGATTCTCAAACTTAACCTTCATCGAACCCCTTAAAATGAGTATGAGCGGTGTGGGCAGATGTCATCTATAGACGTTTCCACCCTCTAGAACAGCGGTTCTCAAATCTTTCCATGCCGCGACCGTTCTTACAGTTCCTCTGTTGTGGTGATCTAACCATAAAATTATATACAATATTTTTTCTAATTATGATAAATAAGTGTTTTCCGATGGTCTTATGTGACCCCTGGGAAATGGTCGTTCGACCCCAAAGGGGTCGCGACCCACAGTTTCAGAACCACTGCCTAGAGACTCAGTGGATCTACTGCTTTGGTCATGCGGGTGTTCGCGGTAACGAGAGAGCGGGCATGCTTTTGCATCGAAAGCATTAATTGTTGGGGAGTTTAGGATGGACAATGGGGATGTTCTTCGGTCGCTTGGCGAACTACTGTTGAAAGACGACACTAAAATTGACATTGAATCAATCAGGGGATTTAAGGAGTTTGCAATTACAAGTTGTACAATAGAGCTGGAAGCCTGAGGGGCAGAGACAGAAGTGTGTTTAACCAGCGATCTACAGGAACCATCAGTATGCAATAACCTTCGACAGTTGTTGAGGAAGAGTGAGCACCTATGGGTCCGCCCGGCGTGGTTTCAGACCAATAACCAATACAAATCTTTGATTACTGCTCGGATCCCTTATTGTTTTTTTCTTTGTTTGTACTCTACGTTTTCTTCTTCTTTTTCTTCGAACGCCTCATATCGACCACTTGTTAACCACTGTGTGATTTGTATGTGATCTGAACCTAAGAGCGATTGTACGTTGTGTCAGTTACGCGCTTACAAGTAGGCCATAACTACATCCGATTCCTGCGATGTTTTTTACTTACTAGGGTAGCTAGATCCAACATCCGTCGCCTCTTACGACATGCCTTGTGGGTTACAGTGGTACAGTTCTTTGCTTCCTTTGTGGACCCTGGCACCACACAAGCGAGAAGCTATGACTACAGGCGTAGTCATTACACATAATATGGTGCCTCTGACGGATTTTTTCCTGAAGACTTACTTTAATTATCTCCAGTGTTTTACGTTGTATAGGTAATTTCATGACATCTAGTGTCGTAAGGATGTGAAGTATTACAAACCTCACAGTGCTAGGTCACTCGCTATAGTTGGAAGTGAGGTGACCAGATCTATGTATCGCTAACATTACTTAAACTCAGTGAGTTGTGTGTCCGTCTTATTGCTGAGTTTACGGGCCATGCCCTCTAAACGGTGGTGTGATTCCAGTCTCATTCGATTACAACGCCAGGGTTCTAACTACTTGACAATTGCCCGTCTGCCCAGCGTGTTCGTAGCGCGTTGGACTACGGTGACTATCCCTCTATGTGTGCGGGTTCAATTCCGCGGGATGGCAGAAAAGCCACAGATTCCCCAGATTTACGGTGTTCGTGGCACCGAACCGAAGGTTACGATGTCCATGGCACCGAGCCGAAGAGCTGAAAAGCTCAAGTGCTTCTGGATCGAAAAAACAAAAAAACTACTTGACGTTTTTTCGATCCAGAAGCACCTGAGCTTTTCAATTCTTCGGCTCGGTGCCATGGATATCATAACCCCTCGGTTCGGTGCCACAACACGCATCTGGAGAACCTGTGGCTTTTCTGCAACCTCGCGGAATTGAACCACACTAACAGGGCTTGCCACCGTCGTCCATCGCGCTACGAACACGCTGGGCAGGCCTAAAGTGTCTAAAACCGAAGGATGGCCAGCTATGAATTCAGACGTAGTCAGAGTGCCTGGTATAACGCTTCTGACTGTCTCAGTCTAAAGGTTTTAATTCGAAGGATTGACTTCATTGCAACGGGTTTTACCCTATATGGCTCGGTTCCTCTCCACAGAAATGCAGCCACCTCCGAGAGTATTGCACAAAGCCCGAAGTCTGCAGCTCCGACAACAATCCTAGGGGTCTCTGAAAAAAATACACCCGTGAACAGAACGGCGCGGTCCGGATTCAAACCCACGACCTTCAGAACGCAAAGCAAAGACTAAACGACTTAGCCACCGAGACCCCTTAACAACTCGACAATGTCAACGTTCTCACTTCACTGACAAGCCAGCGTTCTACCACTGGTGCATTGAAGTCAGCAGTTGAACCTCTTGACACAAGTCATCTCTTTAGTTACATATAGCATTGTTATTTAAGTGTTGGTTGCTTATATATCACTTTATTCTGAATAAACGTGCGGTGTGTGTGAGTGAACATAACACAATAACATGCAACTACATCAGAGCATCAACGTACGGTGTTAAATCCCCGATACTATCTATTTCTTTAAAACACAGAAACCTCCAACAGCTCCAGGCGTGTAGAGCTATGCTTAGTGCTGCGGAGATGCCTACTCAGGTAGGGTTCACGTCCATACGGTAAGATATATCCCTACCCGCCATAATCATGTAAAACGACTTTTTGATCCTTTAGCTGCTAAAGACGTGTTAACACGTTATACATTTCTACTGTCACTACTATAGGCGCACATTCACGTTTGTGACATAGAAACAAAGAGTAGCTATTTTTAGGCCCGTCTTTTGAAAGTATGTAGCAGCGAAAGGGTTAACAGTTTTCCGTGAATCTAGTCGTATCCATTTCCGCGTTGTAAACCTCCAACTAAATTTTATCTCAATTAATTTTACCCTCTCAGAAAAATTATGTGTACGCCCTTGAAACCCGAGTTAAAGATGAGCAGGACTATTTCTCTATCTCCTTGCCCTTTTACCCGGATTGGGGCATATGCCTTCAACCAACTCATGCCAAGTCTTGTGACTTGTTCATGGTTGGTTGGATATAGTGCTAAAATTTTCTACTGGATAGGGTAGCCAGCCCTACGCCAAACCCCACCTTAGTCGCTTACGACATGCCTTATAGGTCGCAGTGCCGCTAGTCTTTGCTCCCCTTGCGAGCACCGGCAACACACGGGCGCAGGACTATTTATTTCATCTAAATTTCAGCATTGATTGAAAAGTTAAAAAGTTAATTGCAGATCCTTTATAGGACTTTCCGAATCAACCCCAACTTTTTAACGTTGTTTGTGATTTTTCTATGCATTATTACGTTCAGTAGTTTGCCATTGCTTTCTGAACGGTGGTGCCATCGTCCTTTTGTAAAAATCCATGCGAAACAATTTGCAACCAAATGTCCGCTGCGTGATTCGAACTCAGAACGTCAGAGTTAATAGACCGAGTCACTATCCCTAAGCCAGCGTTTCTCAAAGTGGGCGTACCGCCCCTAGTGGCGCTGAAGCATTCTAAGGGGGCGATAGTGGGTTCAGAAGAATTTGGAGGGTGTTCAGGTGATTAAGGGGTCGGTGGCTCCTTAAAGAAAAAATCAATAATATATATTTTTAAATAAATTATTTTCGTGATTTTGCGAATGAATAATCATTTAAGATTTGAATTCTGAATTTAAATTCATTTTATGCCCGTCTTACACGATCCATTTTTCATCAATTTTCTATTTCATGCATATAATCATTTGAAAATTGACCATGTATTAAAGAAATATATATCAATTTTTCATGTCAAGAGAAATTAGAGCATGTATATATGTGGGAGGGCGTTGGCAAACTGTTATAATGTGGAAAGAGGGGGGGCGTTACAAAGTTTATGTTGTGAAAAGTGAGCGGCGGGCCGAGTTTGGTAATCTATGCTCTAAGACGCCACCACTGATTGATAAGGAAGAAGAACAATTCGCCGTTTAAAGTGTGATATTTAAAACAATATTTTTTTTAAATGCCGTGGAATTTCAAATCAATTCGTGCACACATTATAAAAGACAATGATCTGATAACTATAATATACGACTAACTCTTGCTAGACATGCTTGTCGATAACCTTGGAAATAGATGATTCTAACACTTAGAAACAAGATTACTCACAATATGAACGGAAATATCCTACAGTTGCCAGAGATCTTCAAATTTATGACTGTTGTCAAATTTACGAATGTATAGATATGTATCTCAATGAACATACATTCTCGGCATGTGCAGTTGAATCCAGCTCTACCGGGATACGAACAATCGTTAGAAGATCAGCGTGTTTCTTTATCAAAGATAGTCAGATATAAGGTACACGTCATCGTCTTGCAGTGGATACCGTCTCACTGTGGAATACCTGGAAATGAAACAGCAGACCGACTAGCCAAGGAAGGTCCTGCAGAAGAGCAACCGGATGTGCCAGTTACCTACCACCAAAAGAAAAGAATGATTAAATCAATGAGAAAGTCACAAATACCAACACAAGACCATTACTATAATATGAGCAGATTGGAACAAGTTGTTATTCTGCGCCTTAGAACAGAACACAATCGGCTCCGCAGCCACATGTATGCAAAATTCAAGATTGACAATACAGCCATGTGTACATGCACATCAGACTGCAGAGCACATACTTCAAGATTGGTCCGAATATGATATACCGAGGCAAACTCACTGGCATAACGAAACAACACTCGATAGAAAACTACACAGACCTCTGTGTGAGCGACAAATGACCGTGACGTTTATACAAGAGCCAACATTGAATATATAGACAATATTTCAAGCGAACGAAAGGAAGGATACAAGAGCCAACATTGAATATATAGACAATATTTCAAGCGAACGAAAGGAAGGATACAAGAGCCAACATTGAATAAATAGACAATATTTCAAGCGAACGAAAGGAAGGATACAAGAGCCAACATTGAATATATAGACAATATTTAGCGACGAAGAAGGTAAGCACATTGAATAGACAATATTTCGAACGAAAGGAAGGAAGGATACAAGAGCCAACATTGAATATATAGACAATATTTCAAGCGAACGAAAGGAAGGATACAAGAGCCAACATTGAATATATAGACAATATTTCAAGCGAACGAAAGGAAGGATACAAGAGCCAACATTGAATATATAGACAATATTTCAAGCGAACGAAAGGAAGGTACACTTGAGAACAACAACAAAAGACCGTGGCTAGCACATTAACACTCAATCGCTCTGCCACACAAGCATCCACTTCTACTTGCACAACAGGTAACTCCAAACTATCGCTGGATCAATTCACGGCCAGGCTCTAGCCACGGCCAGGCTCTAGCCACAGCCAGGCTCTAGCACAGGCCAGACAACTGGCCAGGTATTCCCTGACCTAGATAAGAAAAGGGATCTGGAAATTACAGATGTTTGATAGAAAACTGCACACTTTTTTGCAATTTTATTCAATTCTGTGAGTCTATGGTTATTTATTGGTGAAAAATATTTATAACATTGATATTCCTTATTGTTACACTTAACTTGTTGCATAATATGACTTCGATTTAGCATTTTGTGTTGATTTTAAAATGAATTCGTTTATATACATCAGTACTGGAATGCGAGGTCTGTGGTGTAGTTGGGGTCTGATTTCCACAATTCTTACCTGAGCCCGAAGGAACAGTTGTTTATAGTTGGCTCTGATCAATTCAACATCTATTTTAGTGTCTTCATCCTCGCCCGTGTGGTGCCGGAGCCTGCAAGGGAAGCAAAGAATAGTGCCACTGCGACCTACAATACATGTCGTAAGAGGCGACTATTGTAGGACTTAGGCAAGCTACCTAGTAAATAAAAGCATCCAGCAATCGATGCTGGCCTCTTGTAGGTGCATAACTTAACGTACAATCGCTCTTAGATTCAGATCACATACAAATTACACAGAGTGGTTAACAGTCGATATGGAGCCTTCGATGAAGAAGTTCTTCATCCAACAGGCAGTCGCTAAAAGACCGAAGAACATCCCCCTTATCCATCTTCAACTCCACAACAATCGATGATGTTGATGCAAGTCTGTCTTATCTCATTGCCGCACAAACACTCGCATGCCCAGGTCAGTAGATCCACGTAAGCAGGGTCAGTAAATCAGAGGTTAACAAGACCCTGCACCATCTTCATCTGGTGACATTGGTTTTATAACAGGATAAAATAATGCAGTTTGGCTATGCAGTAATACATATATCATATAGCATGTACTGTAGCATAGACTGTAAACCGAGATACAAAGTAATGAACATGATTAGGGTAATCAGTGCAAATGGAACAAGAAATACACAAATGTCTGAACCACTCTGATTACACACGAGGTGATAGAGAGGTCAAGAAAAGAAACCATAAACAAGGGATTGAATGATTGTTTAATAGTACCATCATTGTTGCATTTCGGTTAATACCCATGTGTGCTCCGATCTCTGATTCAGACAGGGAGATTTCAGCGGCAGTTCACGAACTCCGTAACACTGGCTAAGACCTAGATATAATTTTGAGGGTAGTTATTTTAGTTAATTTTCTATGAATTTTGTCCGGGAAGTAGCGTTCCAGCCTATTCCTATCGATTGTCAACTGCGGGGCCCTTTACGTGCTCAACTTGAACACGGATCTTTTTTTATCGTCCGTCTCCGATAGGACTATGAACTCGATATAACTTTCAGTTCAATCAGAAATCACTAGAGAAATATCCCGATTGCTTCAAGCGGAAACGAACCAGCACTTTTCAAGCGAGAGGCTAGCAGCGCACCACCACGCCACACAGACTACCACAACCACGCTAATCAGCCTCTTCTTCTTCTTCTTCAAGCCCCAGGAATTATGAATTTTCACTCTTTTCCTATAGCGCAAGGTGGAGCACCCAAGCTTTCTTGAAAACCAGAAATCTCCAACAGCTCCAAGTGTGTAGAGATATACTTATTACTGCGGAGTCTCCTACTCAGGTAGGGTTCATTTGTCATCACTGCAGTATTCTCCATTTCTAAGCGCATGGAGCTCTTAAAAACATCACAGATCTCAGTAGTCCAGAGAGCAACTTCCGTGTGTGCTCTAGAACAATCACTCGTTGACCAGTCTATGTGTGATTTTCTCTTTGACTGAAAGGATTTTCTCTTTGACTGAAAGGATTTTCTCTTTGACTGAAAGAATTTTCTCTTTGACTGAAAGGATTTTCTCTTTGACTGAAAGGATTTTCTCTTTGACTGAAAGAATTTTCTCTTTGACTGATATGATTTTCTCTTTGACTGATATGATTTTCTCTTTGACTGATATGATTTTCTCTTTGACTGATATGATTTTCTCTTTGACTGAAAGGCACAACGATTCTCAACTATGCGAGCACTTCTTGTGCTGTTACAGCGCCATATTTGGTGATCTGGCGACAAGGATTCCCAGCACGTCGAGTGTAGGTAGGATTGAACCCACAACCCTCTTGTGCCCGAGTCGATAGGCAACCGCTTACGCATTACGCTAATCCATCCCACCATAAATACGTCATCAAATAGTTTGTCCTGAGCAGAACTTTGCCCCCCCAACAGTCCTGAATTTCTCTCTCTCATAGGCCAGATGTCGTGCTTCTGCAACCGTCATGTTCAAACCATCAGTTACATCCTGAATCTATCTTCTCCGTGTTCTTCCTCTTCTTCTCTTTGCCAGTATGCCTCCTTCCATGATGGTCTTCTCCACCCCCTCTTGTCTTTTTATATGTCCAAAATATCTCAATTTTCTCTTTCTTATTTGTAGCATCAGCCAGTTTTCTTTGATTTTGAGTTCTTTCTGGATAGATCTATTTGTTCTCTTCTCTGCCCAAGATATACGAAGAACTATTCTGTGACACTTATATTCGAAAGCACTATGGTTTTCACTGCTTTATTAAGAGTCCATTCTTCACACCCATACGTTGCCACTAGGAATATGCATGCTCTTAGTATTCTGATCTTTGTTTTCTTATCAGTTCCATTCCATACTGTTTTTAGTTTAATTTTTTGTAAAGCCAAGTTTGTTTTTCTTTTAATTTCCTTCATCCCATTTCCACCTGTTGTTAGTAGTGAACCAAGATATTCAAAACTGTTTGTTAACATTTTCTACTTTCTCTCCGTTGATATAAATATATAGCGTGACCAATTATCTCAACCATGATTAAAGGATGAAATAGGAAGGTATGGGTTCCCCACAATATGGAGATCAAAGCGTAACAAGTGGTGACACTTCTAATTGTCTCTTTCTCCCTCAACCAGATTTTACACTTGCCAATTGCCTGGCGAAGAATCCGTTTCTCAACCAACGACGACATTCTTTACTTGAGATGTAACAATAAATCTTGGACGCGTGAGTATTATTGTCAAGTGGGGCACTAAACACGTCACGGGACGTCCGGTACTTAAAATGCAAAACAAAATAAATCCGTAACCAGTGGCTAAACTGGTTAGAATCATCATCTCTGCACTCATCTCTAACACCAAAACAAAGTCGATCACGAAGTGACTTCTGCTTGACGCATGCCTGGGACATTTATTTATACAGTTGCCGAGTTGCCAAAGCGTCAACTACCCTCTCTCTCGATCTACTTCGCTGATAGTATCCAGAAAGTGCAAGCACGACGTCTGATATCAGTCTGGTCGCGGGACAGGAGCTGTCGGTAGGGCATCACATGCTGCATCGTGGCCTCTGACAACATAAAACCGACTAGCTCACACGGGAAAACCAAAATTCCTGCTTAATGTGGGCTGGTTTTTATAAGTGTTTGATAGAACACTGTAAGGTTTTCTGCAATTTTACACAATTTACGAGTCCACGGTAATTTATTGAAGACAAATGTTAATAATATTAATAATTCTGATAGTTAAACTTAATTTGTAACATATAACCTTGATTTAACATATTGTGTTGTTTTTTTAATTGATTTGTCTTTATCTAACAATACTGGTCATGCGAGGTCATGCGATGGATGTTGTCCGATTTCCGAGAACATTTACCTGAGCCCACCGGCCGTATGTTATCGGAGACAACGGCTGCATATTATGGTGTCTCTAACACTATGAAAAAATGAAAATCGTGGCGTATCCTTCACATGACGTAGTTATCAACCACAGTAAACGAGTCGTTGATTTTCTAAGCACCATTTATACCTTCAGTAGTTTGCCATTGCTTTCTGAACGGTGATGTCTATTTATACCTTTCCTAAAATATCCCACAGAAACTTGCTTCCAAACTTGCCCACCGTGGGGGTTTGAACAGAGCCAACTATAAACTACTGGGCCTTCGGGCTCAGGTAAGAATTGTGAGAAATCAGACCCCAACTACACCACGTGACCTCGCATTCCAGTATTGTTGTATATAGACGAATTCATTTTAAAATCAACACAAAATGCTAACTCGAAGTCATATTATGCAACAAGTTAAGTTTAACAATAAGGAATTTAGATATTATATATATTTTTCACCAATAAATAACCATAGACTCACAGAATTGAGTAAAATTGCAAAAAAAGAGTGCAGTGTTCTATCAAACATCTGTAATTTCCAGATCCCTTTTCTTATCTAGGTCAGGGAATACCCAGTGGCCTGTTGATCTGTGCACCTGTGGCTAGAGCCTGGCTGTGGTTTGAATCAGGTAAGCTTGGGTTTGCGATCGAGCTCACTACCTCTTGAGCTACAGACACTCACTCTCTAAGACTATAGCTGCGGTATTTGCTGTCGTATATTGGCGAGACTAAAAATAGTTTCAGTGGGCACTTCTTCAAACAACTTTGAGATATCTTCACCAAGAGAATAAGTTTTAAGCAGCCTAGGGGGAAGCACAGAAGCCAATGAATATGATCAATAAATAGTTAGTGTTCTCCTCCTTCTTTGCGTTCGTTCTTTACGACCACTTTTAATCACTCTTTGTGATATGTTTGATCTGTGCCAAGAACGTGTATACGTTACCCCATTGGTTTGGTAGGTCCCTAAACGCATAGACTTCTACACGATTAGGACATGTGCATCCGATTTCATCCAAACCTCATTAGCGCCTCTTACGATATGCGTAGAAGGTAACAGTGGTTCTATTCTTTACACCCCAAATTTGGGCCCCGGTAACCACTCGGGCGAGTGCACATCTATGTTCATGTTAACGCGCTACAGTCACGGCGCTCCCATAAGCGCCCAGCCCCTTTCAGTGTACATAAAGTGAAATTGCGGCTCCAGTGCACTTCTATGTTCATGTTAACGAACTACAGTCGTGTCACTCCCGAAAACGCTCAGCCCCTTTCAGTGTATTAAAAGTAAAATTGCGGCTCCACCACACATTTATGTTCATATTAACAGACAATATCTCCCAAACACAACCATCTCAGCTTTATCTACACATTCCTCCAGTTCTATTCATATTTTTGTGTTTGTTTAATTATTATAAACTGTACTGGAAGCGATTAAGTACAGTTGGCTTTTATTGCTGTATGATGCAATGCGTACACTTGGTGTATGTCTGCCGGTATGATGATCTCAACATGTATTGCATAAAGACAGCAGCACTTAAAAGAGCTCTCACCTGTTCACATTACTCTATGTCCGCACCTGTAGAATGTATATCTTGAAGTACTTGAACGTCTAATGAGGCAAAGTATCGTGCATTATCTACTGTAAAGTACAAGATCCAGAAGGGCAGGTTTCGGTATGAGTGGGTGTCGTCTATAGAAGTTTCTAACATCCAGAGGCGTATGTGGAAAATGTTCAAAATATCAGCTCTATCCATTGGCTGGCCCTCTGATATGGTGGCAGAGCCAGCCAGCCTGTCTGTCTCTCATTGCCAACTACACCCATGTGCCCCGGAACGAAGATAAGTGTGATTCTGCAAATTGTTGACGCTTATAGTGATTCAGTCCATTGCCTGCGCACCGAACCAGCCTTTACCTTGCGGATCATACTCAATGGATCACTCAGAATGCACGCATGAGTGTAATGTTGTGACTCCAGCCAACGTAGAGCATTAGTCACCGCCAGTACCTCCATTGTCATGCTGCTTGTTGTCATACGAAATGCACCACTGGCCTCATGGACCATTCTGCCACATGAGCTTGCAGAGAGGCCCATGGGACTTTTCGTGACGAACTACAGATCCATCCGTGTAAATCACAACGGCACCTTCATTGCAGTTGTCATCAATATAGCTAAGTCTGCATCCATCAAACATTAAGGCTATCATTGAAAATATTACTGTAACTACTGTAAATGCTTCTGTGAATCTTGTAAGAATTGCTGTAATGTAACTATTACTGTAAATATTACTGGAACTATACTGTAAATTTGCATAATATGTGAATCTTGTAAAATTGACTGTTACTGTAACTCTTCTTATTTTGCTTTCTTGTACGCAATTTTAACTATTGATATGTTTGATATTGAGTAATTTTATTGTAATGTTACTGTAAATGCTTCTCCTTATTCTTTGCGTTCGTTCTTTACGACCAATTTTAATCACTCTTTGTGATATGTTTGATCTTTGCCAAGAACGTGTATACGTTGTACATTGGTTTGGTGGGCCCCTAAACGCATATACTTCTACACGTTTAGGACACATGCATCCGATTTCAGCCAAACCTTAATCGCCTCTTACAGCATGGCAGGTAACGGTTCATTGCTACCCCCAATTTGGGCCGTAACCACTCGGCGACTGTAATGTACTTAAATGCTAATCTAAACTTTAAATGAACTTTACTGCAAATTATGTAACTCTGTAAGTTCGAATCTTGTAAAATCTTAATGAACTTTACTAAATATTATGAACTATTACAGTAATGTCTGCAAATATTATGGAACTTTACAGTAGTTACGCAAATTGATGTAATATTATTTAACTTTCTTATGCTCTTCTTGCTTCTTCTACAATTTTAATCACTTTGTGATATGTTGATCTTGAAGTGTATCGTTGTAATTTAGTGGGCCCCTAAACCATATACTTCTACACGTTTAGGACATGCATCCGATTTCAGCCAAACCTTAATCGCCTCTTACGACATGCATGGCAGGTAACGGTGGTTCTATTCCTTACACCCCAAATTTGGGCCCCGGTAACCACTCGGGCGACTGTAAATGGTACTTTAAATGCTAATCTAAATTTGTATGTAAATATTACTGCAAATGTTACTGGAACTGTTACAGTAAATACAGCAGACTTTCACGTCAACAATTTAAAGACAGCCAAGAAATAGCTGTCAGAGAAAGCAATGAAACTACAGAGCAAGCTAGCGCAACGGATAACCCACTTAAAGACAGATCATAAGGGTTCAGGTATGATTCCTGGCGGTCTCCACACTTCCACTATCTGCAAACTTATATCTTACCTCTTTCATTCTCATTCATCAACATTCAACTCACCTGTTCTGTGTTCTTCTCATGGAGATAGATGACTGTGCGTGTGTGCTTACCCCCCCCGCACTGGTCAATAGCTGGAAGAGATAGAGAGAAAAAAAAAAAAAAATATTTTGTATACATAAAAATTCAGGAGAAGTGATGAAATCAGAGACATGTCTGGTCAACCACTAGTGACAACTGTTATAAGAAAGAGAAGATGGAGATATGTTGGGCACACCTTGAGAGAAATGATCAACGAATATCAAAGCAGGCATTGAAGTGGGATGCAAAGGGTTCAAGAAAGAGAGGACGACCTAAGGAGACCCTGAAACGAACTTTGCTGAGAGAGGCAGGAAATATCGGTCTCAGTTCCATGGAGGAGATTGAGTGAGTTGCCCAGGATAGAGCGGTATGGAGAAATTACTTGCAGGCCCTATGTAACGTAAACGGTACGAGAGGAATTATTATTATTTATACATAAAAAAATGTCCTGGTATCGCCTATCACAGAGAGTCACACAGAAAAAGTATAGCGGGAACAGAACAAGACCAAAAGATGAAGTGACGACATCAAGAATATCCTTAAGAAAATGAATAGCAGCTTATAAAGTGCATTAGAGTAAGCACACACAAGATCACTACCCTCCCCCACCTTTTCCCCAACAATTCTATAAAGAAGTAAATGATGGAAGAGAAGAAGGAGAAGATACATTAAAAAGACATGAGACTTCCGAAAACAATACTAGAAGGAAAGGTGGGAAAGAGTAAGACGGTGCTAAAAGTGGGAAGGACACATCAAGAGAGAACACGAATTTTAGCAGAATTTATCCCCATAGCAAAGTGATAGAATTTCTTCTTCTTTGAGCGCTCCATATCAACCACTTGTTAAACCACTATACGATTTGTAGTGATCTGAGCCTAAGAGCGATTGTACGTTGTGTCAGTTACGCGCATACTAACGACAATCCCACGTTTCGATCATAGAACTTTTTCAAGGAGACACACAGACAGAATACAAACTAAATAAACTAAAACATCAATCTAAATAAGAAGATTGACTGTAGATTTTAGACAATTATTTAATACTACTTAATTCAAGACAAGAAGATAAGATTGGCAGAATCATTTTGTATATATCTTTTCTACGACTCTTTTTATTTACTAGGGTAGCTTCCCTAAACCCCTACCTTGCCAGTCTGCCCAGCGTGTTCGTAGCGCGTTGGACTACGGGTGACTATCCCTCTGTGTGTGCGGGTTCAATTCCGCGGGATGGCAGAAAAAGCCATAGATTCCCCAGATTTACGGTGTTCGTGGCACCGAACCGAAGGTTACGATGTCCATGGCACCAAGCCGAAGAGCTGAAAAAGCTCAAGTGCTTCTGGATCGGAAAAAAAACCTTCCTCATCGCCTCTTACAACATGCAATGTAGGCCGCATTGTTACTATTCTTTGCTCCCCTTCCGAGCTCCGGACGGATTGATAATGAGGATGTTTACAACAACCAAGAACAGTCAATGGATTCAGTTCAGTGTACGGACATGACCGGAATAAACAAAAGTAAACAAGCAAAAGAAATCTATGATTGACATTTGTAGAGTGCGCGCAATGGGGTCTTCCTTCCTGATGAAGCTAATAAACTTGATAACAAGTTAAAAACAAGCACGACATGTATTCAAATTTAACCTTGGCAGCGAAACAAAATATAGAATGAAATCTCAAACATATCACAGGATGCACTTTGTGGCATGACACTTGATGTCTTTCTTAAGATATATTAAAGTGAGTGGGAGAGAGAAAATGATAGTAAAACGGCGAAGTATGAAGTTCAACTGAAATCTCGCTTTCAACAATCGGTTCAAGAATGCATTTTTGGGGAGATCTTAGGATTGTTACTGGAGCTAGGAGTTCGTGCTTTGTTAAATACTCTCAGCAGATTGCGTACCATGTCTGCCGACAGAGACGGAGCCATATGGGGAAGTGCAGTGTAATCAGTGGCGGCTTATTGTCATTTTTCTTGATGGGGCCAGACACAAGTTTTCAGAAACATCATGATTTTTGGAGTATTTACTATTATTTGTCTATTCCGGGAAGTTATCCCCTTTCGTTTTTTGGTGGAGCCGGGCCCCACTGGCCCTTAATGACGAGCCGCCCCTGAGTGCAATGAAGTCAGTCTTTCGCATGTAGGCCATTTTTTTTTTGTAGTAAAAGAGAAGATACGCTACTGAATTAATGAAGAAAAAACAAAAACACCAGACACGTGTGTACTGACCATACTGACCTGGGTCGGTCGTAAAATTAGCCAAGAGAAATTCTTTTATGAATTGCATGACTGGTTTCACATCCAGTCTCGCCTGAGTGGTTACCGGGGCCCAAATTTGGGGTGTAAAGAATAGAACCACTGTTGCCTGCCTGCCACGCATGAGTCTCTAGAGCAGTGGTTCTGAAACTGTGGTCGACCCTTTGGGGTCGAACGACCATTTCACAGGAGTCACATAAGACCATCGGAAAACACTTATTTATCATAATCAGAAATAAATATTGTTATATAATTTTATGGTTGGGGATCACCACAATATGAGGAACTGTATTAAAGGGTTGCGACATTAGGAAGATTGAGATCCCGAGTGGTTACCGGGGCCTAAATTTGGGGTGTAAAGAATAGAACCACTGTTACCTGCCACGCATGTCGTAAGAGGCGTCAAAGGAGGTTTGGCTGAAATCGGATGCACGTGTCCTAAACGTGTAGAAGTCTACGCTTTTAGTGGTATATCAAACCAATGTGCAACGTATATACGTTCTTGGCAAAGATCAAACATATCACAAAGAGTGATTAACATTGGTCGTAAAGAATGAACGCAAAAAAATGCCAGTCTTCTTCTGATATTCTTTTTTATTCTCTTTCCTTTTAGTCGTAATTCTGCTAGCCCTAGTACCGCCACATGATATTTCTCCATTAATTCTGCTAGCCCTAGTACCGCCACATGATATTTCTCCATTAATTCTATAGTTTCCTCTGCCTTATTTTCTAAACCACATATATTTAGTGTCCCTATCCTAGTCCGATCTTTCGTGACCGCTGATCGCTTACTACTATGTTTCCCATTTTCTGCTTGGCCTTTTATTTACTAGGGTAGCTTCCCTAGGACCCTACCTTAGTCGCCTCTTACGACATGCATTGTATGTCGCAGTGTTACTATTCTTTGCTTCCTTGGCAATACACGAGCAAGCTCAGTACTGATGCTGTACCCACCTTTTTCCTGATGTCTTCATTTCTAAACCGGTCTCTTCTTGTTACCCCAGCATTCTGTGCAAACACTTCATATCTGTCGTGACTAGTTTTCTCCTATCATCTGATGTCAGTTAATGGTACTCACGTTGTTAACGCACTTCTGCATACGTATGGTGTAAGAGTAATGGTATTTGATGATGACATAACTGCAACTGTAATCATTCCGCACGTGCAGCAACGGTTATATGACGACTAGCCTGCACTTTAAGATCTATGTGCAAAGCCAGAGTGGGGGTTAAGTCAGTCACCTGGGAGACGGGAGGAAACAAGACTGTTGGAATGACACAGGTACAGGTAGATGTGCTCTATAGTAACAAACTGACTTCAATAATTTTTTTTCGATCCAGAAACGAGCTTTCAGCTCTTCGGCTCAGTGCCATGGACATCGTAACCCTTCAGCTCGGTGCCATCGACATCGTAACCCTTCGGTTCGGTGCCACGAACACCGTAAAATCTGGGAAACCTGTGGCTTTTCTGCCAGCCCGCGGAATTTAACCCGCACTCACAGAGGGCTTGTCATCCGCTATCCAACGCGCTACGAACACGCTGGGCAATATTAAGAGGCTCGCTCGCGTGTTGCCGGGGACCACGGAATAAGGTATTTCATTTTTAACAAATAATCATTAGACCTTAATAAAAAAAAAAAGAAAACGACGAAAAAAGAAAGACAGAGGAAATTATGTGCCTTCATTGTTTTTCCAAACAGAAACCCCTGAAATCGTCAATGGAATTAACCTCATGTACATTTTGACGTTTGGGAATCACTCGACACACTCCCCCGGGAAACCCCGTTTCCCAACTGTTTGAGGTGAACTAAAAATCTAGTACCAAGAATAGTAACGCTGCGATCTACAAGGCATGTCGTAAGATGCGACTAAGATATGAACCATGTGAAGTTACCCTAGTAAATAAAAAGCCTCGCAAAAATCAAAAGTGCTGGCCTACATGCAGGCGCATAACGTACAATAGCTCTCATGCTCAGATCACATACAAATCACAAAAAGTAGTATACCAAGTGGTCGATATGGAGCGTTTGAAGAAAAGACGATGTGCTGGCCTACTTGTAGGCGCATAACTGGCACAACGTACAATCGCTCTTAGGATCAGATCACATACACATGACAAAGAGTGATTTAATAAGTGGCCGATATAGAGCATTCGAAGAAGAAGAAGACGAAGGATATTAAGAGTTCTTCACATAGCAACTAGTTCCTACAGATTATTGTAACAAGTAGCTCGATATCGACAAATGTAACAGATGAGAGCTGTTACAATGAACTATATAGAGAACTGTAACTAGGAACTATATAGAGAATTGTAACAAGGAACTATATAGAGAACTGTAACAATGAACTATATAGAGAACTGCAACAAGGAACTATATAGAGAACTGCAACAATGAACTATATAGAGAACTGTAACAAGGAACTATATAGAGAACTGTAACAATGAACTATATAGAGAACTGTAACAAGGAACTATATAGAGAACTGTAACAATGAACTATATAGAGAACTGTAACAATGAACTATATAGAGAACTGCAACAATGAACTATATAGAGAACTGTAACAAGGAACTATATAGAGAATTGTAACAAGGAACTATATAGAGAACTGTAACAATGAACTATATAGAGAACTGCAACAAGGAACTATATAGAGAACTGCAACAATGAACTATATAGAGAACTGTAACAAGGAACTATATAGAGAACTGTAACAATGAACTATATAGAGAACTGTAACAAGGAACTATATAGAGAACTGTAACAATGAACTATATAGAGAACTGTAACAATGAACTATATAGAGAACTGTAACAAGGAACTATATAGAGAACTTTAACTAGGAACTATATAGAGAACTGTAACAATGAACTATATAGAGAACTGCAACAAGGAACTATATAGAGAACTGCAACAATGAACTATATAGAGAACTGTAACAAGGAACTATATAGAGAACTGTAACAATGAACTATATAGAGAATTGTAACAAGGAACTATATAGAGAACTGTAACAATGAACTATATAGAGAACTGTAACAATGAACTATATAGAGAACTGTAACAATGAACTATATAGAGAACTGTAACAATGAACTATATAGAGAACTGTAACAATGAACTATATAGAGAACTGTAACAATGAACTATATAGAGAACTGTAACAAGGAACTATATAGAGAACTGCAACAATGAACTATATAGAGAACTGTAACAATGAACTATATAGAGAACTGTAACAATGAACTATATAGAGAACTGTAACAATGAACTATATAGAGAATTGTAACAAGGAACTATATAGAGAACTGTAACAATGAACTATATAGAGAACTGCAACAAGGAACTATATAGAGAACTGTAACAAGGAACTACATGTATTTTTTTTCCGATCCAGAAACACTTGAGCTTTCAGTTTTTCGGCTCGGTGCCATGGACATCGTAACCCATCGATTCGGATCGTAATCCTTCGGTTTGGTGCCACGAACACCGTAAATCTGGAGAAAATGTGGCTTTTCTGCCAGCCCGCAGAATTGAACCGCACTCACAGGGGACTTGCCACCCGTAGTCCAACACGTTACGAACACGCTGGGCAGACAGGCGAACTACATGTGCATAGAACTAACATCTATTCAACAAACTAAAAATAGGAACTTCTGGTGACTATTACTGTGGCACAGAAACCAAAAATAATATGACTGTAGAACAAGTGTTGAAAGCATGGAAAGATATTCAGAAGTGAGAGAAACGTGTAGTCGTCAACAACAACATTCTAGGATAAGTTTTTTGTTGGCATACCACTATTTTCTTTACATCAACAAATAGCTTGTCCTGAGCAGAACTTTACCATCTCAACAGTCCTTCTGAATTTCTCTCTATCATAGGCCAGATGTTCCGCCTCTGCAGTCGTCATGTTCAAACCATCAGTTACATCCAGAATCCATCTCTCCGTGGTCTTCCTCTTCTCCTCTTTGCCGGTATGCCTCCTACCACGATGGTCTTCTTTGGCCTCTCGTGTCTTTTTATATGTCTAAAATACTTCAATTTTCTCTTTCTTATTTGTAGCATCAGCCAGTTTTCTTTGATTTTGAGTTCCTTCTGGATAGATCAATCAATCTTCTTCACACACACACACAAGATATATATATATATATATATATTTGGGAATTAAAGACGACCGACCGGCGTGATATTGGTCATATCACTCATCGTGTGCCGACAGCCAATGAAAAATACGAAGCTAATCCTTCCCCCGATCCAGAAGCACTTGAGCTTTTCAGCTCTTCGGCTCGGTGCCATGGACATCGTAACCCTTCGGTTCGGTGTCACGAACACCGCAAATCTGGGGAATCTGTGGCTTTTTCTGCCATCCCGCGGAATTGAACCCGCACACACAGAGGGATAGTCATCCATAGTCCAACGCGCTACGAACACGCTGGACAGACGGGCCGGAGCTAATCCTGTATACCTATCTTCTTCCAACACTTCATATCGACCACTTGTAAACCTCTCTGTGTGATTTGTATGTCATCTGAGCCTAAGAGCGATTGTACGTTGTGCCAGTTATCCAGTTATGCCCCTACAAGTAGGTCAGCACATCCGATTTCTGCGATGCTTTGTATTTACTAGGGTAGCTACTCTAGGCCCCTACCGTAATCCCCTCTTACGACATGATTTGTAGGTCGCAGTGTTACTATTCTTTGCTCCTCTTGCGAGCCCCGGCAATACACGGGCGAGATCAAATACAAATCACAAATAGTGGTTAACAAGTGATGGATATGGGGCGCTCAAAGAAGAAGAACCCACAACCCTCTTGTGTCCTTATCGATAGACGAACGACTATGCATTACGCTAATACGTCCTACACGAATCGATAGACGAACGACTATGCATTACGCTAATACGTCC
Source organism: Arion vulgaris (assembly GCA_020796225.1). Lineage (NCBI taxonomy): Eukaryota > Metazoa > Mollusca > Gastropoda > Stylommatophora > Arionidae > Arion > Arion vulgaris. Next base: position 14,848,203 of record CM036767.1, read on the forward strand.
TACACGAATCGATAGACGAACGACTATGCATTACGCTAATACGTCCTACACGAATCGATAGACGAACGACTATGCATTACGCTAATACGTCCTACACGAATCGATAGACGAACGACTATGCATTACGCTAATACGTCCTACACGAATCGATAGACGAACGACTATGCATTACGCTATAATACGTCCTACACGAATCGATAGACGAACGACTATGCATTACGCTATAATACGTCCTACACAACGTATTTACAGATAAATAAGTTGGCAATTTACAGAAAAGAGTTTAACATCGCATGACCCTTGAACCACGGAACACTATCATTCAACGTCCACACTTGACTTCCCCGTTGATTATTTGGACAGGACCAGATTTCAATGTAACTTAAAGAAGTGGGTAACAGTTAGCCTTTGAGGAGTGGTGTCGAGGGCCTTATCTTCACACCTACTGTCAATCTTCATACCCCACCTTTCACACTACAGCGCGCGCATACATGGTTGGCCTGAAAACAAGATTACAAGCAGACTGCCATTAACTACACCACTAAAAAAAAAACAACGTAGACTCACGATTTTCAGACTAAAACAGCGGGTGCAGCAGGCACAAAGAAAACGTGAATAATGACAAAGTAAGAATCATTTTAAAAATGAAAAAAACCCATAATTTATAGGTTTACATACGTCAAAGATTTTAAAAGACATTTACAAAATATGAAAAAAATCGTGGTATATCCTTGACAGGACATAGCCATCAACCACAGTAAACGAGTTGTTGATATTTCTAGGCACCATTTATACGTTTAGTAGTTTGCCATTGCTTTCTGAACGGTGAGGTCTATTGTTACCTTCTGTAAAAATCCCACGGAAACGAATTTGCTTCCAAACGTGCCCACCACCAGGGGTTTGAACAATCCATATCGTGCTCCAGAGGGTAGGCGAAAGCGTGGAGGACCCAAGACGACCTGGAGGAGAACGATAGAGCAAGAACTGAAGGAAATGAATCATAGCTGGAACACAATACAGAGGAAGGCCATGAACAGGGAAGAATGGTGTGTGTTTGTTGCTGCCCTAAACGCCAAGGGCGTAACAGGCTAAATAGAGAGAGAGAGAGAGAGAGGGGGGTTTGAACCAGGTACGCTTGGGTTTGTGTTCGAGCTCACTACCGCTTGAGCTACAGACGCTCACTACAAAATATAGGAGACAAATTACTTTGGTTCTCTCTCTCTCTCTTGCGTTCCCGGCCTAACCTGATGGACCAACTTCTATCATGAATTTTACTGTTGTTTTTGGGACTCCGTTCCTCCGTACAGCTTTTCGTGAAGCTCTGTGTGTTGTGGCCAGTACTCTTTTCGTATACCTGCTAAACGTGGACAGTCTTGCAAGACGTGTTCTGCCGTCATGTCTGCCATATTGCATGGGCACAGGCTAGTTGTGCCAATTTTAAATTTATGGAACATGTGGGCTCTGAGCTTGTTGTGGCCGGTACGGAGGCGAAATATGGCAACTTGTTCACTGCGCGAGAGACCATAGTAACCGTCACTGTCTGTGTACTGCGGGTGGTCTTTTGCCCACTTGCTTCGATAGTGCGAACCGATGGTTGTTTTGACTTCCTCATAGCTGATCTCGAGATCAGTCTGGGGTAGTCGCCCGCCCTCTTTGGCTAGCTTGTCGGCCGCTTCGTTTCCCTTAATGTTGCAGTGTGACGGTATCCACTAGATGACAGTGCGTTTGAGTGAACTCGTTAGTTCAGCGAGGGACGTTTGAGCTCATTCATCTCAGTTTTGCCGACGCATTTGAGTGCCGTGATGACCGATAGAGCATCGGTGAATATCACGACCTTGTTGCGTGTAGTGTTTCTTCTCTCCAAGATCATTTCGGCCGCCTTTTTGATTGCCTCTGCCTCAGCTCGGTAGTTATTCGAGTATTTGCCAGTTGCAATCGCTTTCTTGACCGTGACTTTCTTGGAGATTTTAAGCACTATTCCTCCTCCGCCATCGCTTATTGCGTTATTTGCCGATCCGTCCGTGTAGACGTGCGTCCACTCATTTTCAGGGTTTCATCATCATCATCATCATATATGATCATATCCCCCATCGTGTGCATTGATGGTCAAAGAGCCCGCCAGCCCAGCGTGTTCGTAGCGCGTTGGACGACGGGTGACAAGCCCATTGTAAGTGCGGTTCAATTCCGCGGGCTGGCAGAAAAGTCACAGGTTCTCCAGATTTACGGTGTTCGTGGCACCGAACCAAAGGGTTAAGATGTCCATGGCACCGAGTCGAAGAGTGCTTCTGGATCGGAAGAGAAGATGGTCAAAGAAGATACCTCATTTGTCTAATCTCTATCTCTTTGAACAGTTCTTGTTTCACTTCTACAGGGTGTTCAATATAAAAGTAGCCCGATTGGCTAATTTTCATTTTTCAATCGGGCTACTTTTATCTTGAACACCCTGTAGTTGTTGGAGTACTTGTTTATTAAGTTGACTTTTATTATTGTTCAATGACAATGAAGGATAGAGGTTAGGTGAAGTGATGAAATCAGACATATATCTGGTCAACCACTAGTACCAACTGTTATAAGAAGGAGAAGGTGGTGATACGTTGGACACACCTTGAGGAGAAATGATCAACGAAAATCAAAGCAGGCATTGAAGTGGAATGCAACGGGTTCAAGAAAGAGAGAGCGACCTAAGGAGACCCCGAAACGAACTTTGCTGAGAGAGGCAAGAAATATCGATCTCAGTTCCATGGAGGATTTTGAGCGAATTGCTCAGAATGGTATGGAGAAATTGCTTGCAGGCCCTATGTAACGTCGTATAACGGTACGAGAGGAATTATTATTATTATGAAGGATAGAAACCGTAAGGTTCAAAATCTAGTGAAGTAAGTAAAGAAACCATTTTTATACCTCAAGGTCTATTGTCTGTCCCAGGTGAATGCTGGAATTGGTTGTCCACTCTTGCCGTTAAGCGTAGGGGTGCAAGCTTTAATTTTACGTTACAGGGACAAATGAGTCACAGTTGAGGTGTTATATCCTTGTTCATTTAGTGTGGTATTGATTTTTTTTTTCCGATCCAGAAGCACTTGAGCTGAAAGCTCTTCGGCTCGGTGTCATGGACATCGTAACCCTTCGGCTCGGTGCCACGAACACCGTAAATCTGGGGAACCTGTAGCTTTTCTGCCAGTCCGCGGAGTTGAACCCGCACTTACAGAGGACTAGTCACCCGTAGTCCAACGCGCTACGAACACGCTGGGTACGCGGGCAATGTGGTATTGATATTGCCTATCCATCTTTTTCTTTGTCTTCCCCTTTGGGACATCCAATTTCTGCGACGTTTTTTATTTACTAAGGTAGCCTCCCTAGGGGTATCCAATTAAGTCGGGTCGACCTGATAGCCGCTATGGTCGGAAAAATATTCCACGCTCACTGTGGAATTGAACCCCAGACAACTAGCCTAAGAAGCAAGTTAACTAACAACCACGCTACTGCGGATCTAAAATCTAGTAAATACTACATAATTGTTTGGCTGAAGGTTAAAAATCAAGGCACTAATAGATCACTGACAACAACAAAAACGGGCCTGCTTGCTTGTGAGATTTTAGTTCACACTAAATCATTCATGTTTGTTTCCTATTTGAAGATTCAACGTCTCACGTCAGTGAGCTTCAAATGAACCGATTGCTTCACCTGTGACTTGTAAGTCAAACCCACCAGAACCACATGATGATGATGATGATGTGTCTATGTACTAATGTTAACAATAAACATAGACAGAAAGAAGCGACTGGTTAACTATCAATCACTTACAGTCTATAGACAAAAACGTGTGTGGTATGTGGGTACTTAAGATATAGGATGTGCACTGCACGCTGATATTGCAGATTCCTGGGCTAGAGGTGGTGTATGGTTGTACTTTTAAAGCATAATAGCGATGTATGGAAGATATAGGAATCACCTCTGTACCTGTATGCAGGAGTGTTTTATTTGAAGGAGATGAGGGAGGTGGAGAGAGAAGGGGTAGAGGGAGGTGGAGAGAGGAGTAAATGAAGATTGAGAAAGAGAGAGACAGAGGTTACACCTATGAAGTCGGAGAAGGTACGCCTCTATGGAGGGGGACAATGATAATAAGGAAAGCACGTTTTCCCGCAAAAATCAGTCAGAAGTGGGACAATGATAATAAGGAATGCAGATTTTCACGCAAAAATCAGTCAGATGTGGGACAATGATAATAAGGAAAGCAGGTTTCACGCAAAAATCAGTCAGAAGTGTCATACAGTGTGAACTGACTACACCTGAATTCGTAGTTGGCGAACGCAGAAGAAGAAGAGAGTGGCGAAAGAGGGTAAACCGGGCAAAGTGAGGGAGTGATAAAGAGAGTGAGATAAAGAGTGTGAAATGGAAAGAGTGAGATAAGAGAAAGTGAGAGTGGAAAGCGAGAAAAGAGGGATATGGAGAGAGAGAGAGGAAAAGAGAGAGGAAAAGAGAGAGAGGAAAAGAGAGAGAGAAAGATGCAAAGAGGGAGATGCTAAGTGGAAAAAAGAGGAAATAGAAAGAGAGGGAGGCGACTTGAATGAAACGGTAAAAAGAGAGCGGTAGATGAGAACAAAGGAAGGGAGATTGAGAGAGAAAGAAAAGAAGTGGAAGAACGAGGGAGAGAAAGAAAGAAAAACATGGAAATGTTATAAGATCAAGGTATTGCAAACATATTAGGAAGACTAGAGGGAGAATACAAGAACGATATAACAGACATAAAGGAGAAAATCGTGATCAGCAGCTCAAGTAAAAAACAGAAATACACGACACTGGGCAATAACCCGGTAACAGTGTGACGACAAGAGAAGGAGAATGGTCTATTGTCTATTCCCAGGTGGAAGATAGAATTTGTTGTCCACTCTTGTTGTTAAGTGTTGGGGTGGGAGCTTTAATTCTAGGGCCATATGTGTCGCCCTTGTTGTGTTATATCCGTGTTTATGTAGTGTAGTCTTGATATTGTCTGTCCATCTTTTACTTGGTCTTCCCTTAGCTCTAGTACCCGATCTCTTTTTATTGTATGATGTTAGTGGTGGTAGGTTGTATCCCATTCTCATTAAATGCCCAAACCTCTTCATTTGTTGTCTTTCGACGTATTCGGTGCATGAAATTATGCCAACTTTGCTTCTGATGTCCTCATTTCGTAGTCTATCTTTCCTGGTGACCCCCACTGCCTTCCTCGGGCATTTCATTTCACACATGGTGAGCTTTCTGTGGTGTGTTGCTGTCAGAGATCAAGTTTGGCACTTAAAGAATGGTGATTACATCAAAACATTAAGTACATATGGAAGATTTACAACGACAAATAAAACACAAGAGCTATCCACCAAAAAGTCTTCCTCAAGTACAAAGGCCATTAAAAAGTGTTTTTACTGCCTTGTGTTACTGCTTTTAAGGCACGTCTTGTCTAATAGATTAAAGCGTGGCTCCCATGCGGGAGATCTGTGTTCAATTCACGGTAAGGCCAAGAATATTTTTTCTGTTGTTGGCATAAATGACAAATCCTAACCTGAACTGCCATTAACCCTTTCACTGCTACATACTTTCTGAAGGCTGAGCTAAAAATAGCTATTCTTTGTTTCTAGGTCACAAACGTGAATGTACGCCTATAGCAGTGATAGCAGCAATGTATAACGTGTTAACACGTCTTTAGCCCACAGAGGAGAGATAATAACAGACGTGTTAATGCGTCTTTAGAAATGAATGGGAAAAACGTATATATACGCCCTTAGCAGCTAAAGGGTTAAAATCCTCAGGATCCCGTCCCATCTGTCCTACGCCGCCATAAAAAGCGGTACTACAAGCAGTAATGACAGTTACTGTTTTTTATGCCGGTGTAATTAAGTTTCAGTGAGATTTTTACCAAAGGTAAAAATATACCTCACCGTTCAGAAAGCAATGACAAACTACTGAACGTATAAGTGGTGCCTAGAAAATCAACGACTCGTTTACTGTGGTTGATGGCTACGTCCTTTAGGATTTGCCCCGATTTTCATTTCATTTCTGGACAGGGAGAACATGAGTTTGAGAAATGTAACGGTCGCATGGCTAGTGCAGTCCTCAGTGAAACTGCCCAGGTTAAGATGTTTTCTTTATTTGGGAGGTGTCTTGTGAGTGTTTGGAAAACAAAAAGGAATGGTAGGAAAAATGATTTGCTTATTCTTCAAGCGCTCCATATCGATCACTTGTTAAATCTATACAGTGGCGGCGCGTTATCCTCTTTGTTGGTGGGGCCAGACACACATATTCAGAAAAATCATGGTTTTGGGTTAGGGTATATTGTAATTTATTAAATAATAAATACACGTTACACATTATTTTTGGCGGCCCGCCCCACTGGTACTTAATGACGAGCCGCCACTGAATCTATATATATATATATATATATATATATATATATATATATATATATATATATATATATATAATGAGATCTGAGCCTAAGAGCGATTGTACATTGTGTCAGTTATGCGCTTACAAGTAGACCAGCACATCCGATTTCTGCGCGCTTTTTATTTACTAGGGTAGCTTCCCTAGGCCCCTACCTACAACATGTCTTGTAGGTCGCAGTCTTACTATTCTTTACTCTCCTTTCGGGCCCGGCAACACTTTGCTTTTATCCAACATTATACATAATTATTTACTGCGAATACTTTGCTAAAAGGATTAAAAGATACATTTGTGGTGGAGGAGGGTAGGGGGAGAAGAAGAGACAAATGGGCGTGATATTCTTCAATATGTTAATTTATTATATAATTTCTGTAATTAAAAATCACAGCTTTCAAATATTTTTTAAATACCTTCATTTTCAAAATCTCTATAATTTGACATGTTTTTGAATTTCCAAAATGAAACTAGTCAGTTTTTCATTAGGGCCCTCAAATTCAATTATATTGTGTAAATTAGAAATTATGCAGGAGAGAAGGGGGTGTGTTTCCTTACCAAATCTAAATAGATTTATGATGAAAGGCAGTCGGAAATACCTTTTCCTGAAACTTGGCATTAACGAAAATTTACAGAGTAAGCAAATACTACTGAAATTTTGAGTTTTTTCTTTCGTGGTATTTACTCTGGAATATCAGAAACCAGTTAAGATTAGCAGTATCTTCTTCGAACGCTTCATATTGACCAATTGTTAACCACTCTGTGTGATTTGTATGTGATCTGAGCCTAAGAGCGATTGTACGTTGCGTCAGTTATGCTCCTACAATTAGACCAGCACATCCGATTTCTGTGATGTTTTTTATTTACTAGGTAGCCCGAGTGGTTACCGGAGCCCAAATTTGGGGTGTAAAGAATAGAACCACTGTTACCAGCCACGCATGTCGTAAGAGGCGACTAAGGACGTTTGGCTGAAATCGGATGCACATGTCCTAAACGTATAGAAGTCTGCGTTTAGGGGCCTACTGAACCAATGTGCAACGTACAACATTCTTGGTAAAGATCAAACATATCACAAAGAGTGATTAAAATTGGTCAGTAAAGAACGACCGCAAAGAAGAAGAAGACTAGGTAGTTTCCCCTAAGTCATACATCAGTCGCCTTACGACATGCCTTGTAGGTCGCCAGTGGTACTATTCTTTGCTTCTCTTGCGGGCCCCGCACCACACAGGCGAGATTGACAATATAAGGTGATATAAACTAAATGGCATCTGTGGCTTAGCGGTAGTTAGCTCGATTACAACCCATGAGTACCTGGTTCAAACTCTGCGGCAAGCAGTTTGGAAGCAAAATTGTTCTCGTTAATTTTTATAAACGCTAAAGAAAAATATCAACATAAAGATATCAAGAAAAATATCAACATAAAAATAAATGACCAAACGCTAAAGCAGGTGAGAGAATTCAAATACCTTGGAAGTATCTTCACATCTGATAGTAGACTGGACAGAGAGATCGAAACTAGAATCCAGCAAGCCAACAACATTACATACCAGCTTACCCCAATTTTGAAACACCCAGCTATTCCAGTAGTGACTAAAAGACAGATTATAAATTCAATCTTTCTACCAACACTGTGCTACCAGAGCCAAACATGGGCACTGACAAAAGAACAAGAAAGGAAAATTACCACATGCGAAATGAGATGCCTGAGGAAAGCAGTAAATAAAACAAGAAGAGACCATATAAGAAATGAGGAAATTAGAAGAACAGTCGGAACAACACCTGCTATTAGATTTATTGAAAAACAGAGACTCAAATGGTTTGGCCACTTGGTCAGAATGAACCGAATACACCAGTTGCAAGAGCGTACAACCTGAAAATGGAATCATCAAGAGGAAGGGCAGACCAAGAAAAGATGGGTTGATGGAGTTACAGACATCTTAAAACTCCACAATACCACATCATATCAAGCGACCGAGCGTGCATTATCTCGGAAACCGATCATCAGTTAAACCTGCTACGCCTAGCGGCAAAAAAGCAGAGAAGGACAAAAGAAAGAAAGAAAAATAGACCTCCCCGTTCAGAAAGCAATGGTAAACTACTTAACATATAAGCGGTGACTAGAAAATTAACGACTCGTTTACAGCGATTGATGGCAACATCATGCAAAAGGATAGAAAAGTATTTATTTTTTTCATAAACTAATTACTTCTGGTGTCAAAGAATTATCCTTTGTGCATGCGGACATATTGGAGAGCCGCTGTAGCGTAGTTGTTAGTGAACTCGCTTCGCAAGGCTGGTGGTCTGGGTTCAGCTCCGAGTGCGCATGGAATTTTTCCTGACCGCGATGGCTCTCAGGTCGACCCAGCCTCAAATGGGTACCAGACATGCTCTGGGAAAGTAAAGGCGGCCGGCGTGATGCTGACTACATCACCCATTGTGTGCCGACGGTCAATGAAACATACAGGCCTAACACTGTATTGACCTATATACCACGAGGTATGAAAGGGTTCCTTTACTACTTACTTTATGCGGACATATTAGCCAAGGAAGGTAGCAGGTTGATACTGACAGGCTCCAGTATAACATGATTGACTAATTAATGATTGATAGGACCATCATCATTCCACTTTGGTGAGTTACCATATGTGCTCCAATCTCTTTCTTACACAGGAAGATCTCAACAGCAGTGCACGATCTTCGTAACACCGGCGATGGTCCCAATGTAATTTAGAAGATGGTGAAGATATCTTATATTTAAACTTTTCTAATTAATTTTGCCTGGGCAGCGGCTTTCCAGCCTGCACTTTTCGATGCTGAACTGCCAAGGGTTCTTTTACGTGTTCAAATTGAACACAGGACCTACGTTTTATCGTCAGTCTCCGATATGTCTAGGAACTTGATCTCACCTACAATGAGCTTAAGGATCTCTGAAAAAATTTCCTGATGGCTCCACGAGGTACAGAACCGAGTATCTTTGGAACAAGAGGCAAGCACCTAACCTCTATGCCACACGGAAACATATCTTGATGGCTCCATGAGAGTGACGTGTACACCTGAATATTGCTGGTAGCGCGTCACACCACATGGAAACATATCTTGATGGCTCCACGAAGGAGCGAACGTCACTGCGGAAAAAAATGAGTTACAAGAGGGGGATTTTAAAGCCGAAGGATTGACTTCATTGTATCGTGTTATATCCCACATGGCTTGGTCTCTCTCTGCAGAAATGACACACCATTTGCCGAGAGTACTGCACAAACTCTATAGCTCTGATAACAATCCTAGGGTCTCTAGAAAAATGCACTTGTGAACCAACGGCACGATCCAGATTTGAACGCGATCTTCAGAACGCAAGGTACATATTTCGTTGTATGTCCTCCTCCCTCTTCTTCTTCTCGTTCACCAGCTATGAATTCAGATATACTCAGTGCATCCAGTATGGTGCTTCTGGCTGATTTTTGCGAGAAGGCTTGCTTTTCATATCACCAGTGTTCCTTGCCATTCAGGCGAGCCTTCTCCGACTTCAGAGGTGTCCTCCTATTTTGTGACTTGGGGTTTCAGACTTTACAATGTCATAATTTAGGTAGAACCATGATTGCACATCTTTATTGTTGCACCAGAAATGTCGCACCAGGCCATGATGCGGTCCAGTTCTTCCTGTAACTTATTATCAGTCTCATTCCTGTTTCCGCTCTGTCTGTACACCATGATGTCGTCTGCAAATGACAGTGGTTACACTTCACAACGGTATACTTCTTCAGAACTTTACACTTACGTATGCCCAATAGAGGATTGAATCTGGAAGTCTGCACGCGGGTTGGGTGGATAGTATTCGAAGGTCACATCTTAAGACAATGGCTTGGCTGTACCCGCCAGGACATGCTGAGTGCGGGCAACAAACATGCTGACAATGACCGACTCAAACTGGTCAAAAGTATAGACAGAGCAGATGCCATCAACGCGGTGTGCACTCATTTATGTGATATGAGCGAGTCTCAGACACTGGAACGAGTCCAAGAATTATCTCAGGTATGGTGAGCAGAAGGACTTTAGGATAACTGCTGCAGCGGAGGACGGAGCATGCATGGGAATATACAATGCGTCATGACATCAATTGAATAACATAACATAAGTTCAAAAGGTCGTCTTCAAAGCGTTACACTTCTATATGTCCGATATCACCACGATAGGCAGCCCTGAGACCACCCTACTCGCTCTTTCGTTGCAAACACTCACACGACCAAGACAATATAGCTATACAAGTCTACCAAGGTTTTGCAAATATTGAATCATTCTCTAACATTAACGTAAATATGTTGCAACAATTCTCACAAAATATTGCTGTATTTGTTCTCGTACCTGAAAGCACTCACAGCTGCACAAAACAAATACATCTTTGAGTACTTACTTGTTCTACAGGAGCAGGTACTTTGTCACACAGAATTCATGTTGGAATTTCACTTACCTGTAAAATATTGACGATAATTTATTAATAAATCATGAATTGGTTAACACTTTCCTGTATTTACAGATGATAGTTGGGTGTTTACGTAGAATAGAGGGACTGAGATGGTATGATAAGATTACAAATGATGAACTCAGAGAAAGAACTAAGCAGATACCAGTGGAAAAATAGCTAAGGATGGATAGGACACACAATGAGAAGACCGGTGGGAAGCATTGCAAGATCTACACTATTTTGGAACCTGCAGGGAAAGAGGAGATGGGGAAGATGTAGAAATACCTGGAGAAGAGCGCTAGAGACTGATATTTAAAAGGATAAGCAAGACATGGAAAGAATTAGAATGGATGGCTAGAGAGAGGAAGAGCTGGAAGAAGTTTGTTAAAGACCTCTGCTTTGTTGAGAGTTGAAAAGTGAAGAAGTTGGATGATAGTGTGTAATGTTTTTAAAATTATTCATAGGTTATTGATAAAAAAAGTTGAGAAATCAATTAATGCCTTTGAATGCATGTGATACAGAAGAGACTCAAAATACCATGGCCAGAAAAACAACAAATATGTCCATTTTACAACGGCTTAAAATTTCATTTCAACCAATCCACGTCAACTGCTAGATTGCAAGAGTTTGGATTGGAGATTGGAGTGCTAGAAAATAACAGCACAGCAGTTATATGAGTAGGCTCATCAATCAACATCGAACTGGTACGGTTAGTCGCTGGACGCTGTTGGAGATATTGCGAAGGAGTTCTTTGCACCTAAGGGCATGTCCGGAATGCAATGAAAATATTCCATGCTGAAACTGAAGTCAAGTTTGACAAGCACAGGCAAGATGATGATGATGATAATAAGAGTGTAGTGTGTGCTCTAAAGAAGGTAAAAACTACAATTCGTGGCAATGACAAATTACTAGCAAATCATGAATTAACTAAGTCCAATCTCACAAGTAACTAGAAGACTTCTTCGAACTCTCCATATCGACCACTTTTAAACCACTCTTTGTGATTTGTATGTGATCTAAGCCTAAGAGCGATTGTACATTGTGCCAGTTATGTGTCTACAAGTAGGCCAGCTGATCTGATTTCTGCGACGCTTTTTATTTATTTGGGTAGCTTCACTAGGCCGCTACCTCAGACGCCTCTTCGCCTTGTAGGTTGCAGTGTTGCTATTCTTTGCTCCCCTTGCAAGTCCCGGCAATACATGGACGACTAGAAGACAAATTGAAGCCTTTGAGATATGAATTTATAGAAGTGGGCATACTTTGTGGAAACTTCTTCCTGAACATAAACTGACAAAGAAGTCAGTGGCTAGTATTTTGTCTTCTTCAGCAATCTCTGGTCATGCGCTTAATTTACTGTGGACAACAAACTGGGCAGTCAGCTTCAGGTCTGCCAGGTTTCCCCAAAGCTTAGTTTTCAGGTTGACTCGGTGTGGCCACACCTTGCTTCTCAGCTTACATAGGAGAGGACAGTCTCGCAGGATATGCTCAGGTGTTAGTTCTGCCTGACACTAGCAGAGAGCTGTTTAACTTATTCCTAGTCTATATAAGTGTCCAGAACATAGTTGAAATATAATGACGTGTTCTGCTTAGGTCTTTGAGGAAGCCTTTTCCATAATCATATCCAGCGTTTGTCTTCCAGTCTACTGCAGATTTTCTCTGTGGCTAGTATGACTTGTGACATCTTGTAGTGCAACAAAACAATGTCTTCATTGTGCTTGCTCAGTAGCCATCATTCACAGAAAGCCTGAACTACTCTGTGTACAAACTACTCCTGATGTGCTAGCCTAAGGGTCTATAGGCGCCTAACTTGCACAACAAACTAACTCTCTAAGACACAAATCACATACCAACCACAAAGAGTGATTTAACAAGTGGTCTATCTATATCCTCTTCATGTCCCGATTGACACATGAGGCTTCCACAAGAGACTTCCATTGTTGCCGTTCGGCTGCCTTTCTACCAACCATCTCCCACGTCAGGCCACACTACTTCAACTCTCTCTCAACAGTTCTTCTCCATGTTTTCTTTGGACATCCAGGCCTTCTCTTCTCATCCGCTGTCCTAGCCAATGCCGCCACTGACATCCAACATACATGTTCAAACCACCTCAATCGTATCTCTTAATGATGATCTCCAAGGATGCACAGTCTGTTAGTTTCAAAAGTTCCTCATTTGTTATTGTAGTTGACATACGGATGCGAGTCATGGACAATGAACACACCGATCGAAAAATCTCTGAGGGCCACAGAAATGTGGTTTTATAGAAGAATGATGAGAATCCCATGGACTGCTAAAATGACCAATGTTGAGGTGCTGAACGAGATCAAGACACAGAGAAAGCTTATCATTAATATAAGAAAGAGACAGTCATCATTTTTCGGGCACGTGATGAGGAGGGGAGGTTTAGAACACATTGTGACAACCGGTAAAATCGAGGGTAGATGAGACAGGGGAAGACAGAGAATTTTGGATAGCCTGACTTCATGGCACGGTAGAGCGACAACATCTGAGTTGATAGCAAACACCAACGACAGAGATTTGTGGAGATCCATGATCACCACGCCAGCCGGCACCTGATGATGATGATGAGTTGGCCTGAACATTTGCAGGATTCTTCTTTAAGCACAAAGGCACAAATCACATACCGACCACAAAGAGTGATTTAACACGTGGTTGGCATCGAGCAAACACAGAAGTAAACGTAGTCCAGTATGTAAGGATGTTAATCAAATTGAACAGCTCGCTAGACAAGTTATGTGAATAAAACTAATATTTTAGCTCACACTTTCCTTACAGGGATCACAATAATACAGATCATCTGTGTAGTATGCTGCTATATCCTTCTAGAGTTTATAATTAGATCTTGAAGTTCTAATCTTCCTAACGATCTATATATTATTCATCTTTAATACAAACTTTCCATTTCTAATAATAGTACTGTTTTAATTTTCTGCTTAGTTTTTAGTAATTTATAGATGGACTACTAAGATTGTACTACTCCCTCCTAACTAATGAGCCTTAGACCTTATAAGGAAGCAAATAATACAGTTGATCTTCTTTGCGTTCATTCTTTACTACCAATTTTAATCACTCTTTGTGATATGTTTGATCTTTGCCAAGAACGTGTATATGTTGCACATTGGTTTGGTAGACCCTAAACGCATAGACTTCTACACGTTTAGGACATGGGCACCCGATTTCAGCCAAACCTCCTCAGTCGCCTCTTACGATATGCGTGGCAGGTAACAGTGGTTCTACTCTTTACACCCCAAATTTGGACCCGGTAACCACTTGGGCGATACAGTTGATAAAAGCTATATATATATATATATATATATATATATATATATATATATATATATGTTTGATAGGTCACAATCCACTTTAACAAAATCAACTGTGTACATAAAAGTGTGAGAATTATTATGGGAGCTATGAGATCGATACAGGAAATGGAGAATACAAGTCTACAGTCAATATAGGACACAATAGACTGAGGTACCATCTGTTTAATAAGTACAAGATATGCCCTACTAATTTATGTGTATGTGCAAGCAGTAAGAGGACAGAGACACACATTCTGCAAGAGTGTCCAAATTACAATGAACAAAGGAAACTCACATAGCCAACCTTTATGTTAAGACAAATGTATATGTACACAAAGGTTCAGGTGACCACTAACTACTTTAGAAGTGTACAAGTCAATGTCTGAAAACATTGGAAGAAGAAAGTCAATCTCATAATCTGAAAAACTAGATCACTGTGTCAATGTTTTCTTAATCTACTGGTTCCACTGTCATCTTCGTCACTCCCACCCAGTCTCGTATTTCAGAAACCATGCCATCTGTTACTGTTCCCTAAAAACTACTGTGACGTTTAAAGTTATCAAAATATATGGGTTTTCAAGATGTGATATTGCTTATGAGTCAATGTTTCTCATTGCTCAGGTCTTGTAGGATGTCAGTATGTTTTAACAATTTTGTGCATGCATGAAATTCTAAGAATTTTTCTACAAGCTCTTTGTTTCAAAAGATTTGATTTAATTATTTTGTGTTTGTTTAATGGTCCCTGATTTCCATTTATTCTGTAATATATAAACTAACTCGAGTCTCGGAAGGACTAGGGCCCCATTCCAGAGACATATGGCTTGACTTTCCTGGGAGACCATAAAGGTCTGTTTTAGCCAGAGACCAGGAAATGTGGCGAGCAACTGTTGAGGCATATGCTCCACGAGGATCAGAGAGGAATAAGTCCAAGTCTGCACTATACACAGTACTATTATCAATGTATCAGTGAGATAATAATCCCCACACAGTCAGTGACACACCAGTCCCACAATAATTTCCCCCATTGTTCAGATTGATTTGGTGAATGTACCAGCTATTGGAATCTAGACTAGTGTTATAATCAAATGTTAAAAATGAAATCTTTACGCTTAAATATATCTATACTTCTAAACAAAATACTTACTTCACACTAAAGGGTACACAACACTTCCTCCAAGCTTAGGAAGTTATGACTTATGTTAAGGCATGTCGTGATGCCGGTGAAGATAAACACTCGATCTCATCATCTGACTCATTTCATTTATAGTCCATTCAACCCGAAGTGTGTATAATTGTCAATCGTGAGTCTGACTATGATGAATAAGCTTCAGTTAAAAGTTAACATCGGTCTAATCACTGCAGTTACTAAATAGAAAATGCTGTCTAAGTAAAAGTGCTAAAAATACTAAAATACTAGTGAAGTCTGTTGATTAGTCTACTTACTAGTAAGTACTAATTAGTACTATTATGAGGTCGCTTTTTATAACAGTCGCTTCGTGCTGACAAATATATACTAATTGTATGTACAGATCGAGAAAACTTTCTGACTCCTTACTTTACAACGAGTAATATGGAGAATTTGTAGCGAACCATTACTAATAATAAACTATCATCTTCAAATACATGTTATTGTATTGAAAGATATATTCACTTCCGCCTGGAAAAATATCAAGCCAGGTACACCGACACAGTAGCGATCAAATATTGTGAATGGAATGAATTTAATAATTGTACTTGTTACATGCAAAGCCACTTTATGCAACTTATAAATTGTAAAAATAATAATTCCTCTCGTACCGTTATACGTTACATAGGGCCTGCAAGCAATTTCTCCATACCGCTCTATCCTGGGCAACTACTCAATCTCCTCCATGAAACTGAGACCGATATTTATTGCCTGTCTCAGAAGAGTTCGTTTCAGGGTCTCCTTAGGTCGTCCTCTCTTTCATGAACCCTTTGCATCCCACTGCAATGCCTGTTTTGATATTCGTTGATCATTTCTCCTCAAGGTGTGTCCAACATATTTTCATCTTCTCTTTCTTATAACAGTTGTCACTGGTGGCTGACCAGACATTTCTCTGATTTCATCACTTCTGAATTCGTTCCATTTTATACTCATTATTTTTCACAGACTTCTATTTTCAAATACATTGAACTTGCTGTCTATATCTTTAGTCCTTTTCCAACTCTCACTGACATATGTTAGAATTGATACAACATTTGAATTGATAAATTCGTAATTTAGTTTGAATACTATATAACTTGCAGTTCCATATTTTATTTAGACTTTTAAAAGCTGATGTTGCTTTGCCAATTCGTATCATAATTTCCTGTGCAATCAAAATTGCTACCAAATAGGTGAACTGCTCTGTTATTTTTATCATTTTAGATTCCATGTGATATCTGCATTACTTGCCATAGGTGTCTTCATTATATTTTTTTTTTCATAGCTTATCTGCAGTCCAACTTTTGATGCTATAGATGACAAGTTGTCTTTTTTGTGTGCATATCTTGGTTGTTTCTACTTAACAAGGCAATATCATCTGCAAAATCCAAATCTTCTAGTTGACTATTTTCTACCCAGTCGATGCCAGTTTCGCCCATGCAACATTTTCGCATCACCCAGTGAATAGCCACTTCAAACAATAGCGGAGATAGAATACAGTTTTGCTCTACTCCGGTTTAAACCATAAACCAGTCGCTGTGTCTACCATCAGTGCGAACTGCACAATGGGAACCATCAAAGAGGCTCTTGATAATGTTTATTATTTTGTCTGGTATTCCATAGCATCTCAGAATATTCCACAGGGAGATTCTATGTAGACTATCAAAGGTTTTTTTAAATCGATGAAATTTAGTATAAGTGGTTGTTGCTTCTCAATATGTTCCTCCAAAATTAGTCGTAGGGTAATTATTTGGTCAAAGCAGCTTCTCCCTATGAATATGACCATCGACGAAGTGGGTACGGTGAACTGGCTAGAGACAGAGTGAATTTCAGATGTGCTGCAAGAGAGCAACGTCCTATAAAGGATATGCACCTTGATGATGAACTTCTCCCAGGTCTAAAACCAGCTTGTTCTTCTCTCAGGGTTGTGGCCACTGCTCCTTTGATTCTATTAAGAATTATTTTGCAGAAAGTCTTGGTCATTACTGATAATAGGGTGATCCCTCTCCAGTTGTTGCAATCTTTGAGATCACTTTTTCTGGGGTTCTTAACAATTATTCCCTTTTTCCATTGTAAATTGTAATAACTGTTGTGTTAATATACTGTTTCTTATTTTTGGTCTAGTTTTTTTATACTATCACGCTCTTGACGGGGAGTTGTTAGTCTCTCTCGCGATCCCGCCTAGAAAGATGAACCAAATTTTATCATGAATTTTACTGTTGCTTCAGGGCCTCCGTCCCTCCGTACAGCTTTTCACGAAGCTCTGTGTTATCGGGCCACGTTTCTTTTCTCAGGGCTGCTAACAGCTGGCAGTCTTGCAGTACGTGCTCTGCCGTCATGTCTGCCTTTTCAAAATGACACAGGCTAGTTGTGCCAATTCTGAATTTGTTTGAACATGTGGGCTCGGAATCTGTTATGACTTACCCATCACTGCTGTTGTGTTGTGGGTGTTCTTTCGACCATGTTTTATTGTACTGCCAACCGATGGTTGTCCTGGCCTCCTCATAGCTAATCTCGTGTAATAAGTCTGCGGTAGTCGCCTACCTACTTTTGCTAGCCCGTCGGCTTCCTCGTTGCCGTTTATGTTGCAGTGTGATGGTATCCATTGAATGACTGTGCGTTTAAGGTTGTTAGTCTAAACACATTGAGATACATGCTTGGGGGGAGATCGGGGCAATTATGGACATGTCCGATGTGCAACGAAGATGATCCTCAAATGAACAATGAACAATAAATAAGTACTGCTGTTTTTTTCACGATGTCTTAATGTCTTTATAGTCATTTGTATGACTACCACAGAGAGTCACACAGAAAAAGTATAACGAGTACAAAGCAAGAGCGAAACACGTACAAACAAAGTACTATAGTTTTACAAAATACAGAAACAGTGACGATAAACAGCAACGTTTCGACCAACAAGGCCTTTATCAACCAAACGAACAAACAGGAGTGACAAATTAAAATGAAACACAAATGGACGACCAAATACAAACGTATCTAAGGAAAATCGGGAATAAAAACGAATAACGAAATAAATGTAACACAAAACACACATAAAAACTAGAAATAGAACGGAAAAGAAACAATGAAACATCTAGTAAATATATAACTTGAATACATGCAACATATACCCATATAGATTACAAAGCATGGGAAGAGAAAGTACTAAGAAGCATAAGAATGTAATACGTTGAGCCCGCGTGGTCGCAAGGTACCATACAAAGAAATCAACCGATTCTCCAGAGCAAATCGACTACGATCATCAGAGGAACATGATCGGATGGCTGTGACCTGACATCGCAAGCTCCTGAATGGCCAGTATCATTGAAATGGGTAGCTACAGGGTCACAGAGCATTGGCGCATATCGCGCAAGTGTTGGGCGAATCGGTCACTGAGTCTCCTGCCGGTTTCCAAAATATAGGCCTTGTTGCACCGCTTGCAGATAATGGCATAGATAATATTACGGACTCGCACGTGAAACTGTCTTCAACAACGAACGTGGCTTTGGAAAAGACACCGTGCGGGTCTGTATTACATAAGCACAAGTGTTGCAGCGCCGACGGCCACACTGGATGGTGCCAAAATGACTCTGGATATTAGGCTTGAGGCGACTGTGAACCAACATATCCTTAAGGCTTCTGTCCCGTCTGTACGCCACCAAAGGATAGTGTTGGAAGATTGAACGTGTCTCAGGATCAGACTGAAGAATGGAGAGATGACGGAATAAGACTTTCTTCACAAGGAACTATGAGGGTGGAAAGTTAAGACAAGTTAAGACAAAAGCCTTAAGGATATGTTGGTTCACAGTCGCCTCAAGCCTAATATCCAGAGTCATTTTGGCACCATCCAGTGTGGCGTCGCGCTGCAACACTTGTGCTTATATAATACAGACCCGCACGGTGTCTTTTCCAAAAGCCACGTTCGTTGTTGAAGACAGTTTCACGTGCGAGTCCCGTAATATTATCTATGCCATTATCTGCAAGCGGTGCAACAAGGCCTATATTGGGGAAACCGGCAGGAGACTCAGTGACCGATTCGCCCAACACTTGCGCGATATGCGCCAATGCTCTGTGACCCCTGTAGCTATCCATTTCAATTATACTGGCCATTCAGGAGCTTGCGATGTCCAGGTCACAGCCATCCGATCATGTTCCTCTGATGATCGTAGTCGATTTGCTCTGGAGAATCGGTTGATTTCTTTGTATGGTACCTCAGACCACGCGGCTCAACGTATTACATTCTTATGCTTCTTAGTACTTTCTTTTCCCATGCTTTGTAATCTATATGGGTATATGTTGCATGTATTCAAGTTATATATTTACTAGATGTTTCATTGTTTCTTTTCCGTTCTATTTCTAGTTTTTATGTGTTTTTTGTGTTACATTTATTTCGTTATCCGTTTCTATTCCAGATTTTCCTTAGATACGTTTGTATTTGGTCGTCCATTTGTGTTTCATTTTAATTTGTCACTCCTGTTTGTTCGTTTGCTTGATAAAGGCCTTGTTGGTCGAAACGTTGCTGTTTATCGTCACTGTTTCTGTATTTTGTAAAACTATAGTACTTTGTTTGTACGTGTTTCGCTATTTACCAAGTTTTACTGCAGTCTTCCCTCTATTTCGATACAAAGCAAGAGGAAGACTACGCAAAAAATGGAGCGACGGCATCAAGAACAGCTTTACGAACATGAATATCAGCTTACAAAGTGCCTTAAAATAAGCACACACAAGATCACTACGTCTCCCCTCCCTTAACACTTCTATAAAGAAGTAAATGGTGGAAAAGAAGAAGAAGAGTCATTTTTATCTTATTTTCTGGGTCCGAAAGCAGCGCAAGACAAAAACAGAAAACCACGACACTGGGCAACAACACGGTAGCAGTGTGATAACAAAAGAATAAGAAGAAGAAAATTGAGTTGTATTAAAAATGAAAAAAAAATTCAATATTCCTTGAAGTATCTTCTGCTTTCTGTCACACTCCCTTTCGGATTCTAATTTTAACTTCAAATTAAAGACTACTCTGCCCATTTGAATTCGACATACATATTTTTGATAAATGTTACTATTTTGTAGGAAATTTCGTATGCTCTCATAATTTTTCAAATGTAATCTCTAAATGTTGTCCAGCGCACTTTCAAAATCGATGAATGCTGTGTCAATTTCTTTCAGTCACCGTTTCTTTCTTAGATTTGTTTGTATCTATCATTCTCGCGAGTTTTTGTATGATGACCCGGTCAAGGATCTTGCTAAACGTGAAGTGAGATTAAAGCAATTCCTATCCAGTGTTGCAGTCTTTGAGATCTTCTTTCTTTGGCAGATTTCTAATTATTCACTGGTTCCATTCCAACGGTCTGTAACAAAAGTGGTTCCGAGATTTCAGCCGGTAAAGTTGTGTTTGCATTGAATAGTTCTGCAATTAGGCTGTCGTGACCCGGATCTTCCGGTTTAAAAAAAGAAAGACTTTTGACGTTCTCTTTGACTGGCGTTTATATTTATGTCAAGATCAATCTTAGTTTCAGGAATATTCTAGAATCTAGAGTATCAGTAGTTTTTAAAGTGTTTTCCTGAAGTGTTCCAACCAACTCCCTTCCTATCATATTTTCGTGCTTCTTTTGTGTGTGTGTTTTTTTACTTGTCAGATGTTTGCACTTTATGCTCTGCTAATGGATGCTGTTATCTTGTATATTGACTCTGTTCGTATCTCTCTGATGCTTCTTCATTTGTCTTACAATGTCATATGGATCTTGTGTATTTCTTTCTCAGAATCCCAAGCATGGTTCGCCACTCTCAGTGCATATGGATGAGATTTTGTGCAAATTTCTAATTGGCATCTTCTTTAGCTAACGACTCCTAACATTTCGGTTCACTGGAAGGTTTCCTTACATCGATTACAAACGAAGATTACAAACGAAAATTACAAATGAAGATTACAAACGAAGATTACAAACGAAGGGTGTGTTCTTCAGTTTGTCAATATTATATTTCCTTTGGTTTTAGGACAAAAATATATTTTTATCAATATAGAGAAAGTAAAAAATGTGAACAGTTTTGAATATTTTGTTTCGCTACTAACAACAGATGGAAATGGGATGAAGGAAATTAAAAGGAGAACAAACATGGCTTTACACAAAAAAGTAAACAATTAAAAACAGTAGGCTATAGAAAGGAACTTATAGGAAAACAAAGATCAGAATGCCAAGAGCATGCATATTCCTAGTGGCAACGTATGAGCATGGACATCTCTCTCTCGTTCTTTTTCGGCCATTTTTATCATTCTTATTGTAATATATAAACAGCCTTTGCCAAAAACGTTTGTTTTACGTCACATCTTCAGTACCATTTGGAGCTCTAGTGCTTGTCCTTCGGCGACGTGTCCGATTTCAACCAGCGTTTACTGGGTTCGCTCTCCGTCAGCCTTTGACTGTCCCCAGTCGACCTGCAAGGCAGCAGGTTGTTATTTTCTTTTATGGTAGCGACACTTAGACAACCTGCCCTCCCGGGTTGTTGAACGTCATCTGCCCAGGTTACAAGTCTTTTTGTTGGGACTACTTTGTTTACCTACCGTCCAGTTTTGTGTACGGTTTGCTCCGCTAACTTTTGATTGTCCCCAATCTAACTACAAGGCAGTAGTAGTTCACTGCGAGCGGAAACGCGCACTGGGTTCACGCCTCTGCTGGACTTTCCAGTTTTTATGCACATTTGGGTTGCCCCTCGCCCTACGCTTGCTTTGGTGCCTGCATACCGTGTCTATCCGTTCTGACCGTTCTCACATTCGCCATGGCTCTAGGTTGTCCGGACATGAAGCCAATCGGGTCCCCACCTGCTTCCGAGTTTCGCTCTATGTAGGTCCACGCGTAAGACTCGGGCCCCACATCAGAGCTCTGAGTTTCGCCCTATGTGGGCCCCCGTCTCTACTCTGAATACACCTCTCATCCCTTTATGTTTATTTGTTCGCGCCCCCCTCAGGGCTCCGAGTTTCGCCTCATGTGGCCCACTGTAACTCAACTCGGAGACCCACCTTCGAGCTTCGACCCACGTGGGCCCACGTCTCTTCTCTGGATGCACCTCACCACTTTTGTTTATTCTTTCAGCTTTACCATCGGCCGGGAGAGATGTGCATTAATAATTACTCTGAGATTCCGCTCGTCTTTGTTGCGAACGGATCTCATCCAACGTGACTACGTCTGCATCTCTACTTGTACCAAAGTAGCTCTACTCGATCCATACCCGCTTAGCCAGACAAGATCGGTTGTCTGTTACCAGGGTCACCACGTGGAAGTGGGGTAAGGAACCCTTTCATACCTCGTATGGTATATAGGACAATACAGTGTCAGGCCTGTATTTTTCATTGACCGTCGGCACACAATGGGTGATGTGGTCAGCATCACGCCGGCCGCCTTTACTTCCCAGAGCATGTCTGGTACCCAGTTGAGGCTGGGTCGACCTGAGAGCCGTCGTGGTCGGGAAAAAATTCAACGCACATTGCGGAGCTGAACCCAGACCACCAGCCTTGCGAAGCGAGTTAACTAACAACTGCGCTACAGCGGCTCTCGTGGAAGTGGGGTAGGATATTGATTAGTGCCAGCTCACTAATCCTGGTGCGGCGTTGTCCCTATACGTCTTTGACCCCCATGGACATTTAATAAGGCATTGGAAAAACATATATGTGCATTTTTTCCAGAAACCCTTAGGATTGTTGTCGGAGATAGGAATTCGTGCTTTGTACAATACTCTCAGCAGGTAGCGTGCCATTTCTGCCTAGAGGGACACAGCCACACGGGTAAAACCCGGTGCAATGATGTAAACAATTCGGCTTGAAAACCCCTTTAAATCCTCAAAGATTCGTTCAGTCGGAGATTCTGTTTTCTTTTAGAGATGTCCTGCTCTTTATTTTTCTATACTGTGTTTGGACGTGAGCGTCTAGCTCAGCGTTTCCCAAAGTGGGCGGTACCGCCCCAGTGGGCGCTGAAGCCTTCCACGGGGGCAATAGTGGGTTCAGAGGCATTTCAGGAGAGCTTTTTCGTTATTTGGAGATTGAATAATCATTAAAAATTTGAATTCTGCATTTTAATTCATCTTATGCCCACCTTACACGATCCATTTTTTCATCAATTTTCTATTTCATGTATATAATCATTTGGAAATTGACCATGTATGACAGAAATATATATTAATTTTCTATGTCAAAGAGAAAATAGAACATGTATATGTATGGGAACTAGCAAGGAATATGGATTAGACATTAACATACAGAAAACAAAAACTATGGTAATCAACAAGGAAATGGAAAAACCTAAAATGAATATAAAAATACATGGAGAATTACTACATCAAGTAAAAAGCTACTCCTATCTCGGTCAGATGATAACAGATGATGGCAGATGTATAACTGAAATTAAAAGAGAATAGGAATGGCCAAGGATAATTTCAATAGTATGAGAAAGTTACTGACATCCAAACAAATCACAAACAGGCTAAAAATGAGAATGATCAAATGCTATATATATCCTATATTAATATATGGCTCGGAAACATGGACAATGAAAAAGCAGTTAGAAGACATAATTGATGCATTTGAGATGTGGATATATAGAATAATAGGCAGAGTTTCATGGACAGAAAAAAGACAAATAAACAAGTTTTAGGAAAACTAGGCATGAAGAAACAATTATTAAGAGAAATAAAATTCAGACAAGTAAAGTATTTTGGGCACATAAAAAAGGCATGACACCATGATAAAACATTTACTAGAGGGGAAAGTTGAGGGGAAGAGCAAGAGGAAGACCGAGAGATAAGTGGGAGGAAACTTTAAGAAATGGACAGGTTACAGTCTGGCAGTGTGCAACACCAAGGCGAAAGACAGAGGATGCTGGAGATTCATTGCAGCCAACCTTCGATGTGGAGACGGCACCTGATGATGATGATATGTGTGGGAGGGGGGCGTTGGCAAACTGTTATAATGTAGAGGGGGCGTTACAAAGCTTATGTTGTGCAAAGTGGGCGGTGGGCGGAAAAAGTTTGGAAATCTATGGTCTAGCCGAATGCATAGAGCATGGAATAGAGCACGACTCCCGTGTGGAAGACCCGTGTTCAATCCACGGTAAGCCCAATGCTTTTTTTCTGTTGCTGGTATAAGTTAAAAATCCCAACCTGAACAGCTTCGCGATGACTGCACTAGCCATGCGGCCATTAAATTCCCCAGGCTCTCGTCCCAACCAGTGGCGGCTCGTCATTAAGGGCCAGTGGGGCCGGGCCCACCAAAAAAATGTGTAACGTGTATTTATTATTTAATAAATTAAATTATAACCTAACCCAAAGCCATGATGTTCCAAAAATTTGTGTCTGGCCCCACCAACAAAAATGATCACGAGCCGCCACTGGTCCCAACTATCATATACCGCCCTAAAAAGCGGTACCACATGCAGTAACGTAAAACAGTAACATTGAAAAAGGTGGCGTGTACGTTAAATATTAAAACACCGAGAAGGGAGTTGCTTTTTTTTGGTTGGCCGGAAGATCATGTATCAGTCTACGTATTATCGTCCCATTATTTCTACTGACAGTTTGTTAAGTCGGGTTCTGCCTGGTCGTGTTTCTGTCTAGCAATTCGCTGACATGTTGTTGAAATGCGATTTGGTGGCTCGAGCTGCTGTTGTTGTAAGTGACAACAACAACAATAAAACAACCCGTCACGCAGGTGTGATGATGTGGTACTTTTATTAGTGTGTGCCGCATTTTGTTTTGAAAAAAAAAACTATACTATTGTATAATTTTCTTCACTCTAGTTCCGTATATTTGTTGCGTATGTGTGGGAATTCTAGAAGGAACGGACCCTGTAAGAAGAGGTAGAGGAAAACCTCGATGGCGTTGAGTGCAGGATGTCATTGACGACATGATCCATCAGTATACTTACCCTTCGATATCTGTTGGGGAAGAATGAACACCTGTGGGTCTGCAGGGAGTGTTGTGCCGTCAGTTCAATAACCCATAGAGAGAAAGAGAGAGAGATAATTCTCTTATTAAAACACAACTTGCATCAAGGACCAGGATACGCCACTGGTGTGAGCGCCTCATCTCCCTCTAAATTTACAAGTATATCAACTGTCTTATGGCAACGCTTCAATGCACAAGCAAGTATTACATATAAAAGTAATGTAGGGGATGACACTATGAAGCAGAGCAAGACGAACATGGAATTTTATGTCAACTTTTCAAATATCATTTACTTCTTCTTCTTTTGTCGTCAAACTGCTACCGGGTTGTTGCCCAGTGTCGTGGTTTTCTGTTTTTGTCTTGCATTGTTCTGGTGGCTTGTGTGATTGTTATCTTTGCTCTTTCACAGGATTCTGCTACGCCATCTAACCATCTTTTCCGTGGTCTTCCTCTTGCCTTCTTTCCCGATGTTCTGTTGTAGAAGACTCTGTATACTGTGGAGTTTGGATGCATTCTTATTAAGTGGCCAAACCACTTCATTCTTTGTTTATCTATGTAATTCAAGCACGGTTTTGTGCCAACTTTCTTTCTTATGCTAATGTTGGTGATTCTGTCTTTTCTTGTGTTGTTGGTAACTTTTCGCAGGCAACGCATTTCACATGTAGTTATTTTTGACTGCGCTTTGCTCATTGTCCACGTTTGGCTCTGGTAACA
Organism: Arion vulgaris; assembly: GCA_020796225.1. Lineage (NCBI taxonomy): Eukaryota > Metazoa > Mollusca > Gastropoda > Stylommatophora > Arionidae > Arion > Arion vulgaris. The sequence goes on from CM036767.1 coordinate 14,874,205, forward strand.
CAAAGTAGGTATAAAAATGATGTTGATCATCTGTTGCTTAGCTGCCTGTGAAATTTTTGGGTGCCTTAACAATGGGACTAGCTGGTAGGTTACAGCATTTGCTTTTTGTACTATCTATCTATATCATTTACTATTTATCTATATATTCTCTAATCATGTCTTGCCTTTCAGCATCAGGTTGAAAAAGGAGACACCTGGAGCGAGCCTCTCTATGCACCTTGTCTTTCTTTCTCTTCTCCAATCCTGATTTGCCTCACAGCTTCAGGGTAAGAAGAGATTTCTAGCACGGGCTTTCGTGTGTGCTTCATAAATAGTATCTTTCGTCGCCTCTATTATCTCTGAGGTCCACCTTTTGCGTGGCCGGCCTTTTGTTTTGTACCCACTGTATCGGAGTAACATTGCTCTCTGTGACGCACGGCCTGTTGGTAATCAGCTTATGTGGCCAAACCATTTCATTTACTAAAGATATTAATTGTTTCTTTCTAGTACTGACGTCAACTGTTTACTACGGGAAGGCGAATGTGTGACTTAAAAAACAAAACAAATGGCATTAACATATGTGTCTGTATATATATATATATACAGTGGCGGCTCGTGTTCATATTTGTTGGTGGGGCCAGACACAAATTTTCGGAAAAATCATGGTTTTAGGTTAGGTTATATTTTAATTTATAAAATAATAAATACACGTTAGAAATTATTTTTGGTGGGGCCGGCCCCACTGGCCCTTAATGACGAGCCGCCACTGGATATATATATATATATATATATATATATATATATATATATATTCCCGTAGCTTTTAAGGATATACTACGAAGGTGGAGCAAGACATCAAAGCAATCTTGAACATGACGCTAGAAGAGGCCGGAGAACTTGCAAGAGACAGGGAGCTTTTCAGGCGCACTGTGATAAATGCGACGTTCCGCAAGGGACATGCTACTACTTTTCAGAGATTAGGGTCTGAAGTGCCTATCACTTCACATTTATAGATCTTAGTGTGCATGAATTGGTCAGAAACATGGAGAACGACTAAAATAATAACGCATAAAATGCAAACATTCATCAACTGGTGTCTGCGCAGAATAGAGAGACTAAGATGGTATGATATGGTCCCAAATGAGGAACTTATGGAGAGAACAGGACAGATTCCAGTGAACCAAGAGGTTAAAAAAAAGACGATGGCGCGGACACACTTTCCGAAAACCGGAGGAAATATAACAAGATGGGTCCTTTTCTGGAAACCGCAGGAACATCGAAGGAAGGGGAGACCGAGAAATACGTGGAGGCGGGATTTGGAGGTAGCGATCAACAATATAAAGAAGAGCTGGAGGGAGCTGCAGGAGATAGCTAGAGATAAGAAGAATTTGCCATGAGTTGGTTGAGGGTCTATATCTCTTTCTTCTTCTTTGCATTCGTTCTTTACGACCAATTTTAATCACTCTTTGTGATATGTTTGATCTTTAAAGAACGTGTATACGTTGCACATTGGTTTGGTAGGCCCTAAACGCATAAGACTTCTACATGTTTAGGACACATGCATCCGATTTCATCCAAACCTCCTTAGTCGCCTCTTACGCCATGCGTGGCAGGTAACAGTGATTCTATTCTTTACACCCCAAATTTGGGCCCCGGTAACCACTCGGGCGAGGGTCTATATCCCAATCGGGGTTAAAAGGCAGAGAGAGAGAGAGAGAACGTATACGTGTGTGCAGGAGGTAGGATGATCAATTTCTTTCCTCGCGAGTGGAACGTCAAGTGTGGGATTGAACCTATGACCCCGTTGAGTTAGTCGAAATGCGAACGTTAATCCGCCCCACTGGCGTTTGTATAATATAATAATAATTCCTCTCGTACCGTTATACGTTACATAGGGCCTGCAAGTAATTTCTCCATACCGCTCTATCCTGGGCAACTCGCTCAATCTCCTCCATGGAACTGAGACCGATATTTCCTGCCTCTCTCAGCAAAGTTCGTTTCATGGTCTCTTTAGGTCGACCTCTCTTTCTTGAACCCTTTGCATCCCACTTCAATGCCTGCTTTGATATTCGTTGATCATTTCTCCTCAAGGTGTGTCCAACATATCTCCATCTTCTCTTTCTTATAACAGTTGTCACTAGTGGTTGACCAGACATGTCTCTGATTTCATCACTTCTCCTGAATTCGTTCCATTTTATATTCATTATTTTTCACAGACATCTATTTTCAAATGCATTCAACTTGCTTTCTATATCTTTAGTCATTTTCCAACTCTTGCTAGCATATGTTAGGTTTGATACAACATTTGAATTGAAAATTCGTAATTTAGTTTTAATACTATATAACTTGCAGTTCCATATTTTATTTAGACTTTTAAAAGCTGATGTTGCTTTGCCAATTCGTATCATAATTTCTTTTTAACATTTCCTGTGCAATCAAAATTGCTACCCAAATAGGTGAACTGCTCTGTTATTTTTATCATTTTAGATTCCAGTGTGATATCTGCATTACTTGCCATAGGTGTCTTCATTATATTTGTTTTTCATAGCTTATCTGCAGTCCAACTTTTGATGCTATAGATGACAAGTTGTCTGTTTTTCTTTGCATATCTTGGTTGTTTCTACTTAACAAGGCAATATCATCTGCAAAATCCAAATCTTCTAGTTGACTATTTTCTACCCAATCGATGCCAGTTTCGCCTCTGCAAGATTTTCGCATCACCCAGTCAATGGCCACTCCAAACAATATATATCTGTATAGTGTCTGTATAGAAGAATAATATACTCATTTAACTGTACTTTCATTTCACTTTTAATGTCATGACTGCGTTATGCGACAGAGATAAACAAAGGTAATAGCAGTCCATCGCAAACAATGATGATGACAACAGCCTCAGACGTGTGCTGCTGCACTTCTCTGGTGTATGCGGTGTGGCTGTAAAGTCAAATCCGCGAGCACATTCCCTTACCATAGGTGGGGCATACGTGATTAAGGTTAGACATGGTTGTCTTCTACTTTGTGTTCGTTCTTTACGAGCAATTTTAATCACTCTTTGTGATATGTTTGATCTTTGCCAAGAACGTGTATACGTTGCACATTGGTCTGGTAGGCCCCTAAATGCATAGACTTCTACACGTTTAGGACTGTGCATCTTCTTCTTCTTCTTCAATGATCCAGCGGCACTTGAGCTTTTGCCCTTCGGACATGTGCATCCGATTTCATCCAAAGACATGGTTGTGTTTTTTGTCTTTTCGCGCAGCTCGCTCAAGTTCTTAATGAATGAAAGAACGAAATAGTTCCTTGCAGAGAGTTCAAGTTTATACAATATCATTGATGTCCAGGTTTGGCACTGATAGCATAATGCCAGGAGAAAGATCCATGTTGCACACTTCTTCTTTTAGTGTTCATGGCGACGTGTTTGCATTTTAAAATTGGTGCCATTTACCCTAATGATTTGGGTTTTTATTTGCATAATGCATGTATGTTGGTTTTCGTTGATTCTTTTTGCATTTGCTGAAAAATGCTCCACATATATGTAACATTTTTAATTTGTTTTAATTGATGCTTGACGGTCGAGATATTGATAGTGCGTTCTTCTTCAGCGAATGCAACTACACACCACGTTTAAGTTACTAATCGGTCAACCAGTTATTTTATAGTTGTAGTTGATATACCTTTAGCTTTACCTGTTCGATTTAATCTCACGTGACCTTTGACCTCTCACACAGAAACGTTACTTCCCCGAGAAAGAAACAACAACAGTGTTTAGGAGGAAATGGAGAAATGCGAAAGTCAGTGTTTGTCGCAACTATTAATAAGATAGCAACATTTCAGCAATCTGTTGATTATTTATTCATATATAATAACAATATTGTATGTTTTGTTTATAAAGAAACTGCACATTGAATCGTATATAAAAGGTATGTACTAAACTATGTAGCCAGTAGAGTGAATACAGAATAGTCTGTGTATATATTTAATATAGGTAAGGAATAAAAATAATTTAAATAGGTATATTATTATTAATATTATTATAATAATATCAACATTATATTCATGTTACTTCATTCCAGATGTTTCCTTCCTGATTCCAACGAAAAGTCAAAATTGTCTTTAGTATAGATACCAATATATTTATCAAGTGCGAAATGATACACAAGACAAGAAAAGTTCGAAGGTTTAGTAGTTTATGATTTTAACTCGTTTATTTAGTAGACGAGTTCCTAATCTAGCTATTTATAACCTACTTTTCCATCGTAAAATTGACCCGACAGCTGTATAAAATAAATATTAGAACGAATCTGTTATTTTTGTGTAAATGGAACAAGTTTCATACACCCAAAAAATGCGCTGGAATGACAGCTCCATTTACTTACAAAAATATCTGGTACTTCCATTTTATCTCCCCGCAGCAACCTCGCAGCAAATGTCGCGGACTTGCTCATTCTAGGGAAAGGGGTGGTTTGTGTCCGCGCAAACAATTCCGCAGGTAAGAATTCTAGGGAAGGGGTGGTTGAGGGATGGTTGGTCAGTTAATTTTTGGCTTCGCAACAATTTCGCGGGAACAGGTGTGTATTGGTCAGTTAATTTTTGGCGGGAACGTAAGTTGGGCCGGTGTGTTATAGTTTTAGTAGGTCGTCACCAAATACAAAGATGCGAGCCTATCAAATACAACACTCATACCAAATACAAACACGCGATCGTAACCCCTACGCGCATCAAATAGAATTACCCAAATCCGAGGAACCTCTAGGAAATCCTGGCTGCGGGGTAGCTGCGGGAAGATAGAATTGATGTACCAAATATCTTATGTGTACAGAATAAAATATGTTATGTTATGTATTATATACATATTATGCCCATTATTATGGTTATTATTTTTTTTTAATTTAGCAAAAATTATTATTAATTTTAAGAATATGTTGAACATCACAGTCTTATGTTTTTTTATGTACTGACTAAAAATGGCACACATAATGTATTTATAGTTATTTCTTTTTAAAAAATGAAGAATTTAATTAAAAAAATTATTAGTTAAAGAATATGTTGAACATAAAAGTCGATGTTGCTTATCCATGACAGTTTCAATAATTACTAGACACAAAATACATTAATATAAGAATTTGTATCAGTCAAGGAAGGATCTTTTAGTGCCTGATACATCAAAATGAACAAGATCTACAACATCATATTGACACTTTGAACAATAATTGTGTGAAACATGACATGAAAATCAACAACACTAAAACAGAAATAATGAATATGGGAAGAAAACATAATAATCTAGACATCCATGTCAATGCACTAAAATAAACCAAGTGAAAGAATTCAAATACTTAGGAAGCATATTCACAGAAGACGGAAAACTAGATAGAGAGATAGAGGCTAGAGTACAAAAAGCAAATGCTGTAACCTACCAGCTAGCCCCATTGTTAAGGCACCAAAATATTTCACAGGCAGCTAAGAAACAAATGATCAACAGCATTTTTATACCTACTTTGTGTTACCAGAGCCAAACATGGACATTGAGCAAAGCGCAGTCACAAAAAATAACTACACGTGAAATTCGTTGCCTGAGAAAAGTTACCAACAACACAAGAAAAGACAGAATCACCAACATCAGCATAAGAAAGAAAGGTGGCACAAAACCGTGCTTGAATTATATAGATAAACAAAGAATGAAGTGGTTTGGCCACTTCATAAGAATGCATCCAAACTCCACAGTATACAGAGTCTTCTACAACAGAACATCGGGAAAGAAGGCAAGAGGAAGACCACGGAAAAGATGGTTAGATGGCGTGGCAGCATCCTGTGAAAGAGCAAAGATAACAATCACACAAGCCACCAGAACAGCGCAAGACAAAAACAGAAAACCACGACACTGGGCAACAACCCGGTAGCAGTGTGACGACAAAAGAAGAAGAAGAAGAAGGAAGGATCTTTGTCAGTTTCTTCACTATCGTTATCATTATTTTGGTTTTTTTTTCAATGATGTTTCATTCAAGACATATCCTTCTAAAAAAGCGTTTAAAGTCGAAGGATTTATTTAATTACGCGGGTTTTACCGCTATGGCTCAGTCTCTCTCAGAGAAATGGCACGCCACCTGCCAATAGTATTTCACAAAGCATACTCCATAGCTCCGGCAAAAATCCTAGGGTCTTTGAAAAAATGCACCAGTAAATAGAACGGTGTTGTCCGGAATCCACGACCTTCGGAGCATAAGGCAGAGGCTTAACCACAGAGACATATTCTTATATATTAGAGTAATCATCATTTTATAATGTGTCAGCTACATCTTTGATTATCTGTATGAAATGAAAAGCTAGAAGCCTATTGTTATATTATCATATTGTAGCCACTGACACAATAAAATAAAGTGACAATGTTATGTTATGCGATCTACGTCATGGCCCATTGGGCATTCCCATTCGTGCTCTGTCCTCCACTGCAGCAGCCATCATAAAGTGACAAGGCTGAGCCAGGGCCAATGAGCTGGCGCTTCTCATCGCGTTTTCCCGCTATGAATTCAGGTATAGTAAGGGCCCTGGTATTATGCTTCTGACCGATTTTTGTGAGGAGGCAAGTGAGTTGACGCTGACCAAGGTCCTGTTCCACCTCCACATAAACAGACTACTGCATTGTAGTCTGGCAAAGTGGGTAGGGATCGAATGAGAGCTACCATGACAAAAGGTAGTAGTGTTTTAAGTCCAGTCATGAATATTATGAGATCTGTTTGCGATATAGACTGCAGAATCCCAGACTGGATGTGTCTACACAAAGTCTCTTGGCAGATGTCTAGCAACAATTCACATGCACAGATGCAGTACGAATTACAGAAAAACAGAGTTAAGAGACGGCACAGCGAGTTGTCTGTAGGCATAAACTCATTTCACCCAAAGTCAATAGTTACACCATATGTGTCCGCTATGGACAAAACTCTGTAAAAGGTAGATGGAATCTATCTGTGCCAACATAACACATATCCTTTAACTGCAAACAAAAGAAGTATGTAATTAGCATAATTTGAAAACTGCACTAGAGTATTGGTGGGGCAGATTAGCGTCATGCATTAGCTTACAATGGAGTGATTTCGTTTCTAACAACACAGTGAGAGATAGAACACACCAACAACCCGTATCAAATATTATAAGGAAACGGGGGGACTGCCTAGAGTAGTTGATAGTAGCTCGGCCTGCTAGCTGTGAGACGCCTCATAGGTCGGGTTCGAACCTACTGTCCGGCATTTGTTCGAGTCCCTGGTCTTACTCAGGACGATAACGTGAGTACCTCTGAAGTCGGAGAAAATCTGCCTGTATGGCGAGGAATACTAATTACGAGTACATTGAGCACACGGCTGCCAGTGTAAAGTAATTTACAATGTGCGCACTGCTGCCATTGTAAGAAATTGGAAAAACAGATTTTCACGCAAAATCAGTTTCAGAGATGGAACTTCGTCTGAGTTGAAAGCGGACGAAAGAAAAAAAAAAAAAAATAAAAAAAAAAAAAAAATAAAAAAATAAGGAAACGAAGGTGGAAATATTTAGATCATGTTCTTAGATCAGACGAAAAGAGACTAAATCGACAAGTCCTTATGTGGTCACCAGTTGGGAAAAGAAAACGTGGAAGATCAAAGACCACTCTTCGAAGAACCATCCAACAAGAAAGTAAACTATTGGGATGTAAAACCATACAAGATCTCCAACTGCTAGCAAAGAACCGTATCACATGGAGATCTAAAACCTCTGCCCTATGTGCGGCCTTTGGCTCGAAAGGAATAAACTAACTAACTAATTAGCTTACGCCTATTGACTCAGACACAAAAGGATTGTGGGTTCAATTCTACGCTTGATGTTCCACACGTTAGGAAATAAATTGTCCCTCCTTTCTCCTGAACACTGAAAATCGTGGCATATCCTACAGGACGTAGCCATCAACCACAGTAAACGAGTTGTTGATTTTCTAGGCACCACTTATACCTTCAGTAGTTTGCCATTGCTTTCTGAATGGTGAGGTCTATTTTTACCTTTTGTAAAAATCCACGTAAACAAATTTGCTTCCAAACTTGCCCACTGTGGGATTTGAACCAGGTACGCTTGGGTTTGTGATCGAGCTCACTCCCGCTTGAGCTACAGATTCTCACAACCTGAACACTAGGGTCAAGAAATATGAAGTGACCCTTCCTACCGCAAGGTCTGAAAAGGCTGCGGGACATTTTTTATTTTATCAAAGTATTGACCAGACTTTGAATTAATTCTTTCACTCTGGAATTAAATTTTACCACTGAACGCATTTCTATTGCAATATACACTGAATTAGTCAGTATGCAAGCACTGAGTCATCTTAGCAAATATAGCAATCCAGTATATCGGTACAGAAGGATGAAGGGGTTAATATAAAATATGGTTCATAATAATATTATTAAAAATGAATTAAGAAAGAAATGGTATATTACATTTATAATAATAATAATAATTCCTCTCGTACCGTTATACGTTACATAGGGCCTGCAAGTAATTTCTCCATACCGCTCTATCCTTGGCAACTCGCTCAATCTCCTCCATGGAACTGAGACCGATATTTCTGCCTCTCTCAGCAAAGTTCGCTTCAGGGTCTCCTTAGGTCGACCTCTCTTTCTTGAACCCTTTGCATCCCACTTCAATGCCTGCTTTGATATTCGTTGATCATTTCTCCTCAAGGTGTGCCCAACATATCTCCATCTTCTCTTTCTTATAACAGTTGTCACTAGTGGTTGACCAGATATGTCTCTGATTTCATCACTTCTCCTGAATTCGTTCCATTTTATATTCATTATTTTTCGCAGACATCTATTTTCAAATGCATTCAACTTGCTTTCTATATCTTTAATCATATTACATTTACAAATGTTTTATTTCAGTTTGATGTTTCTGAGTGTGTATCTGAATGGAGGAAAGATGACAAACTTCAGCAAATGGCAATCTCCTTCTGAATGTATAGTCACTTCATTACTTCTGAACTAGAAGGTGGTTACGATTAGATGGATTTTAGTACTGCTTGAGTTGAACTCAGTGGAGATTCTGATCTTGAAAATGCAATATTTAAATACTAACGTACCTAAGACTGACATACCTAGGGTTGCTACACAGCAGATTCCTAACATTTATACTTTGGCTTGTCAAACTCTTGAAACTTTAGTCCCACTCAGTGAATGTGCAAATTTAGCTCATGAAAAAACTCTGCAAACAGAGTTACAGGATCAACACAGTTTTCTCAATCAAAGGTCTACAGAAAAATGTGTTGGATGTTGAGTTGGAGGAGTCTATTGAATACATTGATTCTTATAGCGGAAATTCAGATGAAATAATTTCTCATCAAATAGTATTGGATACAAGTCTTAAGAATTCAAAAATAACACCAGCATCAGTGATGGAAACTAACGGTTTATTAATGTCTGTAGATTCGAACAGTAACAATGCTGTACAGGAAGCAGAAGGACTAGATGACAGTTCTGAAGTGGTTTCAAATTCTACCAATATTTCACATCCGACAAATTTAGAGTCAAGGAATTATTATCACTGTATGCCTGATGTACTGACAGACATGAAACCATTTATTGGTCCTGACAAGATTTTAAGCATAATGTTATCGGAAACAGAAAGTGTTAGTAGAAATCAAAGATTGAAACATGGTGAACTAGCTAATCAGGTTCTAAAAGAATCTTGTATTGTACTACCTTCATCAGTTACATCATCCAACTCTGATCAGAATTTGCTTAACCAGCCTACTACCAATTCTAGTTCCTGTATGTCTATCTTGCATCATAACACAACTGTTGCCAGTTTAAACAATACACAAGCTGCAACGCAATATACTCATTTATGTACTGATAAAATGATGCATATTGAGAATAAAGCTTCACTCACTATTGTTCAGCATGAATCTCCAGGAAATGTGGACCAGTCTATGATAGGTAAAGAGAACTTTGCAACAGACACAGCAAAACCATTACCAGACCCGTCGAGTGGGCAAACTTCTGCACAATCAAAAATTAAGAAGACACCAAATGATTTCATCTTTGGAAAAGTTATAGGAGAAGGCTCATATTCAACCGTAAGTTTGGGTGAAGCTTATTTTGTCACTTTCTAATTACCATATTTTTGTTTCCGATCCAGAAGCACTTGAGCTGAAAGCTCTTCGGCTCGGTATCATGGACATCGTAACCCTTCGGTTCGGTGCCACAAACACTGTAAATCTGGGGAATCTGTGGCTTTTCTGCCAGTTCGTGGAGTTGAATCCACACTCACAGAGGACTTATCACCCGTAGTCCAACGCGCTACGAACACGCTGGGCAGGACGGGCCTAATTACCATATCAACTCTCTCTTTATCTCTATTTAAAAGGAGAATTCATCTGTAACTTGCGGGTACTAAGAAAATCTCATTTGTAAATGAGATGCAACATAACTCCAGAACTAGCCATATTTGTGTATTATTTATGCATTTAAATGCATATAATATATGTTTTATAATGCAAAACATATGATATTACATAATAAATTTTTACAAATATATATTATTTATTGTTAAGATGTCTAATCTCGTTGATTAAAGCTTACTTTTTTTGTTCTTCTTCTTCTGTATTCGCCTGCTATGAATGCATGCGTGGTCAGGTAGCCTGGTGTGGCGCTTCTGACTGATTTATGCATGAAAGCCTACTTACCGTTTCTACAGTGCCACTAGCCATTCAGTATATATATGGAACTGCAGTAAAACTATTTGATTGGCAAAACACGTAATTACAAAGTACTGTAGTTTTACAAATTACAAAAACAGTGACAAAATACAGCAACGTTTCGACCGTGTAGTTTTCTTCAGTGTTGTTTCATTAGGCCAGTGAATTTCCCTCAGTATATCATATTCAGGGCAGTCTTGAAGTATGTGCTTTGCAGTCTGATGTGTCTGTCCATATGTACACATTGCTGAATTGCCAATCTTGAATTTTGTATACATGTGGCTGTGGATTCGATTGTGTCCTGTTCTAAGGCACAGAATTACAACTTGTTCTAATCTGCTCATAATATAGTAGACGTCTTGTGTTGGTATTGGTGGCTTCCTGATTGATTTAGTCTTCACTAGCTTGATAAAATTGTATCTCAACTTTGACAACTTACTTTGTTTGCCTTCTGTCTTTAGGTCTATCTTGCCAGAGATGTCAGTACTCAGAGAGAGTTTGCAAGTAAGTTTCATGTTGTTAACTTGTATGCTCAAAGTGTACATATTGCTAGTTTGTTATTTATCTCACAATATCTTCGTGTGAAACGCAGTCCTCAACATCCATCTGTCTATCTATGAACTCTTCATGTCTCATTTGACATATAAATGTATTTGAATGGCATTGTCTGTTGGTAATCTTGTTATGTGGCAAAACCATTTAATTTGATGTTTCTTGATTGCCCAGTGGTTACGGGCCCAAATTTGGGGTGTAAGAATAGAACCACTGTTACCTGCCATGCATGTCAGTAAGAGGACTAAGGAGGTTTGGCTGAAATCGGATGCATGTGTCCTAAACGTGTAGAAGTCTATGCGTTTAGGGGCCCTACCAAACCAATGTGCAACGTATACACGTTCTTGTCAAAGATCAAACATATCACAAAGAGTGATTAAAATTGGTCGTATAGAGCGAACGCAAAGAAGAAGAAGAAGATGTTTCTTGATGAAGTTCAGTACTGATGTTGTTCGATCTCTTGGCAACATACTGTTGGATAAGAACACCAAAATTGACATTGAATCAATCCAACAATTTAAGGAATTTAGAGGTACATGTTGTACATTTAGAGATGAATGCTTGTGAAGCAGAGAGAGAAGTGTGTTTAACCAGCGAGCCACAGAAACCATCAATATGCATGCCCTTTGACATTTGTTAGGGAAGAATGATCATCTATGGATCTGCATGGAGTGCTGTGACATCAGTTCAGTAACCAATAACCAGTACCAATGTTATACCCACTTTTTTCATGGATGCCTTCATTTCTAAACAAGTCTTTTTTTGATACTTCCAGGACTCTGCATATACACTTTATCTCTGTCAGGACTAGTTCTTCCTCTTCTTGTTCTTACATTCGCCCGCTATGAATTCAGGCGTAGTCAGAGCGCTTGGTACTTCTGACTGATTTTTGCATGAAGGCATGTTTTCCTTATTATAAGTGTCCTCGCCATATAGGCATATCTTCTCCAACTTCAGAAGTAATCGGGACTAGTTTTCTTTCACATTTGATGTTAGCATCCAGTTTCAGCACTGATAGTATAATGTTGTGAGAAAGACTGGGTTGCACATTGCTAATTTATGCTAAGATATTAACACTATTTTAATCAGTGGCGGCTCGTAATCTTTTTTATTGGTGGGGCCAGACACAAATTTTTGGGAAAATCATGGCCATGGGTTAGGTTATATTTTAATTTATTAAATAATAAATACATGTTACATATTATTTTTGGTGGGGCCCGGCCCCTCTGGCCCTTAATGACGAACCGCCACTGATTTTAAGGTTTTGATTCATTTCAGTTAAGGTCTGTGATAAGAAGCATCTGATTCGTGAACGTAAAACTCACTTTGTGATGAGAGAGAAAGAGGTGCTCATGAAATTAGACCATCCTTTCTTTATTAAATTGGCATATACTTTTCAAGATCAAGAAAGACTATGTATCCTTTAACAAGAAATTGTTCAATGTTCCTTCTATTGGTTTTGTGTTAATTATACAAATATAATGAATATTATGTGATGGATGTCAAGGCACATTGGGCATTCCAATTCGTGCTCTGTCTTCCGCTGCAGCAGCCATCTTAAAGCCAACTTGCTCACCGTACTCATGAGAAGTTGATTAGTATACCTTCTCTCTCTACCACGAAGACGATGCTATCTGGCATGTCCAAACTTAACTCATAATTCTCACACTCGTTCCAGTGTCTTCTGAGACTAATCACATATCACATAAATGAGAGCGTACCTCATTGATGACATACTTGTCCATACATATGTCCATACTTCTGCATGCTTGAGTTGGGACATTGTTTGCAAGAAAGTCAGCACGCTCATTACCCTGCACTCCAATTTCTCCTGTTGTGCACAGCCAAGTCATTTTCTTGAGATTTGATCTCTGAATGCTGAATAATGAATATTGCATCTATCAGCTTTTTTTTTTAAGTTTGAATGTTGATTTTTTGGATGTTTGAGGATTTTGCAGCATAACTGTTTGAGGATTAAACTATCATTTAGCACTAATCCTCGTCCGTGTGTTGCTGGGGCTTGTGAAGGGAGCAAAGAATAGTACTACTATTATCTACAAGGCTTATTGTAAGAAGCGACTAAGGTAGGGACCTAGGGAAGCTACCCTAGTAAATAAAAGGTGTAGCAGAAATTGGATGTGCTGGTCTACTTGTAGCTGACACAATGTACAATTGCTCTTATGCCCAGATCACATACAAATCACAAAGGGTGGTTTAACAAGTGATCGAAATGTAGCGTTCGAAGAAGAAGAAGCACTAATCCTCAAACTTACAAAAATCAACATGCAAACTAAAGGGATTTATTAATAGTACCAACATCATTGAGAGCCGCTGTAGCGTAGTTGTTAGTGAACTCGCTCGCAAGGCTGGTGGTCTGGGTTCAGCTCCCGCAATGCGCGTGGAATTTTCCCGACCACGACGGCTCTCAGGTCGACCCAGCCTCAACTGGGTACCAGACATGCTCTGGGAAAGTAAAGGCGGCCGGCTGATGCTGACCACATCACCCATCGTGTACCGACAGTCAATGAAAAATACAGGCCTAACACTGTATTGACCTATATACCACGAGGTATGAAAGGGTTCCTTTACTTTTTTTACTTACCAACATCATTGTATTTCAGGGAATAACCATGTTAGCGTTGATCTTGTTCTTATCAATATAAGGAAAGACTGCAGTAAAACTATGCAGTAAAAATGTTCTTACACATCAAGATCTCAGCTGCAGTGTGCGATCTCCAGATGTCATTTTGAAGATGGTAAAGAGTTTTGTAGGAATTAAATTTTTAATGAATTTGGTTAATTATTCATCATTTGACGCAGGTGTCTTTGAACCATCCATGATAAAACATTTACTAGAGGGGAAAGTTGAGGTGGGAAGAGCAAGAGGAAGACCGAGAGATAAGTGGGAGGAAACTTTAAGAAATGGACAGGTTACAGTCTGGCAGTGTGCAACACCAAGGCAAAGACAGAGGATACTGGAGATTCATTGCAGCCAACCTTCGATGTGGAGACGGCACCTGATGATGATGATCTTTGAACTTGAAAGGCCATATCAGTTATGACTGCTTGTCATTCATCAACACAGAGAAAACTAAAAGTACCTTGAATTTGGTTAAATTTTCTGCTGCTACAGATTAACCTTAACATAAACTAAGATTATGTGTTAACATACGCATGTAATGGTGAGCTTCTTAGGTATCTTCAAAAGCTGTCAGCCTTTGATGTTCCCTGTACCAGGTTCTACTCTGCAGAAATTGTTCTTGCTCTGGAGTACTTGCATGGCTTAGGGATCATTCATAGGTACTTTTAACAATAGTTTTCATAATTTAGATTTGAAGAATGTTTCATTCTATCGTATTAAAATAATATTTTTGTTTGCTGTTTTGAAAAAAATATAAATTAATGTATAATTTATTTCTTCAATTACATCTGTGTGTTGCCGGGCCCTACAAGGGGAGCAAAGAATAGTACCACTGCGACCTATAAGGCATGTCGTAAAAGGCAAGTGAGGAGGGGAGCTAGGAAAGCTACCCCGGTAAATAAAAAGCGTCGCAGAAATCAGATGTGCTGGCCGACTTGTAGGTGCATAACTGGCACAACGGACATTCGCTCTTAGGTCGCCCGTATGGTGTCGGGGCCCTCAAGGAAGCAAAGAATAGTACCACTGCGACCTACAATGCATGTCATAAGAAGCAGCGCAGAAATCGGATTGCTGGCCTACTTGTAGGCACATAACTGGCACAACTTACGGTTGCTCTTAGGCTCAGATCACATACAAATCACAAAGAGTGGCTAACAATTGCTCGATATGGAGTGTTCAAAGAAAATGTCTTCAATTCCAATGTTATATCAATCCTAACATATGCCAACGAGACTTTGAAGATGACTAAAGATATAGAAACTAAGTTGAGTGTATTTGAAAATAGATGTCTGGGAAAAATAATGAACATAAAATTGGACGAATTCAGGAGAAGTGATGAAATCAGAGAATTGTCTTGTCAACCACTAGTAACAACTGTTATAAGAAAGAGAAGATGGAGATATGTTGAGCATACTCTGAGAAGAAACTATCAAAAAATCACAAAGCAGGCATTAAAGTGGGAGTTTATAAGGTTCAAGAAAGAAAGGACGCTCTATGGAAATCCTGAAACAAACATACACACGAGTGGTTACCGGGGCCCAAATTGGGGTGTAAATAATAGAACCACTGTTACCTGCCATGCATGTCGTAAGAAGCGACTAAGGAGGTTGGGCGTGGGGCTAGCTACCCTCCACCGTAAAAAACGCTAGAAGGCTACAGAATGGAGAGCGAACCGAGTAAATGCTGGCTGAAACCGGAGGATAAACACCAGAGATCCAAATGGTGATGAAGATGTGACGTAAAAATACGTTCTTGGCAAAGGCTGTTTATATATCACAATAAGAATGATCAAAATGGCCAAAATGAGACGATGCGAGAAGAGAGACAAACTTTACAGGGGAGGCGAGAATTTTGGACTCAATTCCATAGAAAAGATCGAGCGAGTTGTCCAGAATATATATCGGTACGTGCATAAATTGCTTGCAGGTCCTATGTAGCATATAACAATAACGTATTAATTCATCAGATATAATAAAGCAGTTTTTACAAACTTGTATATTACAGGGATTTGAAACCAGAAAATATTTTACTAAGTGAAGACATGCACATCAAAATAACAGACTTTGGAACATCCAAAATTTTGCCCTTGGATTCAAATGGTTTGTATAGTTTACTTTACTTGTGAAGACTAATATTCTTCTTATTTGTTACCTTTTAGACATCACTTGAAGTATGTTCATGACAGTAACAGAGGCAGTGCTTTCATAACTAATAAGTCTGTCAGAATTCATCATCATCAGGTGCTGTGCCGGCTGTCAGAATTAGGGAAACAGTATATACTAACGATACAAAATTGACACACCAAAATCAGAGGTTTGGTGTGGGATTATTACCCACCCTGCAAAAACACTAACCTATAAAACCACAACCAAGCGTATGAGAGCTTGCAGGGCCTTGGTTGGGGACCTGTCTCCCTAGAGGTCAAGGGTAAAGAGTAACATCTGACAAATAAACACGTGTTTTTCTAGGCATAGAATGCTGTGTTATTGAATTGAGTAGGTATGTCGTATTCCGTTTTCTTCTATGGAAACCTATGTGACAATTTTTGGTGCTTTGAACTAATTAATTTTGTTGTTATAGCATTATCAATCATTTTGAAAGCAAGTTGATCACATGCACACAGAAAAAAGCCTTCTCAGACTGCACATTGTGTATGTCAGACTGAAACACAGACCTCAGAGCGCATCCTGCAGTTCTGTCTATCATAACCCACACAAACGAAACAAAACATGACCTCATGAACGAAGCTACAGAGCAAGCTATGGGGAACTAACAAGGAACTCCAACTGACATGCAGCTTCATAGAGACAACCCATCTCATAATTTAGACAAGCATACGAAACTGATTGCAAAGAAGAAGAAGAAGAAAGCAAGTTAGAAAAAAAAAATAAGTGTGACCATAGGGATAAAGTTCACCTGTTTATTTTTATTATTTTTTTGGTCAGAAAAGGCAGAAAATGTGGCCGAGGTGAAAAGAAAAAACTCTTTTGTTGGGACAGCTGAATATGTTTCCCCAGAAGTTCTAAACAACCAGCCAGCTAACTTTGGGTAGGACATTTGTTTACAATGAAACATGGAATTGTTCTTTGTGTAGTGATGTTGATTGTGTTACATCATTTATTGTGCATATTGTCTGCTGATAGAAGGTAATGTATCAATTATAATAGGAAATATTTTCTCTTCTACACCTTTCAACTACCAGCGGAGGACAGGTTTTCAAGGAGAAATTTTTTCTCCCAGCCCTATCTCTCTCTTGCCATCCCTTCCAATTCTTTCTAGTTGCGTCTTGACTATTCTTTTAATATCAGTCTCCAGCTCTCTTCTCCAGGTTTGTCTAGGCATTTCCCATCTCCTCTTTTCCTGCGAGTTCCAAAACAATTTCCGTCTTGCAATGCTTCCGGCTGGTCTTCTCAATGTATGTATTTTGTCTATCCCTTTCCATCTTGTTTCAAAGATGACCAGAATGTCTTACCTAGTAGTTCTTCATCTCTGTTGGCAATTGGGCAGTTTTGCCCAGCAGGAAATGTTTGTAGATATCTTTCTTCTTTGAACGCTCCATATCGACCACTTGTTAAACTTTGTTCAAATCTTTCATCCAAGACTCGACATATGTCCAGTGCCTTCATATCGTGTCTACATGTCTCATTGAATCTAAGATGAAGTCATCCTGCTGCTCTCTTCCCATCCACTAGCTGCCCATAAATGATATCTGTGTGGATTTGATCACCTTCCATGCAGTGTTCATGACTGAGCTATCACTTCCTTTGCTGCCTGAGCATGATGTACATTCTTGAAAGTCCAGGTTATGAAAACGCTCCAGAAAATAAGTTACACTCACCGTGAGAGCTGCAGTAGTGTAGTTGTTAGTGAACTTGTTTCTTAGGCGTATTATCCGGGTTCAATTTCACAGTGGGCATGGAATATTTTTCCAACTGTAATGACTCTCAGGTCGACCCAGCCTCAATTGAGTACCAGGAGAAGCACCTGGAAGTTGACCAACCACATCACCCATTGTGTGCTGACAGTCAATGAAAAATACAGGTCTAACACTGTATTACCCAACATACCTCTAGGTACGAAAAGGGTTCCTCTACTTTTCTTACACTCATTCTATTATATCCACCTCATGGAGTGGTGCTAAATAATTGTAATCTTAATTCTTCTTATTCGAATGCTCCACATCGATCACTTGTTATCCACTCTGTGTGATTTGTATGTGATCTGACCCTAAGAGCGATTGTGCATTGTGCCAGTTATGCACCTACAAGTAGGCCAGCACATCTGATTTCTGCATTGCTTTTTATTTACTAGGGTAGCTTCACTAGGTCCTACATCAGTCGCCTCTTACAGATTGTAGATTGCAGTGGTAGTCTTCTTTGCTTCCTT
Source organism: Arion vulgaris (assembly GCA_020796225.1). Classification (NCBI taxonomy): domain Eukaryota; kingdom Metazoa; phylum Mollusca; class Gastropoda; order Stylommatophora; family Arionidae; genus Arion; species Arion vulgaris. The sequence continues at coordinate 14,892,474 of CM036767.1, forward strand.
CGGGCCCCGTTACCACACAGGCTGTAATCTTAATTGATAAAACTAATCCAATAAAAATGTAGAAACTATTTACTATTATTATTTGCATTTGGATGTGCCTGTCCTACATGTCGTAGGTACTTAGGGTGCAAAGTATTTGTGCTCTCTGCGCAAACCACACAAAGAGTGGTTAACTTGGTTGATAAGAACAAACCACACATCACAAAGAGTGGTTAACTTGGTTAATAAGAAGAAACCACACATCACAAAGAGTGGTTAACTTGGTTGATAAGAACAAACCACACATCACAAAGAGTGGTTAACTTGGTTAATAAGAACAAACCACACATCACAAAGAGTGGTTAACTTGGTTGATAAGAACAAGCACAAACAAACAATTGTATGGTGGCACAAGATTAAATTTGTTTTTTTCATGCATATAGAAAACATTTATGTTGAAAGGCCACTTACTTGTAGGATTAATTGACATTTCAGATCAGATCTATGGGCTCTAGGGTGCATCATTTACCAGTGTCTTTCTGGTTCACTGCCATTTAGATCAGGGTAAGATCAATTTATTTTCCAGATATGTACTTATTTTTACTGATCATGTCATCTGCTTTGTTTGTTCTGATAAAATGGATTTTATATATTTTGTCACAGGTTATTGGTTATTGTTATTGGTTATTGGTTACTAAACTGACGTCATTGCACTCCAGGCAGACCCATAGGTGCTCAGTCTCCCCAACAGATATCGAAGAGTATGCATACTGATGGTTCCTGTGGCTAGCTGATTAAACACACCTCTCACTCTGCCTCTCAGGCATCCAGTTCCACTTGAACAACGAGTAACTCCAAACTGCCTAAATCGCTTGATCGATTCAACATCGATTTTAGTGTCCTCTAAAGTGCAGCCATTATTAACAAAAACATTTACTTGAAAATTTCAAATGTGATTGTTCATTGTTCATTTGAGGATCATCTTTATTGGACATGTCCATAATTGCTTCAATCTCCTCCCAAGTATGTATCTCAGTGTGTTTAGACTAACAACTCCCGTTCTGTGTTGATTGATGTATCTACTGGGTTTTACTCTTGTGGTTTTCCATCTTGCTACAACTATCGGTATGCAAAACTTGCGCAACTGAGATAGAGAATACCCTTTATCTGCTGCGTTTAAATCTTCAGAGCGTATGTTTACATGTAGAGCGTGGATGATGTTGCTTTTGTCCATAGAAGAACTCATTCTCAATTGTAGCATTGCCTGCCAGTGCATCTGCTGTCTCATTCCCTTTACCCCAGTGTGACCCAGGACAAAGATGGTTTCAAATGTGAATTGTAACTGTGTTTTGATTTATCCACAGAAATGAATATAAAACTTTCCAGAAAATTGTGAAAATAGATTATGAATTTCCAGAAGGATTTAATCCACAAGCTAAAGATCTGGTGCAGAAACTTTTGGTGAGTTCTTATAGTTGGATATCTTACAGTTTAGTTTCTTAGCAGTTTTTTTTGTCCAATGTATTTAACAGTAAGCAAATTCACAGAAGATGGAAGACTAGACAGAGAGATAGATGCTAGAGTGCAAAAAGTAAATGCTGTAACCTACCAGCTAGCCCCATTGTTAAGGCACCCAAAAATCTCACTACAGCTAAACAACAGATGATCAACAGCATTTTCATACCTACTTTGTGTTACAAGAGCCAAACATGGACACCGAGCAAAGCGCAGGTGCAAAAAATAACTACATGTGAAATGCGGTGCCTGCAAAAAGTTACCAACAACATCAGAAAAGACAGTCACCAACATCAGCATAAGAAAGTTGGCACAGAACCTTGCTTGAATTACATTGAGAAACAAAGAATGAAGTGGTTTGGCCACTTAATAAGAATGCATCCAAACTCCACAGTATACAGTCTTCTATAACAGAACATCAGGAAATAAGGCGAGAGGAAGACCATGAAAAGATGGTTAGATGGCATAGCAGAATCCTGTCAAAGAGCAAAAATAATAGTCACCCAAGCCACCAGAACAGCGCAAGACAAAAATAGAAAACCACGACACTGGGCAACAACCGGTAGAAGTGTGACGACACAAGAAGAAGAAAGAAGATTTAACAGTCCCTCTTCTTCTTTATTTTAATCTTCTTCTCCTAACTCCCTTGAAGCATAAAGCAGGATAAATTTTTCTCCAACCAGATCTATCTTGAGCAAGGCAGCTTAGTTCTTGCCTAGGGGGACTGCCTAGAGTAGTTGATAGTAGCTCGGCCTGCTAGCTGTGAGACGCCTCATAGCTCGGGTTCGAACCCACTGTCCGGCATTTGTTCGAGTCCCCTGGTCTTACTCAGGACGATAACGTGAGTACCTCTGAAGTCGGAGAAAATCTGCCTGTATGGCGAGGAATACTAATTACGAGTACATTGAGCACACGGCTGCCAGTGTAAAGTAATTTACAATGTGCACGCTGCTGCCATTGTAAGAAATTGGGAAACAGATTTTCACGCAAAAATCAGTTTCAGAGATGGAACTCGTCTGAGTTGAAAGCGGACGAAAGAAAAAAAAGAAAAGAAAAAAAAAAAAAAAAAGTTCTTACCAAGTTATTCCCACCTGTTCTCTTTTCTGTCTACAGTTCATCTCTATGTTGCTCAAGGTTTTCCTCCCCCTTTTTTCCGCCGGGATTAAATTTTAGATCCACATGCGAGTGTCTGACCTTCTGCATTCTTAATGTATGTCCCAACCACTTCCATCTTCTATTTATTTCCTTGCTGTTATTGTTGATGTCATTCAACAGTCCTATTTTTTGTAATGACTGTTTATGAAGGGACCTTCTTTAGAATATGTGCTTGATATCAGTGTTGCTGTATCACAGTATACTTCTTCTTCTGCGTTCTCACTAGATTGGAATTTCGGAGTCTTTAATAAAGGCAGCCATCTGCCTCAGATTATCAGCCACACCATACAGTTTGTCTTGGACGCTGGTGTAAGTGGGCCACCTCTTTCTTCTCAAGTCTACATACTGGGGGCAGTTTTGTAGGATATAATTCCTATAATTTCTGCTTCCCCATTTGTGCCGACCTCTTTCCGCAGTAGGTTTTGGCCACCCTCGTGATGATAGATCTGACATTCTTAATGTGTGGCTAAATGTCCGAGTCAGATTGGCGACCGTAGAATCCATTATCCCCATTCCTCATTGTGAGGTGTTGTTGCACCATGTTATGCACCTTACGGCCTGGTGCATTTGTTTTCTGCAAGCATTTGTTTTGGGTTAGCATTCCCTGGCGGACACATGCATCCGATTTCATCTAAACCTCCTTAGTTGCCTCTTACGACATGCGTGGCAGGTAACAGTGGTTCTATTCTTTACACCCAAAATGTGGGTCCCGGTAACCACTCGGGCGTATCACAGTATACTAGCGAATCCATAACTGGTTTGATTGATTGATTAATAGGACCATCATCATTGCACATCGGTGCACGCTCCAATCTCTTTTTTAAACAGGAAAATCTCAGCGATAGTGTACGAACTCTGTAGCAACGAAGAGTCCCCCCAATGTAATTCTGAAGTTAGTGGAAATTTTGTCGAAATTCTATTTAAATCTTTTTTTAAAATGAATTTTGCCTGAACAACAAAACTTCTTGACGCTCCATATCGACTAGCTGTCAACCACTCTGTGTGATTTGTATGTGATCTGAGCCTAAGAGCGATTGTACGTTGTGCCAGTTATGCGTCTACAAGTAGGCCAGCACATCCGATTTCTGCGCTGCTTTTTATTTACTAGGGTAGCATCCTAGTGCCTACATTAGTCGCCTCTTACAACATGCATTGTAGGTCGCAGTGATACTATTCTTTGCTTCCCTTGCGGGCCCTGGGACCACACAGGTGTATTACACTACCAATTAATCTATCTATCAATCTACTAAATACTATAAATTTGTTGATGTATTAATTTACTAGTTATTAAACTACAGGTATTCAAACCATCAGAACGTCTGGGTATGATCCAGCCAGAAGGAATGAACGCTGTGAAAAGTCACCCTTTCTATGACGGTATTGACTGGAAGAAACTACCAGAAACCACTGCTCCAACATTGATGCCATATCTGCCTGCAACAGCAAATAATCCTGAATTCTGGGGACATGAACATAGGGTATGTTTTATTTGATCTTATCTAGTTTTGTATGTTATATTTGATCTTATCAAGTTTTGTATGTTATATTTGATCTTATCTAGTTTTGTGGGGGACTGCCTAGAGTAGTTGATAGTAGCTCGGCCTGCTAGCTGTGAGACGCCTCATAGCTCGGTTCGAACCTACTGTCCGGCATTTGTTCGAGTCCCCTGGTCTTACTCAGGACGATAACATGAGTACCTCTGAAGTCGGAGAAAATCTGCCTGTATGGCGAGGAATACTAATTACGAGTACATTGAGCACACGGCTGCCAGTGTAAAGTAATTTACAATGTGCAAGCTGCTGCCAATGTAAGAAATTGGAAAAACAGATTTTCACGCAAAAATCAGTTTCAGAGATGAAACTCGTCTGAGTTGAAAGCGGACGAAAGAAAAAAAGAAAAAAAAAAAAAAAAAAAAAATCTAGTTTTGTATGTTATATTTGATCTTATCTAGTTTTGTATGTTATATTTGATCTTATCTAGTTTTGTATGTTTTATTTGATCTTATCTAGTTTTGTATGTTTTATTTGATCTTATCTAGTTTTGTATGTTTTATTTGATCTTATCTAGTTTTGTATGTTTTATTTGATCTTATCTAGTTTTGTATGTTATATTTGATTTTATATAGTTTTGTATGTTATATTTGATCTTATCTAGTTTTGTATGTTATATTTGATCTTATCTAGTTTTGTATGTTATATTTGATTTTATCTAGTTTTGTATGTTATATTTGATCTTATCTAGTTTTGTATGTTATATTTGATCTTATCTAGTTTTGTATGTTATATTAGATCTTATCTAGTTTTGTATGTTATATTTGATGTTATCTAGTTTTGTATGTTATATTTGATCTTATCTAGTTTTGTATGTTATATTAGATCTTATCTAGTTTTGTATGTTATATTTGATGTTATCTAGTTTTGTATGTTATATTTGATCTTATCTAGTTTTGTATGTTTTATTTGATCTTATCTAGTTTTGTATGTTATATTTGATGTTATCTAGTTTTGTATGTTATATTTGATCTTATCTAGTTTTGTATGTTATATTTGATCTTATCTAGTTTTGTATGTTTTATTTGATCTTATCTAGTTTTGTATGTTATATTTGATGTTATCTAGTTTTGTATGTTATATTTGATTTTATCTAGTTTTGTATGTTATATTTGATCTTATCTAGTTTTGTATGTTATATTTGATTTTATCTAGTTTTGTATGTTATATTTGATTTTATCAAGTTTTGTATGTTTTATTTGATCTTATCTAGTTTTGTATGTTATATTTGATTTTATCTAGTTTTGTATGTTATATTTGATCTTATCTAGTTTTGTATGTTATATTTGATTTTATCTAGTTTTGTATGTTTATCGTGTATGTTTTTTTTATCTCTAAAGTTTCTTCTTCTCTTTCTTCTGTTTCTCTTTCTTCTCTTTCTTCTTCTCTTTCTTCTTCTCTTTCTTCTTCTCTTTCTTCTTCTCTTTCTTCTTCTCTTTCTTCTTCTCTTTCTTCTTCTCTTTCTTCTTCTCTTTCTTCTTCTCTTTCTTCTGTTTCTCTTTCTTCTTTTCTTTTTGTGACCACATTCTATGAGACCGCACTGAATATATCAGCTCTTTCCATTGGCTGTCCCCCAATATGGTCAGAGCCAGCCATCTTTTCTGTTCTCTCATTGCCAATGACACCCATGTGTCCAGTAATGAAGATGAGTAATTCTGCAAATTGTTGACACTTGTAGTGATTTAGTCCATTCCTGTGCACGAACCAGCATCCACCTTTTGGATCATACTCAATGAATCACTCCAGTGCCGCGTGAGTATAGTTTGCATTCACAACAAAATGTAGTTTTTCTTCTTCTGCAAATTGTTGACACTTGTAGTGGTTCAGTCCATTGCCTGTGCACCGAACCAGCATCCACCTTTCGGATCATACTCAATGAATCACTCCGAGTGCCCGCATGAGTTATAGTTTGCATTCACAACAAAATGTAGTTTTTCTTCTTCTGCTTCCGCCTGCTATAAATTTAGGTCCTGATAGGGCACCTGGTATAGCATATGGTATAGACTTATTTTTGTGGAAGGCCTACTTTCCTTATTATCAGTGTCCCCATGCCACTCATACATGCCTTCTTCAACTTCACAGTGTCCCCATGCCACTCATACATGCCTTCTTCAACTTCACAGTGTCCCCATGCCACTCATACGTGCCTTCTTCAACTTCACAGTGTCCCCATGCCACTCATACGTGCCTTCTTCAACTTCACAGTGTCCCCGTGCCACTCATACGTGCCTTCTTCAACTTCACAGTGTCCCCATGCCACTCATACGTGCCTTCTTCAACTTCACAGTGTCCCCGTGCCACTCATACGTGCCTTCTTCAACTTCACAGTGTCCCCATGCCACTCATACATGCCTTCTTCAACTTCACAGTGTCCCCGTGCCACTCATACGTGCCTTCTTCAACTTCACAGTGTCCCCATGCCACTCATAACATGCCTTCTTCAACTTCACAGTGTCCCCATGCCACTCATACGTGCCTTCTTCAACTTCACAGTGTCCCCATGCCACTCATACGTGCCTTCTTCAACTTCACAGTGTCCCCGTGCCACTCATACGTGCCTTCTTTAACTTCACAGTGTCCCCGTGCCACTCATAACATGCCTTCTTCAACTTCACAGTGTCCCCATGCCACTCATACGTGCCTTCTTCAACTTCACAGTGTCCCCATGCCACTCATACGTGCCTTCTTCAACTTCACAGTGTCCCGTGCCACTCATCGTGCCTTCTTCAACTTCACAGTGTCCCCATGCCACTCATACGTGCCTTCTTCAACTTCACAGTGTCCCGTGCCACTCATCGTGCCTTCTTCAACTTCACAGTGTCCCCATGCCACTCATACGTGCCTTCTTCAACTTCACAGTGTCCCCGTGCCACTCATACGTGCCTTCTTCAACTTCACAGTGTCCCGTGCCACTCATCGTGCCTTCTTCAACTTCACAGTGTCCCATGCCACTCATACGTGCCTTCTTTAACTTCAGACATATAATGTTGTAAATGTACCATGACTCTATGAGTTTGTGAAAGAGCTTCGTAATTTATTCAATTATTTTATTACTTGTAATTTACTTTTCAGGTTGGTTTTAGTGACCAGCGCTTTGCAGAGATTATAACAGGACAGACTCAAGATGGTTCATTGTAAGTTGATGTCAGAAGTAGAAAGTAGATGGTTCATTGTAAGTTGATGTCAGAAATAGAAAGTAGATGGTTCATTGTAAGTTGATGTCAGAAGTAGAAAGTAGATGGTTCATTGTAAGTTGATGTCAGAAGTAGAAAGTAGATGGTACATTGTAAGTTGATGTCAGAAGTAGAAAGTAGATGGTTCATTGTAAGTTGATGTCAGAAATAGAAAGTAGATGGTTCATTGTAAGTTGATGTCAGAAATAGAAAGTAGATGGCTCATTGTAAGTTGATGTCAGAAATAGAAAGTAGATGGCTCATTGTAAGTTGATGTCAGAAGTAGAAAGTAGATGGTTCATTGTAAGTTGATGTCAGAAATAGAAAGTAGATGGCTTATTGTAAGTTGATGTCAGAAGTAGAAAGTAGATGGTTCATTGTAAGTTGATGTCAGAAATAGAAAGTAGATGGCTTATTGTAAGTTGATGTCAGAAATAGAAAGTAGATGGTTCATTGTAAGTTGATGTCAGAAGTAGAAAGTAGATGGCTCATTGTAAGTTGATGTCAGAAATAGAAAGTAGATGGTTCATTGTAAGTTGATGTCAGAAATAGAAAGTAGATGGTTCATTGTAAGTTGATGTCAGAAGTAGAAAGTAGATGGTTCATTGTAAGTTGATGTAAGAAATAGAAAGTAGATGGTTCATTGTAAGTTGATGTCAGAAATAGAAAGTAGATGGCTCATTGTAAGTTGATGTCAGAAGTAGAAAGTAGATGGCTCATTGTAAGTTGATGTCAGAAGTAGAAAGTAGATGGTTCATTGTAAGTTGATGTCAGAAGTAGAAAGTAGATGGCTTATTGTAAGTTGATGTCAGAAGTAGAAAGTAGATGGTTCATTGTAAGTTGATGTCAGAAGTAGAAAGTAGATGGCTTATTGTAAGTTGATGTCAGAAATAGAAAGTAGATGGTTCATTGTAAGTTGATGTCAGAAGTAGAAAGTAGATGGCTTATTGTAAGTTGATGTCAGAAGTAGAAAGTAGATGGTTCATTGTAAGTTGATGTCAGAAATAGAAAGTAGATGTCTCATTGTAAGTTGATGTCAGAAATAGAAAGTAGATGGCTTATTGTAAGTTGATGTCAGAAGTAGAAAGTAGATGGCTCATTGTAAGTTGATGTCAGAAGTAGAAAGTAGATGGCTTATTGTAAGTTGATGTCAGAAGTAGAAAGTAGATGGCTCATTGTAAGTTGATGTCAGAAGTAGAAAGTAGATGGCTTATTGTAAGTTGATGTCAGAAATAGAAAGTAGATGGCTCATTGTAAGTTGATGTCAGAAATAGAAAGTAGATGGCTCATTGTAAGTTGATGTCAGAAATAGAAAGTAGATGGTTTATTGTAAGTTGATGTCAGAAATAGAAAGTAGATGGTTCATTGTAAGTTGATGTAAGAAATAGAAAGTAGATGGTTCATTGTAAGTTGATGTCAGAAATAGAAAGTAGATGGTTTATTGTAAGTTGATGTCAGAAATAAAAAATAGATGGTTCATTGTAAGTTGATGTCAGAAGTAGAAAGTAGATGGTTCATTGTAAGTTGATGTCAGAAATAGAAAGTAGATGGCTCATTGTAAGTTGATGTCAGAAATAGAAAGTAGATGGCTCATTGTAAGTTGATGTCAGAAATAGAAAGTAGATGGCTCATTGTAAGTTGATGTCAGAAGTAGAAAGTAGATGGTTCATTGTAAGTTGATGTCAGAAGTAGAAAGTAGATGGTTCATTGTAAGTTGATGTCAGAAATAGAAAGTAGATGGTTCATTGTAAGTTGATGTCAGAAGTAGAAAGTAGATGGTTCATTGTAAGTTGATGTCAGAAATAGAAAGTAGATGGCTCATTGTAAGTTGATGTCAGAAATAGAAAGTAGATGGCTCATTGTAAGTTGATGTCAGAAATAGAAAGTAGATGGCTCATTGTAAGTTGATGTCAGAAATAGAAAGTAGATGGCTCATTGTAAGTTGATGTCAGAAATAGAAAGTAGATGGCTCATTGTAAGTTGATGTCAGAAATAGAAAGTAGATGGCTTATCTAAAGTTTCATCATCATCATCAATTAGCGTTCCCCTCTGGAACTTGGGTCCCATGACAGCATTCCTGAAAACTCTCTGTTCTTTGCAAGTTGACCTGCATCAGCATTAGTAATTCTCAAACCATCATTGACATCTTGCACACATTATCTTCTAGGTCTTCCTCTTATTTTTGTTCCAGGCACCATTCCCTCCAAAATTAGCTTCTCTTGGCACTCATTAAGAAATTAAGAACGAAAATCCAGTCCTTCAAAACTAAATGCTACAGAAAGATCCTATGAATACCATGGACAGAAAAAGAAAGAACACACATGTCCTGAAAGAACTAAATGTTAAAGAGATTGGCTGATAAACAACATACTATACAGAAAAATTACATACTTTGGTCACATCAAGCGTCACGATGGTCTGGAAAGAACAATACTAGAAGGCAGGGTCCCAGGACGCAGAGGCAGACCAAGAAGAAGATGGCTACAAGATATTAAAGAAACCATGAACATGACCATCAACAAAGTGGGTGAACTGGCAAGAGACAGAGTGAATTTCAGATGTGCTGCAAAGAGAGCAACGTCCTATAAAGGATACGCACCTTGATGCTGAGGCACTCATATCATTTGATGTGTCTGAAATATTTAATTGACCTTGATGCTATGCTCTTTAATAGCCAACTCTCTAATATCAAACTGTTGCAGAACAGAAACATTTGTTTTTTTCTCTGTCCATATGTTTACTATAAATTAAATACTTATATTTAATTACTGAAGAATTAAAAAGATGTGAAAAAGAGATTAAGAAGAAAATAGAAATGGTAAAAAACATTCTTACAGAAGTGCATAAAGAAATTAACTCTTTCCACCCCCATTTATTTCCTCAATTTTTAAGCAGTTAATTCAAGGAAGTAAAAAAAAAATTTTTAATTACGATCCCAACTACTCGTCAATAAATAAATATATATATATTATTATATACTAAATTGAAGAAAACTGGACAATCCAATAGAATAACAAGGTTAAAAAGTAGTATAAGTAAAATAGTAGAAGTAAAACTAGAAAGACTTCTTACAAGGAAGCAACTCTATGGAGCAGTGTACGGCTTAAAGCGTGCAACGGACTTCCTCCGCGGTGCAGTGTGCGGCTTAAAGCGTGGAAAGAGTTAAATAACACTTGTAAAGATAACATGAAAATTAATATTGATAACAAATTGAAGTTCGCCCGAGTGGTTACCAGGGCCCAAATTTGGGGTGTAAAGAATATAACCACTGTTGCCTGCCACACATGTCGTAAGAGGCGACTAAGGAGGTTTGGCTGAAATCGGATGCATATGTCCTAAACGTGTAGAAGTCTATGCGTTTAGGGCCTATCAAACCAATGTGCAACGTATACACGTTCTTGGCAAAGATCAAACATATCACAAGAGTGATTAAAATTGGTCGTAAAGAACGAATGCAAAGAAGAAGAAGAAATTGAAGTTATGACAATATTAAGAGAAGAAATGAAAACACATATCTTCATAGCAAATCAACAACAGGGACAAGTGAAAAATTGCACGTGTTTGGGAAGCTTGGTAACAGCAGATGGAAGAATAAAATTTGAAATACAACAGAGATGCAACAAAGCAGGCCAAATCATCGGCCAAATGACTTCGATACTCAATTGCAAATATGTATTATTAAACAAAAAACAAGCTTTATATAATACGATCTTCATCCCAACTTTGTGCTATCAGTGTCATAACTGGAAACATACAGCAAACAAACAAAAATTGTTACAAAGATGAAATGTCTGCGAAAAATAGCAGGAGTAAAAAGAAGAGATAGATCAAAATAAGACTATTAGAAACTTGAAAGGAACAACACCAGTGCTAGAGCATATTAAGAAACAATAAACCAAATAGTTCTACCATGTAACACGATTACCGTCCAACAGTATACCACAACGAGCACTACTATTCAGATATAATTGTTTCCAGGCCAGAAGTTGCCCACACAAACGATGGACCTCGGGAATATCAGAGGCGGTAGAAAACACTATACACGAGGAGTAGTCTAGGGCATCTGCTAGCTCTTCACATATTCTGAAAAACATAACAGCAATAGACAATAGATAGACAGAATAGGTACAGCTTCCGTATGGACCATTCTTTTAGTATTTGATAATAGTCCATTTATTTATCTACAAAACAACATATAATTCACAACAAGCTAAGAAAAGTACAGCTTAATTTGTACATATATATCCACGGATTGAAAATGTGAAAAAATTAATTCACCCAAAGTGTCATTTTTAATTCAGCAGTGAATGTGGAAACATTCCTAACAGATGGAAGATGTAAAACAGAGATTAGGAGTAGAATAGCTCAAGCGAAAGCAATTTTTATGAAAATAAAAACACACTGTGAAAATGAGTACCCCAGTGAACTTACTATATTGAATCAATACTTATATATAGCAGCGAATCATGGACAATGAACAAACAATCAATAACATCATTGAAAGTCACAGAAATGTGGTTTTACCAAAAAATGCTGAAAATTTCATGCACAGTGAAGAAAGCATGATGAGGTTTTAAAACAGGCCTGCACACAAAGAAACCTTATGTAAAGATACAAATCAGACAATCAAGGTTCTTCGGGCATATAATGCGAAGGTTTAGAACATTTGGTGACAACTGGTAAAATTCAGGGATGGAGAGATAGTGGAAGGGAGAGAAAGAGAGAGAGAGGGAGAAGATGCTGGATGGTTTGACAAAAGATTAATGTCAGAACTGATTAACTCCACCAAGGAGAGAGAGTTGTGGAGAGACATGATTGCCTACGCTGACAAGTATGTCACTTGATTGATTGACTCGTTCGTGTGGTGCCAGGGCCTGCAATGGAAGCAAAGAATAGTACCACTGCGACCTACAATGTCGCAAGAGGCGACTAATGTATGCCCTAGGGGTGCTACCCTAGTAAATAAAAAGCAGCGCAGAAATTGGTTATGCTTGCCTATTTGTAGGCGCATAACTGCACAACGCATAGTCGCTCTTAGTCTCAGATCACATACAAATCACACAGAGTGGTTGACAAGTGGTCGATATGGAGCGTTCAAGAAGAAATTGATTGAGTGAATGTGTTAAACTTCCTATTCTCATGATGTGTTAAAAAATGATGATTATCTCTTTTTTATTTTATAAGCAATGTCGGAAACCTACAAATCTGAGGTGGTCAGGGCGGATCAGATCAGATCTGGAAAACCGAGGAGGCTGCAGTGATACGTAATAAATTGGCATTTTATTTTATAATGAGCTTTCTCTGTATGCCGACCTTTTTGTAGAAAAATAACATAAGTCATCTTTTATACATTTTAATTTGACTGATTGTTTCTTCGTCAGGTCTCCTATGTTAGAGGAGATGCCTATCCGAGAGTTAATTCCAAGTGAAGATACTGAGAGAGCAGCAAAGTTGAAGAAGCAGAAGATGGAAAATCAGTTTCATCAATTTGTTAAAGACAATGTGATCCTCAGGCAAGGATTTGTGGACAAGAGGAAGGTAAGTTGAAACCATTCCAAAAACATTCAGTACACTAGGTAGCTATGATATTTGATATAGACACCACATTCTGAGAATCCTATGCTCCATCACTCTTTTGATCTACGAGATGCACCGACTGCAGAAACAAATTTGAAACCAATAGATCAGCATTTCCCAAAGTGGGTGGTACTGCCCCCCAGTGGGCGCTGAAGCATTCTAAGGGGAGTGGATTCAGAAGAATTTGGGGGTGTTCAGGCGATTAAGGGTCGGTGGCGCCTTAAAGAAGAAATTAATAAGAAATTATTTAAAATAAATTATTTTTGTGATTTTGCGATTGAATTATCATTAAAAATTTGAATTCTGCATTTTAATTTATCTTATGCCCGTCTTACACGATCCATATTTTATCAATTTTCTATTTCATACATATAATCATTTGAAAATTGACCATGTATGACAGAAATATATATCAATTTTCTATGTCAAAGAAAAATATAGCATATATATTTATGAGAGAGGGCAAACTGTTATAATGTTGGGGGGTTACAAAGTTTATATTGTGCAAAGTGGGCGGTGGGCTGAAAAAGTTTGGGAATCTATGCAATAGATTATTGTCTAATTTGAGAATTTCTTTAGGTGTAGAAAACAGAAATAGCATGACATACTTGAATGAAAATAATTAAGCTCGAGCACCATATGGTGCAGACTTGGACGGTTCCGTATTTTGGACAATATAGATTGATTATGCGTTCTTGGTGAAAATCTTGGCAACCTTGACTCGCAGATGTGTGTAATATACAGATAAGACCTAAACTTCAACGAACAATATCATATCTCGAAAATGTCGCCCGAGTGGTTACCTGGGTCCAAATTGGGGTGTAAAGAATAGGACCACTGTTACCTGCCACGCATGTCGTAAGAGACGACTAAGGAAGTTGGGCGTGGGGCTAGCTACCCCACACCGTAAAAACACTAGATGACAATAGAACGGAAAGGGAACTGAGTAAATGCTGGCTGAAACTAGACACATTGCCGAAGGATAAGCACCAGAGCTCCAAATGGTGCTGAAGATGTGACGTAAAAACACCAATGCTAAGGCTGCATGAATCAGATTTCCACATGAATAGAATGTTTGGGGAGAGCTGATACATCAGTCTGGTCGGTGATTAAGAGAGAGAGAGATATCTAGGAAAATGCACTAGTTTTATCACATAAAACGTCGCAGTGGTTCAGAGAGAGAGATAGTAGAGGACATGGTTCCTGGAAGACAAGGCATTGGACAACTATTCAACAACAGGACATTTAATAAATCATGAACATGGCAGTTGTGGAGGTGGAGAATCGACTAGAGATTGAGAGTCTTTCAGACAGGTTATGATGAGAGTCAATGCCAAACCTGGACACTGACAAAAAACGATAGAAGAAAACTGGTCATAACAGAGATGAAGTGTTTACGCAGAATGCTGGGTGTAACAAGAAGAGACCGGTTGAGAAATGAAGACATCAGGAAAAAAGTGGGTACAACATCAGTACTAGACTTCATCAAGAAACAACAAATTAAATGGTTCGGTCACTAAGCAGATTACCATCAGACAGTGCACCTCAAAGAGCAATGCTGCTCCGATACAATGGGTACAAAGCAAAAGGCTGGCCACGCAAAGATGGACCTCAGAGATAACAGAGCGCGAAAGAGACTATTTACAAAGCGCATATTAGGGCCCGTTTTAGAAATCTCTTCCTGACCTGACGCTGTGAGGCAAACAGGATTCGAGAAAGATAGAAAGAAATGATGAGAGTGATGTTCTGCAAAAGAGATGCTACATGAAGTCAAAATCATTATCAAGTGCCATGTCGAGCAGTGTAAGCAATCATGTCTCTCCATAACTCTCTCTTTGGGAGTCTCTGTCATATAGAGGTTGGGTGCTCACCTCTCGTTTGAAAAGTACTTGGTTCGCTCCCTCGTGGAGCCATTGAGATATTTGTCTAGAGATCCCTGATCTCAATGTAGGGGTAGATCAAGTTCTCAGTCCTATCAGACACGAACAATAAAAGTAGGTCCTGTGTTTAAGTTGAGCACGTAAAAGAACCCTTGACAGTTTACAATCGAGAAGAACAGTCTGGAATGCCGCTGCCCTGACAAAATTCATTAGAAAGTTTTAAAAATAAAGTTCCTAATAAACATTCACCATCTTCTAAATGACATCAGGGTACCTCGCCGGAGCTACGGAGCTCATACACTGCCGCTGAGATCTTCCTATGTAAGAAAGAGATCGGAGCACACATGGCTATTCACCAAAGTGCAATGATAATAATCCTATCATTCAAATAATCTTCTTCTTCTTTGCGTTCATTCTTTACAACAATTTTAATCACTCTTTGTGATATGTTTGATCTTTGCCAAGAACGTGTATACGTTGCACATTGTTTGGTAGGCCCTAAACATACTTCTACATGTTTAGGACACGTGCATCCGATTTCATCCAAACCTCCTTAGTCGCCTCTTACGACATGCGTGGTAGGTAAAAGTGGTTCTATTCTTTAACACGATTTCAAAGTAATTCTATTTTGACATCCTAAATTTGGGCTAACCACTCGGGTGATTCAAATAATCAGTAAACATTATTGTGTAAAATAGAATTCCCAAATTCTTTCAACTTTTCTATTTCATCTACCAGGGCTTGTTTGCTAGAAAGAGGATGTTGTTGTTGACCGAAGGACCACACCTCTTTTATGTTGATGCTCACAATAAAGTCTTAAAAGGAGAGATCCCATGGTAAGAAGTCTTCATTTCTCAAGTAAACACATACAGGATAGAACACATACAGGATAAGAACACATACAAGATAGGAACACATACAAGATAGGAACACATACAAGATAGGAACACATACAAGATAGGAACACATACAAGATAAGAACATATACAAGATAAGAATACATACAAGATAGGAACACATACAAGATAGGAACACATACAAGATAGGAACACATACAAGATAGGAACACATACAAGATGAGAACACATACAAGATAAGAACACATACAAGATAGGAACACATACAAGATAGGAACACATACAAGATAAGAACACGTACAAGATAAGAACACGTACAAGATAGGAACACATACAAGATAGGAACACATACAAGATAGGAACATATACAAGATGAGAACACATACAAGATGAGAACACATACAAGATGAGAACACATACAAGATGAGAATACATACAAGATAAGAATACATACAAGATAGGAACACATACAAGATAGGAACACATACAAGATAGGAACACATACAAGATAGGAACACATACAAGATGAGAACACATACAAGATGAGAACACATACAAGATAAGAACACATACAAGATAGGAACACATACAAGATAGGAACACATACAAGATAAGAACACATACAAGATAAGAACACGTACAAGATAGGAACATATACAAGATGAGAACACATACAAGATGAGAACACATACAAGATGAGAACACATACAAGATAAGAACACATACAAGATAAGAACACATACAAGATAAGAACACATACAAGATAAGAACACATACAAGATAGGAACATATACAAGATAAGAACACATACAAGATAAAAACACATACAAGTTAACGTCTTAACTACTTAGCCATAGTGACCCCTGTAAAATGTGCAGCTGTTATTAACAAAAACATTTACTTGAAAATTTCAAATGTGATTGTTCATTTGAGGATCATCTTCATCACACATGTCCATAATTGCTCAGATCTCCTCCCAAGCATGTATTTCAGTGTGTTTAGACTAATAACTCCCATTCTGTGCTCTTCGATGTATCTAGTGGGGTTTCTTTGATGGTTTTCCCGTCTTGCCCCTCCTATTGGTATGCATAACTTGCGCAGTCAAGATAAAGAATACCCTTTATCTGCGTTGAAATCTTCAGAGCGTATGTTTTCTCTTAGAGCATTGATGATGTCGCTTTTGTCTATAGAAAACCTATTCTCGGTCGCAACATTACTCGTCAGTGCAACCGCTCTCTCATTACCCTTCACCTCAGAATGATCTGGGACACTGATGAAGATTAGTGACTGGATTGGAGTGACAAACAAGAAGCATATAAACTGCTTAGAACAGATTTTTGGTGACATGTACAGGATGTTTCAAAAAGAAATATAAGAGCAACAGGTGGCCAAGTAGTTTGCTCACAGGCCTCTCAAGCGTTTAATCCCTTGTACGCCCGTGTGGTGCGGGGCCCAAGGAAGAAAAGAATAGTACCTCTGCAACCTATAATGCATGTCAGAGGCGACCGATGTGAGGCCTTATGGATGCTACCTAGTAAATAAAAGCAGCGCAGAAATTGGATGTGCTTGGCCTACTAGCAGGCGCATAACTGGCACAACGTACAATTGCTCTTAGGCTCAGATCACATACAAATCACACAGAGTGGTTGACAAGTGGTCGATATGGGCGTTCAAGAAGAAGATCCTTATAAGTTAATGTTATTTTTGTTTCTAAAATGGGTATAAAGGCGAAGGATTGACTTTATTGCACTGGGGGTTTCCTCTATATGGCTCTATCCCTGTTTTCAGAAATAGCATGCCATCTGTTAAGTGTGCTGCTCAAAGCATGAACTTCTTAGCTCCAGCAATAATCCTAGGGATCTCATGAGAAAAATTCTACATGTAACCTGGTTGGCAGATTTGAACCCACAATCTTCAAAATGACAGGCAAATATCTTAACCACTTCACCATAGAGACACTCAATTTTATTTATGTTCAGATGTTCTTCTTCTTCCGTTCGCCCAATCTGAATTCAGGCGTAGTATAGCGCTTCTGACTGATTTATGCATGAAGCATGCTTTCCTTTTTTATCAGTGTCCTCCGCTATACAGGCATGCCTTCTCCAACTTCAGAGGTATGTTCAGGTGTAAAATAAACAACACAAACTGCACACAGATTGATGATACATGACACTAGGGTCAAGCAGTCTTTATTCTCATCCTTTTCTGTGTTCAGGTGTAAAATAAACAACACAAACTGCACACTGATTGATGACACTAGAGTCAAGCAGTCTTTATTCTCATCCTTTTCTGTGTTCAGGAATTTGCTCATGCTTGTCCTTCAGGGTCAAGTTTTCATTTGTTCCTGATCAGGTGATGACTCCCATGTTTTCTTCTTTGAACGCTCAACATCGACCACTTGTCAACCACTCTGTGTGATTTGTATTTGATCTGAGCCTAAGAGCGATTGTACATTGTGCCAGTTATGCACCCACAAGTAGGCCAGCACATCTGATTTCTGCGCTGCTTTTTATTTACTAGGATAGCATCCCTAGGGCTTACGACATGCATTGTAGGTTGCAGTGGTACTATTCTTTTCTTCCTTTGCGGGCCCCGGCACCACACGGGTGACTCCATGTTTTTGAGGCGTATCATTCATTTTCATCTTAGTTGTAGCTGATTGTAACAATTAATTTCAGTTTAAACCATTCACCCATTAGAGTCGATAGACCAGCTCGCAGTATTTTGTAAGATGACGCAAAGACAGTGTACTGGCAAATTCAGATTACATTGCGGTATAAATGCTTCCGAAGTTAAAAATAATTACAGAGCGAAAGGATTAAATATGGACGTTTGATTCTACGCAGAAAAAAAAGCATCGCAGAAATTGAATGTGCTGGCCTACTTGTCGACGCATAACTTGTACAACATACAATCATTCTTAGGCTCGGATCACATACAAATCACAAATAGTGGTTAACAAGTGGTCGATAGGGAGCATAAGAAGAAGTTTGACTGCATTCAATCCATTGTGCATAATTCTTATTTATATATTTCATTTCAGGTCAAAGTATATGAGACCAGAGGTGAAAAATTTCAAAATTTTCTTTGTTCACACCGTAAGTTTGGATTTCTGTATTAGAAAGAACAAAAAACTGGTCTGTTTTTAAATATTATTTTGGTAACTGTCATTATTGTCAGTAATACCACTTTTTAGGGCAGTCTAGGACAGGGAGGACATGAGCCTGTTGAATATAATGGCCACATGGCTAGTGCAGTGATTGTAAAACTGGTCAGGTTATGATTTTTTCTTTATGCCCCAGACATAAAAAACTCCTTGGACTTTAATTGCATATCCTTTACAGGACTTTGCGAATCAACCCAAATTTTTAACGCTGTTTGTGATTTTTCTAGGCATTCTGAGCAGTAGTGCCATCGTCCTTTGTAAAAATCCACACGAAACAATTTGCATCAAACTGTCCCAGCGTGATTCGAACTCAGAACATCGGGTTAATACACTATCCCTAAGCCACAGACGCCACCTCCTTGGACTTCCTGGAAATTGAACCCGGTCTCCCATATAGGAGCCACGCTCTAATCCATTCTGTCATATTTTGGTAAAAATAGTTTATATATATATATCTAAGTCAGACAAAAATCCTAGATCAAAATATTTTGTGATTTTCAATTCTTATTTGCATGTTCATTTCTTCCATTTTTCATAGATTGTTCCATTCTTGCTTGAAAACCTTAGTACTGTGGTTTTACACACACAAAAACAATAATACACAGCAACGTTTCGACCAAAAGGACTTTATCAAAGGATACAACAGAAGTAATGACATTCACTTCTTATACTCGCCCGAGTGGTTACCGGGGCCCAAATTTGGGGTGTAAAGGTAGAACCACTATTACCTGCCACGCATGTCGTAAGAGGCAACTAAGGAGGTTTGGCTGAAATCGGATGCACATGTCCTAAACGTGTACAAGTCTATGTGTTTAGGGGCCTACCAAACCAATGTGCAATGTATACACGTTCTTGGCAAAGATCAAACATATCACAAAGAGTGATTAAAATTGGTCGTAAGAACGAATGCAAAGAAGAAGAAGATTTCTTATACAAACAACATATAGACTCAGACAATAAATCCATAAGCTGTCTGATTCTATGTGTTGTGTTGCGTTTAAGAAGTGAATGTCTTCACGTCTGTTGTATCCTTTGCTAGATAAAGGCCTTTTGGTCAAAATTTTGCTGTATATTGTTATTTGTAAAACTACAAAACTTAGTTTTTATGTGTTATTTACGTACATTGCTACATAGTTTTACTACAGTCTTCCCTCTTCTTCTGCTTCATATGCTTGATGTGACCAAAGTATGTAATTTTCCTGTATAGTATGTTTGTAATTTTTCTGTATAGTATGTTGTTTATCAGCCAATTCTCTTTAACATTTAGTTCTTTCAGGACATCAGTATTCTTTTTTTTTCTGTCATATATATATTCTTCTTCTTTGCGTTCGTTTTACGACCAATTTTAATCACTCTTTGTGATATGTTTGATCTTTGCCAAGAACATGTATATGTTGCACATTGGTTTGGTAGGCCCCTAAACACATAGACTTCTACACATTTAGGACATGTGCATCCGATTTCAGCCAGTCTTCCCTTATATTGAAAACCTTACAGATTTTTATCTTTCTTCAGCCAAACCGAACCTACTACCTGGAGAGTCGCCAGCCTGATGCCCAGCTGTGGGTAAAGCAAATCAAGGATGTATGGAATAAGTACTATGGCAGTGAGAAGGAAAAAAGTCACAAATGAAATCTCAAGAATGACTGAGAGAGCAACAGTATAAAACATAAATTGTATACTAGTATAGTATGTAGCAGTTATATTAAGTAGTCACATGGATATTTGTGGAGAGAATATATTCTCAAGATAGCATTGTTAGCTTGATTGCTAGGACCATCATCATTGCACTTCGATGAGTTACCATATGCGCTCCGATCTCTTTCTTACACAGAAAGATCTCAGCAGCAGTACACATACTCCATAGTCCCTGCGAATGTCCCCAAGTGGTACTCAATTTAAACTAGGTTGTCCTGGATGAAGACCTTTTGCATGAAGGCTTGCTTACCTTATCAGTGTCACGTTATCTCTGAAATCAGAAAAGGTACACCTGTATGGTGGGGGAACACTGATAATAAGGAAAGCAGGTCTTCACGCAAGAATCAGAAGCGTCATAGTAGGTGACCTGACTGTGCCTGAATTCATAGCAGGCGGACGCAAGAAGAAGTGTCTGTTGCCATTCTGGTGAACCTTATTCTGACTTTTGATGTACTTGTAATTTAGATTCCCAAATAAAGGATCATGAAATCTGTAGTGCAGCCTCATACCATCTCTCTCTCTCTCTCTCTCTCTCTCTCTCTCTCTCTCTCTCTCTCTCTCTCTTTGCCTTTTCCGGTTGGGGCATAGGACCTCAACCAACTCATGCCAAGTCTTCCTATCTCTAGCTATCTCCTGCAGCTCCTCTCAGCTCTTCTTTATATTGTTGATCTCCGCCTCCAAATCTCGTCTCCATGTATTTCTCGGCCTCCCTTCTTTCACTGTCCTCAGGGTTCCAGGCAAGGACCCTTCTTGTTATATTCCCCTCCGGTTTTCGCAAAGTGTGTCCTATCCAGCGCCAGCGTCTTTTTTAACCTGTTCGTTCACTGGAATCTGTCTTGTTCTCTCCATAAGTTCCTCATTTGTGACCCTATCATACCATCTTATTCCTCTATTCTGCGCAGACACCAGTTGATGAATGTTTGCAATTTATGCGCTATTGTTTTAGTTGTTCTCCATGTTTCTGACCCTCATACCATTTGCACACCGGAAAATGTTTTGGACCTAAGTTGACCTCGAACCTCAGAATTTGCATGGCACGTGGTTACTGGTGAAGCATGTTACCGACTTTGCTATCGCTGTCTGGTACACTGAACTTACAGTTTATGATCCTTCATAAGCACTAGACAATTGATCTCAGCTACCCTGAGATCAGAGAGCCGCTGTAGCGTAGTTGTTAGTGAATTCGCTTCGCAAGGCTGGTGGTCTGGGTTCAGCTCCCATAATGCGCGTGGAATTTTTCCAGACCGAACGGCTCTCAGGTCGACCCAGCCTCAACTGGGTACCAGACATGCTCTGGGAAAGTAAAGCGGCTGGCGTGATGCTGACCACATCACCCAACATGTGCCGACGGTCAATGAATAATATAGGCCTAACACTCTATTGACCTATATACCACAAGGTATGAAAGGGTTCCTTTACTCTTTTTTTTACTACCCTGAGATGAGGAATTACTAAAGTAAAGTTGTCACTCCCTTCACCATGGGACATAAACCAAATACTTCTAGAGCATGGAACAAGCACTGTAACTTAGCAAGAGTTCTCTAAAATTACTCTGTGTTTTCTTCTTCTTTCAACGCTCCATATCGACCACTTGTTAAACCACTCTTTATGATTTGTATGTGATCTGAGCCTAAGAGCAATTGTACATTGGGCCAGTTATGCGCCTACAAGTAGGCCAGCACATCTGATTTCTCGACAGTTTTTACTTACCAGGGTAGCTACCCTAGACACCTACCTCAGTCGCCTCTTACAACATGCCTTGTAGATCACAGTGTTACTATTCTTTGCTATCCTTCCGAGCCCGACAACACACAGCACTCTATGTTTTCTAAAATTACTCTGTGTGATATTATTGATAATTGAGTTTTTTTTATTAGCATTGTTTATTTTAGTGTGGCCTTATTTACACTTGTTCAAAAGTGATATTGTTGTTGGTGTAAATTGTCTATGTGATAAATTGTCTTCTCATAAGTGATAAATTGTTTTTACAAAATATACAGCTTTTTCTTACCAGGTGCTGTATTCATAATAAACACCTTTTTTGTTACCAGGTGCTGTTTTCATAATAAACACCTATATTACCAGGTGTTCTCATAATAAACACCTTTATTACCAAGTGCTGTTTTCATAATAAACATATGTAATGCCATGTAATGTTATCGTAATAAAAAATTATTGTCATGTGGTGTATTCATAATAAACACTTTTATTGTTATGTGCTGTTGTCACAATAAACTTTATTTTTACATGTTTCACCATCACAATAAACACCTTTATTACCAGGTGCTGTTGTCATTATAAACATCTTTATTACCAGGTGCTGTTGTCATTATAAACATCTTTATTATCATGTGCTGTTGTCATTATAAACATCTTTATTATCATGTGCTATTATCGTAGACAAAACACTTTTTTGTAACCAGATGCTGTTATTATTGGTTTAAAGGATTTTAAAGCCGAAGGATTGACTTCATTGCACCAGGTTTTACCCCATATGGCTCTGTCCCTCTCCGCAGGAATAATGCGCCACCTGCCGAGAGTATTGCACAGAGCATGAATTCCGTAGCTCCAGCAACATCCTAGGGTCTTGGAAAAACTGCACTCATGAACAGAACGGCGCGGTCCGGATTCGACCCACGACCTTCGACTCACAAGGCAAAGGGCTTAACCACTTAGCCACAGAGACCCCCAATGGTTATTATTGGTATTTATAATGAATAAAGGCCCGCGTGCCCAGCGTGTTCGTAGCGCGTTGGACTACGGGTGACTAGTCCTCTGTAAGTGCGGGTTCAACCCAGCGACTGGCAGAAAAGCTACAGGTTCTCCAGATTTACGGTGTTCGTGGCACCAAGCCGAAGGGTTACGATGTCCATGATATGCCAAGAGCTCCCAAAGTGTTTCTATCAGAAAAAATAATAATGAATAAAGTAGATGAACTAGCAAACATTAGACGCCCGCAGTTTGATGAAAATCCAAAGGGGCTGGATATGACTGACTTTATAATATTGTCAATAACTTTAACTCCTTGTCTTTATAATATTGTCAATAACTTTAACTCCTTAACTTTATAATATTGTCAATAACTTTAACTCCTTGACTTTATAAATGTCAATAACTTTAACTCCTTGACTTTATAAAATTGTCAATAACTTTAACTCCTTGACTTTATAATATTGTCAATAACTTTAACTCCTTGACTTTATAATATTGTCAATAACTTTAACTCCTTAACTTTATAATATTGTCAATAACTTTAACTCCTTGACTTTATAATATTGTCAATAACTTTATACAATGCTTTCAAATTTAGATGCAAACAGCTACCATGAACACAAAAAGCAATGTTCAACTTAACCCTTTTCCAATTATTTTACATAAGCCAACCTGACTTGACAATATAGTCATAGAAAACTAGTCCTACAGAGATGAAGTGTCTACACGAATGCTGATTAACAAGAAGATAAACCTTGAAAATGAAGCATCATAAAAAAGTACAACATCAGTACTGACTTATCAAATCAATAATTAAATGGTTGTCTATAAGCGATTACCACCAGACATTTGCACCCTAAAGCAATACTGTTCCTAACTTATAAAGCAAAAACCGACTCATATAAAATGGACCTCAGAATAAAGGCGACAATAGACTCTCTCTTAAAGCGAATACTTAAGCCCGTTTTAGAAATCTCTTACTGACCTGGCTTATGATGTCATAAGTTTAGAGAAAGAATAACTTTAACTCCTTGACTTTATAATATTGTCAATAACTTTAACTCCTTAACTTTATAATATTGTCAATAACTTTAACTCCTTGTCTTTATAATATTGTCAATAACTTTAACTCCTTGTGACCAAACCCTACACTATGTGGATTTGGTTGGACACCTTTACCAGGAGCCACACTAAAGGGTGTTTTTTTATTCTAAAAATAATGAGTTGTAAAAACATGGTAAATGCTTTTGCTCTCGTCGACTAAAGTTAATCAACATGAAACTGATGCTTTGGGCTGCTGCTGGATTTGTTGCGGAGACGGAGCATCTATGAACATGTTTGGAGTTTGCAACATCTAGGATCTTACAAAACTCTACTGTCATTTTTTTCCAGTTCGCCTGCGTTGAATTCAGGTGTAGTCATGGTGCCTCTGATTTTTGTGTGAAGGTTTGCATTCCTTATCACTAGTGTCCCTGGCCATTCGGACGAGCTCTAATCTGGCTTCAGAAGTAGTTGTAATTTATTCATGGTCAGTCTAGTCAAATGATGTACTCAAAGTTCTGTAGCTAGACTCAACCATGGCATGTCATCCTTAGAAATTGATTTCTATCTATTTTATGTTCTCTATATGACACCCTGTTGTGTCGTTGTGATAAAGGCCTGTCAAAACTGTGTTTATCGTCACTTTCTGATTTGAAACATAGTGTACATGTTTCATACCAGTTCTGCAGCTTCCTATTTTGATACATGTCATCACTTCGTGTGTTCCATCATCGCAGACTCTGATTTGCTGTCATGAATAAACAGGTATGTGTGGTCATGAGAGAAGAAAGAGGTTTGCATCATTCTTCAGCGATCTCTGTTCATGAGCTTAGTTTACTGTGGACCACAAACTGGGCAGTCAGCTTCAAGTTTCTACAAAGCTTTGTTTTTAGGTCGACTGGGTGTGGCCACATGTTGCTTCTCAGCTCACACTGGAGAGGACAGTCTTGCAGGACATGCTCTGGTGTCTGTTCCGCCTGCTGACACTGGCAGAGAGTTGTTTGACTTATTCCTAGTCTATGTAAGTGTTTGTTGAGTCTGCAGTGTCCGGTATGTAGTTGAAATATAATGACCTGGTCTGTTCTGCTTAGGTCTTTGAGGGAGTATTTTCCATAATCATATACAGTGTTTGTCTTCCAGTCTACTACAGATTTTCTCATAATCATATCCAGTGTTTGTCTGCCAGTCTACTGCAGATTTTCTCATAATCATATCCAGTGTTTGTCTTCCAGTCTACTGCAGATTTTCTCATAATCATATCCAGTGTTTGTCTTCCAGTCTACTTCAGATTTTCTCATAATCATATCCAGTGTTTGTCTTCCACCAAGCTTTTTTTAGTCATATGCCATGTTTGTCTGCAGTCACTGAGCATTTGCAGTAATCTATAGTGTCTGTTTCCCTGCGCACTGGCAGAGATTTTCATAATTCATCTATTCAGTGTTTGTCTCTCAGTTACGCAGATTTCTCATAATGACCAGTGTTTGTCTTAGTCTCTTGAGAATTTTCTCATAACTTCCAGTGTATTGTCTCCAGTCTACTTTCAAAATTTTCTCATAATCTTATCCAGTGTTTGTCTTCCAGTCTACTGCAGATTTTCTCATAATCATATCCAGTGTTTGTCTTCCAGTCTACTGCAGATTTTCTCATAATCATATCCAGTGTTTGTCTTCCAGTCTACTACAGATTTTCTCATAATCATATCCAGTGTTTGTCTTCCAGTCTACTCAGATTTTCTCATAATCATATCCAGTGTTTGTCTGTATACGATTTTGACCTCTGAAAGACAAGGTGTAAATTAGTCTTTGAGCATTTGCCTCCTAGCAAAGACATCCGCACTCTCACTGTCTGCCCAAGCACATTTAGATGGAATCTTACTGCATCATTCAAAAGCACTTATAGCCGGAGATCGGTAAGGAGAACATACTGCGATTGCTCTGCAACCGTCTTGTGGGTTGCATTACATTTCCCCCATATCTGTTCAGAGGGCGTTCCAAAAAATATTTCTGTAGCGATTTGTTTCAAAAGATTCCATTTTGTTTTTTTAATCTTTGTTTTATGGTCCACGATTCACAAGTTAAAAAAAAATTGTTGTATCAATCAAAACATGCCAGCGAGAGTTAGAAAAGATATAAACAGTACGTTAAATGCATTTGAAAAAAAGATGTATGCGAAAAATAATGAACATAAAATGGGACAAATTCAGAAGCAGTGATGAAATCTGAGAAATGTTTGGTCAACCACTAGCATCAACTATTGCAAGAAAGAAAAAAATGGGGATATGTTGGGTATACTCTGAGAAGAAATGTTATAAGAATCACAAAGCAAGCATTGAAATGGAAGGCAAATGGTTCAAGAAAAAAAAGGATGCATCTGAGAAACCATGAATTAAACTTTATTGAGAGAGGTCAGAAATATCAAACTCAATTCCATAGAAAAGATTTAATAAGTTGCAGAGTATAGACTGGTATGAAGAAAATGCTTGAAAGGTCATATGTTTTAGTTTAGATGTCGAATCACCATCACTGCAAGTTGAACCAATTAGTCCATAAGTGCTCTGATCTTCTGAGTATGTCTCTAAGCGTGTGGTAACTAATGACACCGGTTCTTTGTTGGTTTACTATTCTTCTTTAGCTACCAGCATAGTGTTCTTGTCTAGCTACACACATTTGAGTTGAAATTTTTGCAGTCTGGTTAGTGTTGTAGATTCACCACTATTACTGGAATCGTTAACGATTCATATATAACGAACAACAGATGTGGGTACATGCATTCCTTAGTGAATTACATAAGTCTGTGTTCCATTTCTTCATATACTTTGAGAAACTGTACCTATGACGTCTTCTTCTTCTTTGCGTCGTTCTTTACGACCAATTTTAATCACTCTTTGTGATATGTTTGATCTTTGCCAAGAACATGTATGTGTTGCACATTGGTTTGGTAGGCCCATAAACTTCTACACGTTTAGGACACATGCATCCGATTTCAGCCAAACCTCCTTAGTCGCCTCTTACGGCATGCGTGGCAGGTAACATTGGTTCTATTCTTTACACCCCAAATTTGGGCCCGGTAACCACTCTGGTGACTTATGAAGTAAGAGAAGGCATGCATGTATAGCGGGGGCACTCATCCGTGTGTTGCAGGGGAGTGCAGGAGAAGTAAAGACTAGTAACACTGCTATCTACAGGGCATGTCGTAAAAAGCGACTGAGTTTGGGGCCTAGGGAAGCTACCCTAGTAAATAAAAAGCATCACGAAAATCAGATGTGCTGGCCTACTTGCAGGTGCATAACTGGCATAATGAACAATTTCTCTTAGGCTCAGATTATATACTTCTTCAAACATTCCATATCGACCACTTGTTAACCACTATTTGTATGTGATCTGAGCCTTAGAGAAAGTGTTCATTGTGCCAGTTATGCACCTATACGTAGGCACATTCGATTTCTGCTGTGCTTTTTATTTAGGTCCTACCTCAGTCTCCTCTTACGCCATGTCTTGTAGGTCGCAATCGTACTATTCTTTGCTTCCTTGCAGCCCGCACCACACGGGTAGAGATTACATACAAATCACGAGTGGTTTAACAAGTGATCGATATGGAGCATTCAAGAAAATAAGGCGTGGAGGGGGAGGCACTTATAAGGAAAGCTTCTTCATGAAAAATCAGTCAGATGCCTCATACCAGACGCCCTGATTATGCATGAATTCTCTCTCTCGCGCGCGTGATCACCACTTAGACTGATGTACCAGATTTCCCCATAAATCTCATGTGGAAATCTAATTCATGCAGCATTAGCATAGGTGTGTTTCCGTCACATCTTCAGCGCCATTTGGAGCTCTGGTGCTTATCCTTCGGTGATGTGTCCGGTTTTAGCCAATGTTTACTGGGTTTGCCCTCCGTCAGCATTTGGCTGTCCCCAGCCTACCTGCAAGGCAGCAGGTTATGCATGAATTCATAGCAGATGAACACAGAAGAAGAAGAAGACCAACTTGTGAACAAAGTACATAAAAATAACAATGAAACTTACTAATCTTGATATCAACTTTGTGAAATCTGAGAACTTTTATTAAGTCAAAAGTAAACATGTGTGTGTGTGTGCATATGATAACAGATACTTGATGACAAGAAACAAACAAATGAAGTCACATGGCAATTTGTGAAACAAGAATTCTTACTCAATTTATAAACAGTAATATATTTATCTATAAACTATAAAGAAACCAATCTATCGGAAACTATCTGAAACCGATTTTCACAAATTTAACATGACTAATGATTTGGTTTCCGCTGGGGCTTGCAAGGGGAGCTGAGAATAGCAATACTGTGACCTACAAGGCATGTTGTAAGAGGGCCTAGGGAAGCTCCTTGTGGACCAGGAGCCACACTAAGTGGCGTTTTTACTCTATAACTGCTTTTACCTTGGTCCACTAAGAGTTAAGAAATAAAAAGCATAGCGGAAATCAGATGTGCTGACCTACTTGTAGGCGCATAACTGGCACAATGTACAAATGCTCTTACACAAATGCTCATACACAAAGAGTGGTTTAACAAGGAGTTGATATGGAGCACTTGAAGGATTGTTTTCTAGAGCCAGACACTGCATCCCTCTTTGGGGGACTACACACAAGCTGCATGGGCCCGTAGCAGTCAGCAACTCGTAGATAACTGCTAGCGCCAGGGTCAGCGTAAGAACAAAGCTGACCAAGACTCTACTTCACCTCCATGTGGTGGCCCAGGAAACAGATGATGACCAAGAACAGCGTAAGAACAAAGCTGACCAAGACTCTACTTCACCTCCATGGCGGCCGAAACAGATGACGACCAAGAAGTCTTGCTACATTTGTGTAGATCAAAGATGGAGAAGTTAACTGGGTACCCAAAAATGCTATTCTGAAGTCGGATGTGTCAGACTGAAAGGTGCAGATACCACATCTCATGCTGAAAACTGCGGCATACGCATTGCATACTCCGGACTACATCATGCTATAATGAGCGGGAGTATGAGAACGAACACGGAGTATGAGAATGAGCAGGAGAGACGATGTATGGAACGAACACGGAAGAATAATTTTTGTGGGGGTCTTTAGTTTATCATGAAAATAAAGAATAAAAAATGTATGCTAGTTAAAGATCGCCAGAGTGGTTACCTGGACCCAATTCATGGATGTAAAGAATAGAACCACTGTTACCTGTCATGCATGTGAGGCTAGCTACCCCACCCGTTAAAAAAGACTAGATAGCTACAGAAACCACACCCAGGGAAGAAAAGGACCCGGCAAGGGCAAGAGAATGGAGAGAGTGAGAGATCTGGAAAGATGGCTTCGGATATGTACATTCAGTCCATTCGGCTTGGTTAGACCTGACAAGACTCTCACCGATATAGCCTGAAGGATACTAAAGGCATACAAACCCTCCAACCACGATAAGGTAGGCTAATGTGAGGGCCTGGATGGGAGGCCTTGGATATGAGGGGCCTTGGTTGCGGACATATGCCTCCTAGGGTAAAGAAGAATTACATAAGATAGTTTTGAAAATAACAAATTTATTACTGCATATAAATGTGCAAATGATGGGCACCTTGCGTAGCCCTTAAATAGTAGATCAAATATAACATATATCATATTTTAAACGTATTTGAATAGAGATCTAGTGAGAAAATGTACAAAACTGGAATGAAAAAAACTCTCAGACTTATCTGCAAAAATATTGATACTCTTGTAAATACACATGCAAAAAATAGCTTTTTCTCTTTGTGGTAAATAAATAAGTATCAGTAATTTTATAGTTTCGGAGTAGTAGGTCTTAGCATTTGGTGGTTAGGTGGTCAGTTTACTTTCTTGCTTCCTTTCTTTCGTTTGCTTGAAATATTGTTTATATTCCACGTTGTCTCTTGTATAAACTTCACTGTTGTAGCTCACACAGAGGTCTGTGTCCTTCGATGTAGAGGGTCCGACCCTGCACCTGCCTGAGTGTCTGTCACAGGGCCAGTGTCATAATGTTTAGTATATATAAACATACTGTGACAAAAGAAACATAGAAATATACTAACATATGTGTTAGTGCATGGCAACCTGATTGCTATAGTGTGCCTCTTGGCTGGTTGCCTCCGGCTTCAGCATTTACTTTCTTGCTAACTTCCATTCACGATACCAATCAGTCAAACATTCATTTATAGCATACTTGAATAAAGTGTAAGTGAACTAGGGAGTTGGTCATAAGATGTGATTGTGATGACCAGAAGTCAGGGTTATCAGAAATCCTTCCTTCCTTCTTTTCATTCGCTTGAAATATTGTCTATATATTCAACGTTGTCTCTTGTATAAACTTCAGTCTTTTGTAGCTCACACAGAGATCCGTGTAGTTTTCTGTCTGGTGTTGTTTCATTAGGCCACTGAGTTTGCCTCTTCTTTGCAGTCTGCATTTGTACCTGTCCACAAGTACACATGGCTGAATTGCCAATCTTGAATTTTGTATACAAGTGGTTTCTGAGTCGATTGTTTCCTGTTCTAAGGCGGTTATCAGAAATGACCAACACCCTGTTTCACCTCAAGAGGGTGGTTCCAGTACCAGGCTGCATCACTCTATTCTGAATCAAAGAGGATCACTGATGTGTTGGTTCGAAAACTGTAAATATTGCAACCTCCATGTGCACTACCAGCACAGAGTGGCAAACACTTTTTTCAGAACCAGAGAAGAACTAGGGAGCAATCACAGTCCATATCATTTGTACTGTCAGTGCTTTAACCAACTGACTACGCCAGCACTCAAAGAGGGTCACTGATGTGTCGGGTCAAAATCAATGGCAAACTTTACGTCAACACATATAAGTGGTGCCTAGAAAATCAACAACTCATTTACTGTGGTTGATTACTACATCCTTTAGGATATGCCCCGATTTTCATTTCATATAGGGTAATAACGGTGTTAGGCCCGTATTTTTCATTGACCATCGGAACAAGATGGACGGTGTGGTTAACATCACGTCAGCCACCTGTACTTCCCAGTGCTTTTCCTGGTACCCAATTGAGGCTAGGTCAACCCAAGAGCTATTACGGTTGGATCAAATTCCACACCCACTATGGAATTAAACTCAGACCACTATCATAAGAAGCTATTTCACTAACACCTACGCTACTGTAGCACTCCCAGCACAGTGTGACAAATGCTTTTTTTCCAGGACCAACGAATAACTAGGGATCAATCACAATCCATATCATTTGTACTGTTAGTGCTTTAACCGACTGACCATGCCAGCACTCAGTGCCACATGCAAAACAATAAAAGAAAATGAAAAAACTGATGATAATTACATTCATGATTTCAGAATTCAAATTAAGAACTACATTACACAAAAGTTCTGTAATAAACTTGAGCAAATAAATAATTGTAGATGACCATTCTTCCCCTGTAGATTTACAATTAGCATTTTAGAGAAACAATTGTTATAAGAAAAGAGATATGTTGGACATACTTTGAAAAGAAATGACCACAGAATATCAAAGCAGGCATTGAAGTTTGATGCAGAGGGTTCAAGAAAGAGAGGATGACCTAAGGAGACCCTGAAATAAACTTTGCTGAGAGAGGCAAGAAATATTGGTCTCAGTCCCATGGAGGATACTTTGTTATTATGTGTTTCACCTGGATAGAGCGGGATAGAGAAATTGCTTGCAGGCCCTATGTAACATATAACTGTACGAGAGGAATTATGATTATTTTATAGAAAGATATCGCCTGTCTGCCCAGCGTGTTTGTAGCGCGTTGGACTATGGGTGACTATCCCTCTGTGTGTATGGGTTCAATTCCGCGGGATGGCAGAATAAGCCATAGATTCCCCAGATTTACGGTGTTCGTGGCACCGAACCGAAGGGTTACGATGTCCATGGCACCGAGCGGAAGAGCTGAAAAGCTCAAGTGCTTCTGGATCGAAAAAAAAATAGAAAGATATCCAGTTGCATCTGTTTGTAGATGCTTAGTTTGGGATAGTAAATCTCTGGTTGTATGGGGCACATATCAAACCATACCATAGAATAGGACAGAATGTTCGCACAGAAACTGCTTTGTATACCATGTGGTATAATGAATAATATGGCACCAGACCTGTATTGTTCTTTGACCAGCAGCCACTCTTGTGTTGCCGGGGAACAAAGAATAGTAACAATGCGACCTACATGGCGTGTCATAAGAGGCGGCTGAGGTAAGCTACCTTAGAAAATAGAAAGCGCAGCAGAAATCTGATATGCTGGCCTACTTGTAGTCGTATAACTGGCACAACGTACAATCGCTTTTCGACTCAGATCACATACAAATCAAAAAGAGTGGTTAACAAGTGGTCGATATGGAGCGTTCAAAGAAGACCAGCAGTAAACTATGGGTGATGTGGTCAACATCAGGTCGGCTGCCTTTTACTTCTCACAGCAGTGGTTACTAAGCACCTATGTTGCCTGTCTGCCCAGCGTGTTCGTAGCGCGTTGGACTACGGGTGACTATCCCTCTGTGTGTGCGGGTTCAATTCCGCGGATGGCAGAAAAAGCCACAGATTCCCCAGATTTACGGTGTTCGTGGCACCGAACCGAAGGGTTACAATGTCCATGGCACCGAGCCGAAGAGCTGAAAAGCTCAAGTGCTTCTGGATCTAAAAAAAAAAAAAAAAAACCCACCTATTTGAATAATACACCAATAGTTGGTAAGGAAAATATGAGAAGATTAACTGTGTCTAAAGTAAACAAGTAGATAAAATGAAGAGATATCAAAGAAACAGAGCTCCATCTGTAGGGCTGGAACTGAACTGATTATGTTGCTATAAGAGACAAAGGTGTTATCACTAGAACAGCAACGATATGGAACCTAGAGGGAAGATAAAAGAGAGATCAACCAAAGACAACTTTGTGCACAATAATGAACAATATAATTTGAAATACGAAAAACTCAAGGGTCCTTTACGAAGGACAACTACAACTTCTATATCCTTCTATCTATATCATAGGCTCCCAAAGTGGGCGGAATTTCCTACTTCATGTATATAAACATTTGAAAATTGACCATGTATGACAGAAATATATATCAATTTCTATGTCAAAGTGAAAATAGAGCATGTATACGGGAAGGGAGAGGGGGAAGCATCGGCAAACTGTTATGATTTGGGGGTGTGTGTGGCGTTACAAAGTTTATATCGTGCAAAGTGGGCGGTGGGTTGAAAAAGTTTGGGAATCTACGTTCTATATCATCTTCATGTCATAGTCGACACATAAGACATTCACAAGTGATCCCCATTGTTGCTGGTCTGCTAACATTCTATCTCATTTGGGGGTTTCTGTGGTGTAGAGGTTGGTGCTTGCATCTTGCTCCAAATGTACTTATTACTCTTCCATGTGGAGTCATTGAGATATTTTTTCAAGAGATCCCTGATATCTTCTTCTTCTTCTCCTTCTGCGTTCTCACTAGATTGGGATTTCAGATTCTCTAATAAAGACAGCCGTCTGTCTCAGATTATCAGCCACGCCATACAGTTTGTCTTGGACGATAGTGTAAGTGGGCCACCTCTTTCTTCTCAAGTCTGCATACTTGGGGCAGTTCTGTAGGATATAATTCCTATGATTTCTGCTTCCGACCTCTTCCTGCAGTAAGTTTTGGCCACCCTCGTGATGGTAGGTCTGACATTCTTACTGCGTGGCTAAATCTCAGAGACAGATTGGCAACCGTAGAATCCGTTATCCCATTCCTCATTGTGAGGGTCGTTACTTACTTACTTAATCCCGCGTGCCTAGTGACACATGGGGCTTCAGAAAGGACTATCCATGCTCTCCTGTCCTGTGCAACCTTCAGCGCAGAGCCCCACGTCAGAGATGCGGTGTCCAGTTCCTCTTCCATCATGCGCCTCCATGTTGTCCGTGGTCTGCCTTTCTTTCTCTTTCCTCTGGTGTCCAAGTGAGGGCTATCCTTGCAGGCATTTCTTGTCTCATTCTCATAACATGTCCGAGCCATTTCCATCTTCTCTTTTTGAGTATGTCATTCATTGCCTCTTGTCTTGTGTCTTGGAGTAGTTGGTTATTGGATATTTTTACTGGCCAAAAGATTCCCAAGATTCTGCGAAGACAAGAGTGGTGGAAAACTGACAGCCTGCTAGTATCTCCTTTGGTCATCCTCCAACACTCCGATCCGTAGAGCAAAACTGGCAAAACAATGCTTTTATAGAGTTTAAGCTTTGTGGTCCTATTGTAGATTTTGGACTTCCATACTGGTTTCATTCTGGCAAAGCGGTTCTGGCCTTACTTAGACGTGATTTTATATCTTCCTCTGTGCCACCATTTAGTGTCAGTACGCTACCAAGATATGTAAACTGCTCAACCCTTTCCAGTGTTTCATTTTCTAACATTACTGGTTGTTGGATTTCACTGTTTGTCATAATGTGAGGGGTCGTTGCACCATGTTATGCGCCTTACGGCCTGGTGCATCCGTTTCTGCAAGCATTTGTTTCGGTTAGCATTCCCTAGCGGACACATGCATCCGATTTCAGCCAAACCTCCTTAGTCGCCTCTTACGACATGCATGGCAGGTAACAGTGGTTCTATTTACATCCCAAATTTGGGCCCCGTAACTGCTCGGGATCCCGATATCAGTGTAGGTGAGATCGAGTCCCTAGTCCTATCAAAGATGGGTGATAAAAAGTAGGTCTCCTGTTCAAGTTGAGCATGTAAAAGAACCCGTAGCAGTCTAAAATCGAGAAGAGGATCGCTGAAAAGCCCTGGCAAAATTCATTTGAAAAATTAAAAAAATAAAATTCCTACAAAATATTTTCACACCATCTTCTAAATTACATCATGGATCCTCGCCGGTGCTACAGAGTTCGTGCACTTCCGCTGATATTTTCCTGTGTATGAAAGAGATCGGAGCACACATGATTACTCACCGAAGTGCAATGATGATGGTTCTATGTATCAATCAATCAAATGAGGTGTAATGGTCACCATTTGTATTGCTGGTTTTTGGTGACAGGACAAAAGAAAACAAACTAATGAACCAGTATCTCAAAACGAATCTGTCTGTATAACAAACAGTGGAAACTTGTTATAAGAACGCTATGATGTATCTAAGATCATTAAGGAGATAGAATAGAAAAGGAAGATATGACATTTGGACCAAGTGCCAGCACCTGCCCTCAATTATTTCGGTATGAAATAGCACCGTACAACATTATTGTTAAAACAAATTCAATAAATTAAAGAAGATAAAAAACACTTATAGCATGTATTCCGAGTTAGATGGACCAACACGCCTAAATAGCGGTATTACAAGAGAGAAAATATATGCTGTTGATACGCAGTGTGCAGTTTGGGTTTTTAATTTTCACCCATCAGAAAGATTTGAAATGCTCTCGACTTTACAGCGACGTGAACTTTGTTCTCAAGAAAAAGACAGTACTTAACGATATGCTATCTGCTTCTCTTCTGAACTTGTTCTCAAGAAAGAAGACCAGTACTTTAACTGATAGGCTATCTGCTTCTCTTCTGAACTTGTTCAAAGAAAGTAGACCAGTACTTTAACTGATAGGCTACGTACCTCTCTCCTGAACTTGTTCTCCCGAAAGTAGACCAAGGCCATAACTGCTAGGCCACCTGCTTCTCTAAAGTAAGTGCTTTCACAAATTAAAACCACTTTTAACTCATCTACAAAACTTATGATCATCATTAGAAGAGACATAATTTCAAAATAACAATGAAATGACATAGAGACAACACTAAGAAGTACTGACTGCCATCAGTAAAAAAATGTACATTTGACGTTACACAAATATATTGGTAGGATTCAAGTGAGATCATCAGATATCATTTCCTCTTTGAAGTTAATCAAATCGACAGCTATCAGACAGACTATTCATATTTTTCTTCCTTTCTATTTTGCCTCACAGCGTCAGGAAAAGAAGAGATTTCTAGAACAGGTTTTTGTATGCACTTCATAAACAGTGATTTTCATCACCTCTGTTATCTCTGAGGTCCACCTTTTGATTATCAATCAAAATCACAGTCATGTTACTTAGAATTAATGTTTAACTAAGCTAGATTTTTATCCTTCAGTTTCTATGAGCGTGGATGAAGGTTGACCTAGAATTTAAATATAATCTCACAAAAAATGAGTTTAAAGGTCTTCGAATGCTCCATATCGACCACTTGTTAACCACTCTAGGTGATTTGTATGTCCGAGCCTAAGAGCGATTGTATGTTGTGCCAATTATGCGCCTACAAGTAGGCAACCACATCCATTTCTGCGATACTTTTTATTTCTAGGGTAGCTTCCCTAGACCCTTACCTTAGTCGCTCTTACCTTAGTTGCCTTGCAGGTAACAGTGTTACTATTCTTTGCTCCCATTGAGGCCCCGGTCCCACACGGGCAGTTTAAAGATGAAGAATTGATTTAGTTGCACCGGGTATTCCTTATAACTCGGCCCCCTGTATGCAGAAATGGCATGTCACCTGCAGAAAGCAGGAACTGTGAGGCTCCGACAACAATCCTAGGGATATCTAGAAAAATGTGCTCGCAGATAAAAAAAATATCGAGATGTGATTTATTTCTTGTTAAACTAATTTGTCCAAATCAAGAAAATTCAGATACAAAGCTGCCATCTGTGTGTCCCAACCATCTTAATTTAATGTCAGGAGTATCAACCCAAGACATAGCATAGGGTCTAAAGCCAAAAGATTGACTTCATTGCCCCGGGTTTACCCCATATGGCTCGGTCCTTCTCCGCAGAAATGGCACGCCAACTGTCAAGAGTATTGCACAAAGCACGAACTCTGTAGCCCCTGCAACAATCCTAGGGGTATCTGGAAAAAATGCACTTGTAAACAGAACGATCTGGATTCGAACCCACGACTTCAGAACACAAGGTGAAGGCGTAATCACTTAGCCATGGAGATCCCCAACATAGTAAAACATGCATTAGGTTAGAATAACGCAGCACTTTCTGAAACAAACATAATGCATTGGGAACTGTAAGAAAATGAAACAGAATCAAAGAAATATACCACAAAAAAAGGACAAAATTTGGACTAGACAAATCAAAACAAAGATACTAAATGTTTACAATCGGAATTGAAAAATGTGTCACCTATAAAGGACTCTGTGCAAGAAAATTCAAGTTGACTTTTCATGTTGGTAACACACTGTAGTAAAATTGTGAAAAAGTTGTTTCATGTGAAGATTAAAAGATACAATCATTATCTGATTGTGAAAGTGATGGTAAAACTCACTAGACAATCCATTATCTGCACATCCAGATTAACACATCAATTACCAAGAGCTGCAGCCAGCGCCAATTTTCAGCCCTGTTTGGCCATGCTACTTCTTCTTCACCTTCACCCTAGGGAGACACAGGTCCGCAACCAAGGTTTTCCAAGCTATCCTGTCCAATGCCATCTTTTCCAGATCTTTCCTTATTTTCTTGGATTCTGTTTCCAACTCCCAACTCAAGGTATTCCGTGTCTTCCCTTATCTCTATTACCCTGAGGGTTTCATCGGAGGGCATGTCTCATGATGCTGTTAGGAAGTCTGCTCGTGTGTGTGTCCTATCCAGCATCACTGGTTGACCTTTATCTCTTGTTTGACCTGCCATTATCCCGCTCTATCCCACAGTTCCCTGTTTGTGAGCCTGTCATACCGGTCGTAGATGGAGTATCCTGCACAGGCATCTACTGATGAATGTCTTATCGTTACTATCTATCTACATCCTCTTCATGTCCAGATTGACAGATAAGACTTCTACAAGAGACTTCCACTATTGCCGTTCTGCTGCCTTTCTACCAACCATCTCCCATGTCAGACCACACTCCTTCAACTCTCTCTCCACAGTTCTTCTCCATGTTTCCTTTGGATGTCCAGGCCTTCTCTTCCCATCCGCTATCCATCTGAGAGCTGTCCTAACCAATGCCCCCACTGGCATACGACATACATGTCCAAACCGTCATGTAACTTATCGTTACACAAGCACTTAATATATTCCCTCACATTGTTAACTTGTGAATAAAATTACATTTATTTTATCTACAAAATTACAAGTTATTCATCAAATTTCGTTAAAAAAATAAGAAAACTACATCTTAATTTGTACATACACATGCCAAGTGAAGAATTCAATCAAAATTATTTCAACCACAGTGGGTTTTTTCAATACCGTAATCAATGAGTTAATCAGTGGTTCTCAACCTTTAGCGAGATACTTCTTTCTTCTTCTTCTGCATTCTCACTAGACTGGGATTTTGGATTCTCTAATAAAAGTGCCATCTGTCTCAGATTGTGAGCCCCGCCATACTGTTTGTCTTGGATGCTGGTATGGTTGGTCCGACATTCTTCCCGGGTGGCTAAATCCGTTATCCCATTCCTCATTATGAGGGCTCATTGCACCGTGTTATGCACCTTACGGTCTGATGCATCCGGTTTCTGCAAGCATTTGTTTCCCTAAGCAGGATACTAAATTCTTCTTCGTCCAATGTTTTCAGACATCGACTTGTATACTTCTAAAGTAGTCAGCCGGAGTCCATGTCTCTATATAGATTGTCTTGGACTGACATGGTGGTTGGCCATGTAGCAGGATACAAAATTTACAGTCTGGTATTTTTAAATTGCCATTTTCTCTATATTTGTATATTTACTACCACAACGGCTCTCAGTTCGACTCAGCCTTAATTGGGTATCAGATAAACATTGGGAAGCATTGGTAACCAGAGAGCTCTCAGCTCGACTCAGCCTTAATTGGGTATCAGATAAACACACTGAGAAGCAACAGTAACCAGAGAGCTCTCAGCTCGACTCAGCCTTAATTGGGTATCAGATAAACACACTGAGAAGCAACAGTAACCAGAGTAATGGCTTTCTGTTCAGCTGGGCTATGAATTCAGACACAGTCAGGGCGCCTAATATGGCACCTCTTGATGGTTGCGTGAAGGCTTGCTTTCCTTATCACCCGTGTCCCTCACCATTCAGGCTAGTTTTACTCCGACTTCAGAGGTACTGGACTTGTGACTTGTAATTTAGACCCCCAAGTAAAAGATCAGGGAACCTGTAGTCCAACAAACGTGCACCATGTGCACACTGAAAATTGTTGATTTAAGTAGGCCTCGATTTTACTGTTTAAGAAATAGATTGGAGCCCACATGGTTTACTCACCAAAGTGCAATGATGAAGGCATATCAATCAAGTCACATCGAACGTGTAAACTCAACATCTCAACTACAAGACAAAATGAAAATATTTACCAGAAATAAATATATAGCATTTTCCTTTTCAATAAAGGTTGCAACCTTGCTGTTTGTAATAAGCTCCAAGGTTGAGAACCACTGATGTCAAAATTTGATTATAAATGATCAAAGAACAAGCCAGAGTCCTCTTAAAAAAAAATCAGATGTGACAACATTTCAAACTCTGAACTCGAGCCCTCCAGATGTCACCTGTGTTAAATGATCTGATCATCGTACAGAATTTGAAGTGCTTGATAATTTATATATCTATGATCAAAATATGTCTTGCTAAAACTTCATCCAATTGTACAGTTTTTTCTAGTGTCTATAGCCAAAAGATCATTTTTTTCAAACTATTACATCAACACAACCACTGTTATCAGGACTCTCTGTTCAAAGATGTTAGAAAGCAATACAGCCACAAAAGTGCAATCTGGCAGGTTTCATTTCTTTGTGCACTTCACTGCATGATCTATACTTTTTTTTAAAATACTCTATGTTCTATTAGAACCGTGTCCCTTTCAGTTGTAAGACCTGGGGAAAAAATGTAACCATATATTTGTTATAAACACATTTAAACTAAGTACAATATGGTACATAAGAAGAGTTGATGAGCAGAAGAGTTGATGAGTAGAAGAATTGATTAACAGAAGAATTGATGAGTAGAAGAGTTGATGAGCAGAAGAGTTGATGAGTAGAAGAGTTGATGAGTAGAAGAGTTGTTTAACAGAAGATTGAGATAAGAGTTGATTAACAGAAGAGTTGATTAACAGAAGAATTGATGAGTAGAAGAGTTGATTAACAGAAGAGTTGATAGCAGAAGATTGATGAGCAGAAGATTGATTAACAGAAGAGTTGATAGTGAGGTTGAGACAGAAGAGTTGATGAGCAGAAGAGTTGATGAGTAGAAGAGTTGATTAACAGAAGAGTTGATGAGTAGAAGAGTTGATTAACAGAAGCGTTGATGAGTAGAAGAGTTGATGGTAGAGGTTGATAAGAAGAGTTGATTAACAGAAGAGTTGATGAGTAGAAGAGTTGATTAACAGAAGAGTTGATGAGTAGAAGAGTTGATTGAGTTAGAAAGAGTTGATGGAAAGTTATACAGAAGATTGATGAGTAGAAAGTTGATTAACAGAAGAGTTGATGAGTAGAAGAGTTGATTAACAGAAGAGTTGATTAACAGAAGAGTTGATTAACAGAAGAGTTGATGAGTAGAAGAGTTGATGAGTAGAAGAGTTGATTAACAGAAGAGTTGATGAGTAGAAGAGTTGATTAACAGAAGAGTTGATGAGTAGAAGAGTTGATGAGTAGAAGAGTTGATGAGTAGAAGAGTTGATTAACAGAAGAGTTGATTAACGAAGGTTGAAGGAAGAGTTGATGAGTAGAAGAGTTGATGAGAGAAGATTGATTAACAGAAGAGTTGATTAACAGAAGAGTTGATGATTGAAGAGTTGATGAGTAGAAGAATTGATTAACAGAAGAGTTATGAGTAGAAGTTGATGAGCAGAAGAGTTGATGAGTAGAAGAGTTGATAAGTAGAAGAGTTGATTAACAGAAGAGTTGATGAGTAGAAGAGTTGATTAACAGAAGGTTGATGAGAGAAGAGTTGATGAGTAGAAGAGTTGATTAACAGAAGAGTTGATTAACAGAAGAGTTGATGAGTAGAAGAGTTGATTAACAGAAGAGTTGATTAACAGAAGAGTTGATCAGTAGAAGAGTTGATTAACAGAAGAGTTGATTAACAGAAGAGTTGATGAGTAGAAGAGTTGATTAACAGAAGAGTTGATGAGTAGAAGAGTTGATTAACAGAAGAGTTGATGAGTAGAAGAGTTGATGAGTAGAAGAGTTGATTAACAGAAGAGTTGATGAGCGGAAGAGTTGATGAGCGGAAGAGTTGATGAGTAGAAGAATTGATTAACAGAAGAGTTGATGAGTAGAAGAGTTGATTAACAGAAGAGTTGATGAGCGGAAGAGTTGATGAGCGGAAGAGTTGATGAGTAGAAGAATTGATGAGTAGAAGAGTTGATTAACAGAAGAGTTGATGAGTAGAAGAGTTGATTAACAG
Organism: Arion vulgaris; assembly: GCA_020796225.1. Classification (NCBI taxonomy): domain Eukaryota; kingdom Metazoa; phylum Mollusca; class Gastropoda; order Stylommatophora; family Arionidae; genus Arion; species Arion vulgaris. Next base: position 14,934,066 of record CM036767.1, read on the forward strand.
AAGAGTTGATTAACAGAAGAGTTGATTAACAGAAGAGTTGATGAGTAGAAGAGTTGATGAGTAGAAGAGTTGATTAACAGAAGAGTTGATGAGTAGAAGAGTTGATTAACAGAAGAGTTGATTAACAGAAGAGTTGATGAGTAGAAGAGTTGATTAACAGAAGAGTTGATGAGCGGAAGAGTTGATGAGCGGAAGAGTTGATGAGTAGAAGAATTGATGAGTAGAAGAGTTGATTAACAGAAGAGTTGATTAACAGAAGAGTTGATTAACAGAAGAGTTGATGAGTAGAAGAGTTGATGAGTAGAAGAGTTGATTAACAGAAGAGTTGATTAACAGAAGAGTTGATGAGCGGAAGAGTTGATGAGTAGAAGAATTTATTAACAGAAGAGTTGATTAACAGAAGAGTTGATGAGCGGAAGAGTTGATGAGTAGAAGAATTGATTAACAGAAGAGTTGATGAGTAGAAGAGTTGATTAACAGAAGAGTTGATGAGCGGAAGAGTTGATGAGTAGAAGAATTGATTAACAGAAGAATTGATTAACAGAAGAGTGGATGAGTAGAAGTTTTGACAAGCAGAAGAGTTGATAAATAACACTAGGCAGTTGAAAATCCATAAGAACAGGCTGCAATACAGCTGTCCAGGCAAAATTCATTAAAAGATTAAAATAAAATTTCCTTCACAAATGTTCATCTTCAAATTACATCGAGGAACTTAACCAGTGATACAGAGTTTATGCGCTGCCGCTGAGATATTCCTATGTAAGAAAGAGATTATACCACACATGGTTATTCACTGAAGTGCAATGATGATGGTCCCATCAATCAATCAATCAATCAAATCTCACTCTTTTGTGATTTTCCTTTTCTTCAGAATTTTTGTAAAGCAATGAGAACAAAGAGAATTGTCAGGGGTCTTCTAAAACACAGTTAATGATATAACTGAAGTCAGCATCAGCTAACCAAAGCTGGCCAAGACTCTACTCCAATCTATAAATGATTGGTCCTGACAACAGGCTGCATCATTGCAGTCTAGTTAATTTTGTTTTCCAAAGACACCTTCTTCTTCTTCAAACTCTCCATAACACTCTTTGTGATTTGTATGTGATCCGAGCCTAAGAGTGATTGTACACTGTGCCAGCTATGTGCCTACAAGTAGGCCAGCACATCCAATTTCTGCAATGCTTTTTATTTACTAGGGTAGCTTCCTAGATCCCTACCTCAGTCACCTCTTACGACATGCCTTGTAGGTCACAGGGTTACTATTCTTTGCTTCAGTTGCGAGACATAGCAACACATGTATGAGGAGCTTCTAAATCACAGAGAATGATACAGGGTGTTCAACTTAAAAGCAGCCCCAGTCATAAATATAAATTTGCCAGATCGCATTGCATCTCGTCTATTTACTATTTAAACTGGTTCTGACTAGCTTGTCCTACGTCACATTTGTTATCACCCTTCCGCACTACAATTACACACCATCACACAACCTTGACCTATACTACGTCATAACTGAACCTTCTCATTTCCATACATATATGCCAGATTAGCTCCATCCACAGGCTGCTTTTAAGTTGAACACCCTGTATAACAGAGGTCAGCATCAGCTAAATAGAGCTAGCCAAGACTCTACTCCATCTATAAGTGATTGGTCCTGACAACAGACAGCATCACTGCAGTCTAGTTAATTTTTTTCCAAAGACCCTTAAGATTGTTCCTGGAAAAATGGAGTTTGTGTTTTGTCCAACTCTCTGCAGGTTGGGTGCCACTTACGTTGAGAGGGCCTGGGCAATATGGGGTAAAAATCTGGTGTAATTACGTCAATCCTTGGCTTTAGGCCCGTTTTAGACTTTTAGTCTAGCATAATGAACAGGGAAAAAGATAAGTCAAACTCGGTTCCAAAAATGATGTGTTGAAAATAGATGTATCGAACCATATGGTGGTGATATAGCAACCTCACTGTAAACTTTGACCCAATGTAGCAAATGTGATTTTTCATGGAGAATAAAAGTAATAAAAAAGAAATAATAATTCATATGAAGTAAGGGAACTCAACAAATCAAAATACACATTTATAACCTTACCTTGGCTCTATCAGATGGTTCATTTGAACCATTGAGTAAAGTTGGACATTCTTTAGATACCACAAACAGAAAGTCTGCATGCTCCTCCGAACCATAATTATAGTTGGAACCTATATTCAACAACTGAGGATAAAATTATAATTTCAATGAAAAATGGTAAGGAATAGTCATTTCTTTTTTTTTTTACTTTTGAAAGGCTCCATATCGACCCCTTCTTAAACCATTCTAGATGAAGCAACTAAACGCTCCGACACAGTCAACCTTATGATAGCATCTCAAAGAACCATTGATGCCTATCCCCAAGAATGGGTACATGTCTATACTGATGGATCTGCATTTAAAGCCACCATCAAAACAGATTACGGAGTATATATACAATACCCAGACAGATCATCCGAAGATCTGTTTGGTGCATGCAGGGAGATATGCTCCAATTATGAGGCTGAAATTCATGCGTTAGAAGCAGCTTTGCACCACCTGAGGACTGTTTCGATGCCTTTCCATCAAAGGCACAAAACATTATTTTCACAGATTCAATATCTGCCCTTCAAGCTCTAGAAGATGGTGGACATTGTAAATCTGAACTATCCTATATAGCCCTAGATATTGACAGACTTATTACATCACATGACATCAAAATAACTATGCAGTGGATCCCTGGACATTCAAATACACCTGGAAATGATAAAGCAGAAAGGCTAGCCAAGAAAGGGTCAACACAAGAACAATCAACCACAGCAACAACTCTCCATACAGCAAAGTAAATCCTAATGACAACAAATAAAGAAATTTGGCTGAACAGATGGGCCATGGGAAACACAGGAAGAGAGGTGTACAGCCATATGGCCAGCCCTAACCTTAATGACAACCTCAACCACCTTACAAGTAGAGATCATAGCACCATTTTTTAGATCTGACCTTTAGATAACCCAACACATAACACTTAATAACCACTTGAACAGAATTCAACCACAACACACTCCAGAGTGCCAACTGTGTGCACATCATCATGAAACCGTTTATCACCACCTCTTCAGGTGTCAAGCACTAGATGACATCAGGAAGACCCTCCTTCCTCCAAGGCCAAATAAATGGAACACATTATACGGAACAAAAGAACAACTTACAAACACATGCAGATACCACTTCCCAGCATTGGGCCGAAGGGCAAGAGCTCAAGTGCTGCTGGATCATTGAAGAAGAAGAAACCACTCTGTATGATGTATGGACAAGTTTGCATCAATAGCATAGATTGTTGGAGAGTTGAAGATGGATAAGGGTGGATGTTCTTCGGTCTCTTCGCGACTGCCTGTTGGAGAACACTAAAATAAATGTTGAATCAATCCAGCGATTTAAGCAGTTTGGAGTTACCCATTCTACAAGTAGAAGTGGATGCCTGAGGGGCAGAGTGAGGAGTGTGTTTAATCAGCAAGCCATTGGAACCATCAGTAAGCATACTCTTCTATATCTGTTGGGGAGACTGAGCCCTATGGTGCAGTGCAATGATGTCAGTTTAGTAACCAATAACCAATGTATGATGTGTATGTGATCTGAGCCCAAGAGTGATTGTATGTTGTGTAAGTTATGCGCCTACAAGTAGGCAAGCACAATCAATTTCTGCAATGCTTTTTATTTACTAGCGTAGCTTCTCTAGGCTCTACCTCAGTCCCTCTTATGACTAGCTGTGTAACTATTCTTTGCTCCCTTGCAAGTCCGGCAACACATGGGCGGAATAATCATTTAAATGTTGACACACTTTAAGTTTCAGTTTGAAATATCTTTATTGCACTTTGGACATGTCCAAAGGTGCTTCGATCTCCTTTGCAATATCTCCAACAGCATCCAGCGACTAACCATACCAGTTCGATGTTGATTGATTTTAAATGTTGACAAGCTACAATAGTAAAGTGGTTAGTACTTGAAGAAATGGTTGAAGTTTAAGTATTTACAGTTTCAAAAAATTGATTACAGGGTGGAGGCTGATGAATCAAAGCTGTTGAAAGTCTACAATAACAGCTCTAAGATGGACAGCGGATGGGAAAAGAATGCCTGGGTGTCCAAAAGACACATGGAGAAGAACTGAAAGTGAGTTGAAATATTGTGGCCTGACATGGCAGCCCATCTTGATATTCCTGAGTATATTCACTGAGTCACCGAGAAAGTATGCAATGGTTAAAGTTTATGACTCAAGCCAGGCCATTGCTTTAGTTACTGTAATAATCTCCATAGCCAGACTACTTGTAGTCACATCAATACTACCACTGTCTTCCTTCATAACACCTCCTTCGACCTGAACAGTGAAAGTCCATGAACTCTGGAAGCGTCAAACCGTTGACCCATGTGTAAAATAAGTTGTAATCTGATCAAACAAAGCTATGCAGGCAGATTAAATGGTTGTGTATCCATATCCCTGTATATTTGTGTGTATCCTTATTTATCCCCCTTTCTGCCTGCCTTCCCAGCGTGTTTGTAGCGCGTTGGACGATGGATGATAAGCCTCCTGTGAGTGCAGTTCAATTTCGCGGGTTGGCAGAAAAGTCACAAGTTCTCCAGATTTACGATGTTCATGGCACCAAACCGAAGAGCTGAAAGCTCAAGTGCTTCTGGATCGGAGGAAAAAACAACCTTTCTGTGCAATAGCTGATACACTTCATCTGCAGCAGAATGGGATTGGATGTTCTTTCTGGGTTTTCTCCCATAGTCTTTTAATCTTCTAATCGTGGCTGTAGCTTGGTTTGTTGACCGATGTTCCTTGCCACATAGGCTATAGCCATAGCGATTCTTGCTCCCATGATGTTCCCATCATTGGACACATGAGATATTTCATTGGAAACACCAGTGCTACCTATTCTCCCCCTCAATTCTGCTGCTGAGAAAGCATCATCGTTTGGTTCGCAACTGCTTATTAGTCCAGTATGAAACAGATTAGTTGCAGCTGATACTTCATGAGTCTGTTCTGACAGTCTGTCATATAACCATTCATATATGATACCATGCTACAGTATTACTCAGCAGATGTGGTGTGTGATAAAGTGAGGTTTTGTTTGTAAAATCTTACCAGTAGCTACCTCTACAAATCCATGCCCTATTGAACAATATGTATGCATCCTTTGTGATTGGAAAGAAGCCAGAATGATACTGAGGATAGAGAAACAATATGTGCAATTTTTGAACCACTGACATCCACTGTAAAGGTTCAGTAACAAGAGTTACACTACAGTGGGTACCTTCACACTGGGGTGTGTCAGGTAACGAGAAGGCAGACAAACTAGCAAAAAAGGGAGCAGAATTTGAACAAGTAGAAAACGAAATCACCTACTTTGAAACAAAAGAGCTATTGTGGACTTCAGAAAAGAACCTAAACTATCCAATGATGACTACCACACACTCGACAGACAGGGACAGACTATCATCTTCCGATTCAGGATAGGACATAACAGACTGAACAAACGCCTACACAGACTACGATTGTCCCCATACCCTGTGTCATGCTGAGAGCAAACCACAGAACATGTTCTGCAAGACTATCTCCTGTATGTTCTCCTAGAAATAATGCTGGCCCTACAACCCAACACTACATTCAAAACTACACGGCACCAGAGATGAGCTCCGGACAACAGTCGACTTCATCATAAGAACGCATCTAATGGTATAATCATTAAAATAGCGATCGCAAAGAAGAAGAGGAAGAAAGGCTCAGTCACTCAGGAGGTGATGATCTTCTTGCTTGAACATAAGTAAAGTAGAGCTTGGTATGACCAGCAGACAAGCTGGTGTTGAGGAATAAGCACAGTGAACTCTCTATCTTGAGCTGCGTTATCACAATCTTTCAGTTCTCTTTTCACAGTTATTCTCTATTTTTCTTTGAACGTTCACGCCTTCTGTTCTCACCTGCTGTCCTAACTAATTCCCCTACTGACATATGACATACAAGACCAATACACCTCCATCTTTGTCTCTTAATGATGGTCTACAACAGTGCTGTTCAACTTTTTTTTATATATTGAGCCCATCTGACTGAAGGTTGTGGAGCGCAGCGACATGTGACGATTGCAAAACTACTACTACTAATAATAGCAAGAGTAATGTTAATATAGTTGATATGCAGACCCTTTCTCCAGTGAAAAAGCAACGGATGATGTGAAGGGACAGTAGAATGGTTACAAGAGAAATAAGGATTGCAAAGCAGAGATCATGTTCATGGAATGATAAAAAACCAGAAAAATAGTGATTTCTTGAGAAACCTGATTAATATTAAAGCTGCAGAGTGAAATAGGCACCATAAATGTATGCCCCAGGCGCCATGTCTCCCGGGCACCATGTTTGACAGCTCTAATCTACAATGATGCCCAGCTTGCTTGTTTTATAATATTTTTTGCTTTTGTATTTGGCCAGAAAATTTTCAAAAAATTCCACTCTGGCCAACTTATCACTAAGAAAGGTGTTCAATAATTAGTAAAGTCTAAATTTTCAAAAACAGGTGAACTCACCTGCTCAAACTTCCATCCATCAGGTATTGTTGATACCATCTGTGTAAGCTCCTGGCCTGAGCACTGCATTACTCTGTACACATTTTTCATCAGTGTCTGGGGAAAGTACATACATAATACTATCAAAATTATGCCATGATTTCAATTACAGTGTCACCAATCACTACCAACTTGACTGTCTCACTTGAATCATTGCAACTCACTGGCCTAGTGAAACAACACTAGAAAGAAACTACATGACTTTTGGGTAAGCTACAAACGGCAGTGAACTTTATACAAAAGACAACATTAAATATATAGACAAAATTTCCAGAGAACTTTCTCTTGCGATCATTTTTGCCATTTTGATCATTCTTATTTAATATTAAACAGCCTTTGCAAGAAACGTTTTTACATCACATCATTCAGTGCCATTTGGATCTCTGGTGCTTATCCTTCGGCGACGTGTCTGGTTTCAGCCAGCATTTACTGGGTTCGCTCTGTCAGCCTTTGACTGTCCTCAGCCGACCTGCAAGGCAGCAGGTTAAATCTTCAAAGAACAAAAGGACAGACAATCTTAGAATGATAGTGAAAAGATCTTGTTCTTGTTATTGAAACTTGAGTTGATAATCTGGTCACTATTTTAGGGTCAATGCTAAGTGTACACAGCTTCACAAAAAAAGAGATCTTTTGAAGCTTTTCTGACATTTAACAAACATTCAGAAATCAAAAAAAACACAATAGTAACAGCAAAAGAAATTGTCCAGAGACAAATCAGAGATGACAGTCAGAATGATTCAAGAAAAAAGTCAGGTAATATTCTTCTTCTTTTTCTTCTTCTGCGAACACTCCATATCGACCACTTGTTACCACTGTGTATGATTTGCATGTGATCTGAGCCTAAGAGCAATGTACATTGTGCCAGTTATGCGCCTACAAGTAGGCTAGCCAATCCAATTGCTGCAATGCTTTTTATTTACTAGGTGCCGAGTGGTTACCAGGGCCCAAATTTGAGGTGTAAGGAATAGAACCACTGTTACCTGCCACGCATGTCGCAAGAGCGACTAAGGAGGTTTGGTTGAAATTGGATGTACGTGTCCTAAATGTGTAGAAGTCAACCTGCTGCCTTGCAGGACGGCTGGGGACAGCCAAAAGCTAACAGAGAGCGAACCCAGTAAATGCTAGCTGAATCAGGACACATCGCCGAAGGACAAGCACCAGAGCTCCAAATGGCGCTGAAGATGTGACGAAACCCACCCATGCTAAGGCTGCATGAATCAGATTTCCACATGAATGAATTTATGGAGAGTTCTGGTACATCGGTCTTTCAGGTGATCGCGCGAGAGAGAGAGATTTACTAGGGTAACTTCCCTGAGCCCTAGATCAATCGCCTCTTAAAACATGCCTTGTAGGTCGCAGTGGCACAATTCTTTGCTTCCCTTGCAGGCCCCAGCACCACACGGGCACCAGGTAATATAAGTTAAACAAAGATTAACAGAAAGCAACAGACCTGGTTTTGTTTTGCATCCCGCTCTGCTATTCTTTCCTTCACAACCTTGATGAGATCGGTGATGTTGTAAAACTCTGCTTCCTCCATGACACCTAACAAGACATCAGCAATATATATATATATATATAATAAGAATACAGAAGGCAAGAGGACCTTTCATTGCACTGGGAAACATTTGGAAGTCCAAAGAAATCAAATCTAGAACAAAAATTTGGATATTTAACTCTAATGTTAAAGCAGTTCTACTGTATGGGTCAGAAACATGGAGAACAACTAAAACAATAGCACATAAATTGCAAACATTCATCAACTGGTGTCTACGCAGAATAGAGGGAATAAGATGGTATGATAGGGTCACAAATGAGGAACTTATGGAGAGAACAAGACAGATTCCAGTGAACGAACAGGTTAAAAAAGACGCTGGCGCTGGATAGGACACACTTTGCGAAACCGGAGGGGAATATAACAAGAAGGGTCCTTGCCTGGAACCCGCAGGCACAGCGAAAGAAGGGGAGGCCGAGAAATACATGGAGACGAGATTTGGAGGTGGAGATCAACAATATAAAGAAGAGCTGGAGGGAGCTGCAGGAGATAGGAAGACTTGGCATGAGTTGGTTGAGGGCCTATGCCCCAACCCGGGATAAAAAGGCAAAGATATATATATATATATATATATATATATATATATATATATATATATATATATATATATGAATATATAAAATAATTGTTACTGCAAACAAATGTTATGAAGACTCATTTATAAAAAAAGGTTCCCAAGCTTTTCTATAGTCACTATCAAATTGAAACTCAAGTTGCACATACATATACTTTTGCTGGAGCTGGATAGGACTCATACTCAGAAGGGAGTTAGATGGGGTCTACCACAAGAGGAGTCTATCACACTTTTCTTAGTTTACATCAACAGCCTGATTGCTAACTACCACAGAGAGCACAAAAAGTGGAAATGCACATTTTGGATCTATCAATATGGTACACAGATGAGTACACATCAGTGGTCACCAAACTGCTACAAAGAACTACCGATACCTTAACCTCTGTGTGAACTACACAGACAGTGAAGTTTATACGAGAGATAACAATGCAGATATAGACAATATTTTTCAAGCAAACAAAAGGAAAGCAACAAATTTACAACAATTGTTCATCATCAGTCCTGGTGGTGGCAAAAGGTACATTATCAGAGACCAAAAATGTCCACTTAATAAAGACAGAAAGACATCTTGTGTCTTTCTTTCTACCTTAGTCCTAACCAAGTCTTTGAGCTCGGCTTCAAAAGTTCTCCATGTACCCTAGGCCTTCATATATTTTGCTGTCCCTACAGTGTCCACTGCATTGCATGTTGTGACCTCCTTTCTTTTCCCATTTGTTACTCTCTCTCACGATCACCGCCCAGACCTATGTACCAGATTTCCCCATAAATTCTATTCATGTGGAAATCTGATTCATGCACCCTTAGCATTGGTGTGTTTTACGTCACATCTTCAGCACCATTCGAGCCCTGGTGCTTATCCTTGCAAAGTGTCTGGTTTCAGCCAGCGTTTACTCGGTTCACTCTCCGTTCTGTAGCCATCTAGTGTTTTTACGGTGTTGGGTAGCTAGCCCCACGTCCAACCTCCTTAGTCGCCTCTTACAACATGATGGCAGGTAACAGTGGTTCTATTCTTTACACCCCAATTTGGGCCCGGTAACCACTCAGGCACATTTGTTACTAATACTCTTCTTCTTCTACGATCAACTTCTGCTATGTGACTACTCTGGTATGTGTCATAAACAGGGGGTATGCTTGAGGTCTTCCTGGTCTTCCATAGTTTGTTCTGAAGGGTTGTTCCTGTTGATCAGAAAATAATACTCAAATTACTAGTACCCCCATTACTAAAAAAAAATTAATTATAAATGATGGCCAACATAAAATTGTTTGAAATATAAGACCTTCTATTGTGCACTTACCCTCTTCTGCCAGGTCCTTGTTCATGACAAGTTTCCCATGTCGAAGAAAGTTTAACACTGGGCCAAAGTATGAAGGGTCTCTATCTATGAGGAATGCACCATCTGCATCCTGTAATTGACAGAAAATCAAAAAGACTGTTTCTGTACACACATATATAATGTCAAGAGATGGGTAGATTGGAGACAGTCCGAAAAGAATGAATACTAAATATGCAAAAAGATTGATCAATCAACATCAAACTGGCGTGCTGGGCCGCTGGATGCTGCTGGATTTGTTGAGGTGGGGTTTGAAGCACCTATGGAAATGTACGGAGCGCTATGATGATAGTCTTCATATAACTGGTAAAATGTCAAAAATATGTATATATGTATTAGTATAACACAATATAATGTATGGATGTGAATTATTGGAGACCTTGCAGTTCTAATCTTTAACAATGGTGTTGGGACAGCTAGTTTGCTGGATTGACAATTTTTTCACTCCACTCTTGTTGAACTGCATTCATGTATCCAATACAAGTTAAATGAACAAAGCAATTTGCATCCAGATATCTAGGAAAAGACTTGCCACCTTAACCAGTACAGTCAGATGACTGCGTTAAAAATCAATCAGAAGAAAATAGAAATGACTGAAAATAGTCACCCCAGCATCAGTCAAACTAGAAGATAAAATCCTTCCAAATATAACTACTTTCACATATCTTGAAAGTGTTATCAGCCACGAAGGAGGAGCTGAATCTGACATTAAAAGCAGACTGTGGCATGAAGTGCATTCATAACCCTTCAGACGTTCTGGAAATCAGCCCAATACAGCATCAGAACCAAGATTAATTTATACCACAGCTGTGTGCTATCAAATTTATTATATGGATCCGCCTGTGTGTTGCCAGGGTTCTCAAGGGGAGCAAAGAATAGTAACACTGCAACCTACAAGGCATGTCATAAGAGGTGACAGCTAGGGACCTAGGGAAGCTATTCAAGTAAATAAAAAACGTTGCAGAAATCAGATGTGCTGACCTACTTGTAGGCACATAACTGGCACAACATACAATCGCTCTTAGGCTCGGATCACATAAAAATCACAAAGAGTGGTTAACAAGAGGTCGATATGGAGCGTTCAAGAAGAAGACTATATATATCAGAATTCTGGAGAATGACAGGACAAGATCTAAACTCTCCTTTCATAAAACTTGTCTGCAAAAGATCTTACCAAATACTATCTCTAACCAAGAACTGCTTTCACAGTGTGAACGAGAGAATATGAACACAAATATTCCATCCACGCAGTTGACCTTTAGAATACTACAAATGTTACATCCAAGTATCCGACCTTCAACATGCAACAAATATTATATCCAGTGCAGAACATCATCAAACAAGTGTCCCAAGTTGTATACATTGTATGAGATGATTTGGGAGAGGTTTTTGTAATCATTCTTTTCTTTTTTGTCCTTCTGTTTTTTGCCGGTAGGTGTAGCAGGTTTAAATATCAGTTTCCTGAGATAGTGCAAGCTCGGTCGCTTGATATACTGTGGTATTGTGTAGTTTTAAGATGTCTGTAACATTACCTGGCACCCCACAGTGTGAAGGTACCCATTGGACTGTAACTCTCTTATTGGCAGAAATCTTGCTGAGCTCTTTTCTGAGGGTTGGCAGTTTACTCTGGAGGGCTTGCAGAACAAATAGTGCATCTGTGAAAATACCACTTGTTGGCAGTCAGAGTTGGTGTTGTTGATCATGATTGCGGCCTGTAATAGTGCTTAAGCTTCTGCTGTGTAGTTTGAGTAAAATTTACCAGTAGGAATATACCTTGTCTCAGTGTGGTTGTTGGGATATGTAATATAGATATAAGCCCCTCCATTCTTAATTGCATCTGTTGCATCTGTGTAGGCATGTATCCATGATAGTTTGGGGTATTTTTCTTGGATCATGCACATAGTGGCTGTTCTCTTCTGCAAGTCATTGTGCATCTCTCCAGTTGTGAGTCCACTAATTGTTATGATGACTTGCTGCATCACTAACTTGTTCCCAGGATCTCCCAGGAGATTAGGTATCAGCAGTGTTGTATGCATTGATAGGTCATCTTGGTACTGTCTTTTAACCCGCTTTCCCCGATGGATGAAGCTGCTACGTTTTAGTCGTCCAAGTGCCAGATCATTTAATCTTGCTTTCGTAGGATACAAGGGCATACTAGTGTATTTCTTCATCTGGATCATACTTTTGGTTTCTCTTCTATATGCCAGTGCCTGTACTCCAGTATGTTTTTTCATCTCTGTGATAGGTGTCGATTTTATGGCTTCGGTGATAATCCCTGTGCTTGATTTTGTACTCTATCCAATGTCGGCAGGTGTGAGTTGGCAGCTGTAGCCCATGCTGTTGAGCCAAACTCTAGGTGGGCTCTTATTGTTCTGTTGTAAACTTTCTTTAGTGTGTGTTCATTAGCTCCTCAGTTGGTACCTGAAAGTTTTCTGAGTAGTTCAATTTTTCTTGTGGCCTTTACTTCTGTGATTTTTATATGTTTGTTCCAAGTGAGTCGTTTATCAAATCTAATCCCTAGATAAGTTGGTTAGCTTTCTTCTTGTATTGGGCTTGTTCCTAGGTGCATGTTGGATGCTTTGTCCCTGGGAGAGAAGGAGAACAGTGTTGTAGAGGTTTTGTCTGTGTTGATTGTAACGTACCACTTCTCTGCCCATTCCATGAGTTTATCTGCTGCTCATTGCTATGTATTCTACTAGTTGCGGATGTTGTGTGTTCATCTGCGCACGATAGCACTAAAAAAAGAGGTGATAAGACACTAGCATTGCACTGAGCCAGATAAGATCACACTCCTTACAGAGACCCATGGTGAAGATGGACTGTGTTTGAAGGGAATATCTGGATGGGTAGAAATGCACAAAACACCTATGCACATCACGTGACACTGCCATAGTGAATAGCCCAGACACTAGTGATCAAGGCCTGCAAATTTGGTGCACCTATCTATGTTTAGTGGGGATTTGATGTGCTGCTAACTATACCTCCATAAAATGTCTGTCACAAATACAGGTTCCAGATCAAGTAGGGATCTATGCAGACACCCCTTGACTAGGATCTAGGGAACATCAAAACCACAAATAGAAAACTACAGGTAGAAATCATTTATTAAAATTTATAATGAACTGGCAAAAAACTTAGAATTAAATATTGACTCTCTAGCTGGGCAAGCGACTTGACAATTTTAATTTAACCCCTTAGCCCTTCTGAGCCAATATACCCTGGATCCTATTATTTGTTAAGACGATGCAAAGCCAGTATGCGTCCGGAGATATAAAAAAATTACAGAGTGAAAGGGTTAATCTTCTTCTTCTTCATTCTCACTAGATTGGGATTTCAGATTCTCTAATAAAGGCAGCTGTCTACCTCAGATTATCAGCCACGCCATACAGTTTGTCTTCGACGTTGGTGTAAGTGGACCACCTCTTTCTTCTCAGGTCTGCATACTTGGGGCAGTTCTGTAGGATATATTCTGTTGTCATACTCGCCGAACCACAGGTCGTTGGTGCCTATCTTGAATTTAGTGTACAGGTGGTGTCTCATTCCTTCCTGAGGCGAAGTATGGCTGTCTGGTCCCTTCTGGACTGTTGGTAATATTAATATCCATCGTCCTTTTTTGTGTTTTGGGTGTTCTTTATCCCATTTTGCTTTGTTGTGCCCTTTGGCGATGGTTTTTGCTTCTTCATAGCTAACCAGGTCATCATCTTGGGGCATTCCTGCTCCCTCTTTACCAAGTCTGTCAGCATCTTCATTCCTCTTGATCTTGCAGTGTGAGGGTTTCCACTGGATTACTCATCATCAAATATCTTGTCCTGAGCAGAACTTTACCACCCCAACAGTCCTCCGAAATGTCTCTCTCATAGGCCAGATGTCCTGCCTCTGCAGCCATCATGTTCAAACCATCATCAGTTACATCCTGAATCCATTTTCTCTGTGGTCTTCTTCTTCTCTTTGCCGGTATGCCTCCTTCCATGATGGTCTCCAGACCTTCATGTCTTTTTATATGTCCAAAATATCTCAATTTTCTGGATTACTACCCTCTCAGAATCATGGGACAAATGGGCTAAGGTTGACCTGAGATCACTGACTCACCCAGTTCTGTGTGTTACTGTGAAAGGGCTAATCTAAGTCTGTCAAGAATAAATGGATGCAAATTTTGAAAATGATGATGACACAAATTGCACAATATTTAGCAACACTCACCTTGTCTGTATTCAGATCTGAAGCTTCCTGAACGAGTCTATACAAAAATGAATTCTGGTCCCGTCCTAGTGTTGTCCTTGTTGTCAAGAAAATAGTGCCACCAACATTTAACCTAACCCACTCACTTTTCCTGCTGTCATTGACATCCATACAAATATTGTCATTGTTGTTATGTGCCATAACTTATAACTGTATGCGAACGGACAATTTATACAAAAATAACGTGGTTTTTAGCTGCCCTGCGAATTGCAAATATAATTTTGCCCGTAATCCTTACATTACATCTTACTTTTATTAATGTTTTTCTGACTTATGTAATCAAGTTTATGATCACCAACTCGTTGTAAATATTTACATTTAAGGGTACATGCTGAAAATATTAATACAACTGACGTGATGAGTGGTGGACCGTTGAGTGCCGTCTTGTTGGATCAAAATAAAAAACGCCGTTATCCAGAGCCAGAGATCATCTGTGATGTAACATTGAATATTGAATCAGAACAGTAGAAAAACAGAGTGCTGTAAATATTGGAAGGCAACACTGCTGGAATTTAAAATTACCAAACGGGACACAACACTACACCACAACGGACTAACCATCTTTGAGAAAACGAATGTTTCCTTTTTCCTGAATATTTCAATAATTATGGACTTTATAGTAGCTTCTTTTGACCTTTCACTGCATTTCTATTCCTTATTTTATAACATCCAAACTTGATATGAAACAAGTAATCAATTTGGGGCTATAATTAACTGTCCAAGAAATAAAAATATGTTTCTATAAATACAATTATCTAAAACGTTGACATTAAGTTCAATATAGTAGGGTATGTTGGATACAGTGAATTTATACAAATAATTGAAATATGTCTGTGCATTACTATTAACATTCTTAATGTCAGCTAAAAATTATGAACTACCGGAACCGTTATTTCTAATTTCGCTAAATTACTTTTTATTATTAATGTTAGTACGTTATGCAATCGACATCATGGCACATTGGTCATCCCAGTCGTGCTCTGTTCTCCGCAGCAGGAGCCATCCCAAAGTCAATTTGCTCATCGTACCCATGAGAAGTTAATGTTGTCTGACTTTACATGTTTTATGGTGTGCGAGATAAAGGCCTTGTGTATCCTTTGTTTGATAAAGGCTTTTTGGTCAAAACGTTGCTGTGTATTGTTATTGTTTTTGTATTTTGTAAAACTACAGTACTTAATTTTTACCTGTTTTACCACGAAAACGACACTGTCTGGCATATCCAAACTTAACACCTTGTTCTCTAACTCGCTCGAGTGCATGAGACTCGCCCATGTCATATAAATGAGAGTGTACCGCATTGATGATATCGGCTCTGTCCATACTTCTGCCCGCTTGAGTCAGGGCACTGTTTGCAAGAAGTCAGCACGCTCGTTATCCTGCCCTCTAGCATGTCCAGGTGTGTACATCCAAGTCATTTTCTTGAGATGTGATCTCTGAATGGTGTCCACACATTCCACGCGCAGACTTCCAGATTCAATCCTTTGAAGCATATTCATCGAGTCTGATATGATAGACATATGAGTTACCTGTTGCTAGCCACCCATGACAGAGCCCTGGAGCACGACCTACTCTATAATATATTATAGTGTAGGTTGTGCCTGGAGACATCGGTGATCTCCATAGTCAGGCTCGATGTCGTTGTCTCGAAAGCGCCGCAGTCCTTATGAAGTGTGCTATCGTTTCGTTGCGCTGAATAATCCTACGATGATTTGTCTCCGCGTCTGACAGAGCCATCGGTGTAGATAATGATATAATCTGGATGGGAATGCTGATCCATGAGTGCAAGAATCTCCGCATTGATGGGGCCCATTCTCTACAGCAGTGTCCAAATGTAACCTACTGACAATCCTGGCGTAATCAATCATATCCTCTGTTGTAGGTATCCATTCTTCCCCGTGCCTCAGCTCGTCTAGAGGACAAACCTGTTTAATAACATCATCGGCCATCCTGGATCGGCCTCTCTTCAAACACCTGCCCTTGTTTTCATTTATGGATTTGTACAGAGGATGCTGATAATGTAATTATGGAAAGCACAGCGAGGGTCATAACCTTTTTCTGAATATAAAGGAAATTAAAATTATGACCACCGACAAAGCAAAATCTCAACCCAAAATTACCATCAATAATGAAAACATTGAGAACATCACATATTTTGAATATCTTGGCTCCATAATTACCAACAATGTTGATTGTACGAAAGAAGTTAGAAGAAGATTAGCCATGGTTTTCCAGAGGGTGGTCGGCATGAAGAAACTATGGCACGACACAAGCAAAGAAACAAAAGTAAGACTTCTGAGAACATGCATATTCCCTGTGACAACATATGGGTGGAAATCGTGGACTATAACATAAATATTAAAGAACAAAATTGAAGCTTTTGAAACAAGGTGCTATAGAAAGTTCTTAGAACATCCTGGACAGAGAAGAGAAGAAACAAAGACATCATACAAGACCTGCATATCAAGGAGCATTGGCTCAGAAATAACATCTTGTCCCGGAAGATGAAATAAAATTTTGCCACATTAAACGCCACAGCGGTCTGAAGAGAAAGGTAATGGAAGGCATGGTTCCTGGAACACGAGGCAGGGGACGACCAAGCTGAAGGTGGCAGCGGAACAACAAATAAACCTTTAACATGACGCTGGAAGAGGCAGGAGAACTTGCAAGAGACAGAGAGCTTTTCACGTAGGCTGTGATGAATGTGACGTTCCGCAAGGGACATTCTGTTACTTGAAGATGGAAAGTTTGTGTAGCAAATGTAGAATATCGTGTATTTTAAAAATCGACCAAAAATATGTTATTGTTCCTTAAAAACTGAATAGTGAAACACGTACAAACAAAGTACTATAGTTTTAAAAAAAAACAGAAACAGTGACGATAAACAGCAACGTTTCGACCAACAAGGCCTTTATCAAGCAAACGAACAAACAGGAGTGACAAATTAAAATGAAACACAAATGGACGACCAAATACAAACGTATCTAAGGAAAAGCTGGAATAAAAACGAATAACGAAATAAATGTAACACAAAAAACACACATAACAACTAGAAATAGAACGGAAAAGAAACAATGAAACATCTAGTAAATATATAACTTGAATACATGCAACATATACCCATATAGAGTACAAAGCATAGGAAGAGAAAGTACTAAGAAGCATAAGAATGTAATACGTTGAGCCCGCGTGGTCGCAAGGTACCATACAAAGAAATCAACCGATTCTCCAGAGCAAATCGACTACGATCATCAGAGGAACATGATCGGATGGCTGTGACCTGGACATCACAAGCTCCTGAATGGCCAGTATCATTGAAATGGGTAGCTACAGGGGTCACAGAGCATTGGCGTATATCGCGCAAGTGTTGGGCGAATCGGTCACTGAGTCTCCTGCCGGTTTCCCCAATATAGGCCTTGTTGCACCGCATTCAGATAATGGCATAGATAATATTACGGGACTCACATGTGAAACTGTCTTCAACAACGAACGTGGCTTTTGGAAAAGACACCGTGCGGGTCTGTATGACATAAGCACAAGTGTTGCAGCGCCGACGGCCTTAGATACGTTTGTATTTGGTCGTCCATTTGTGTTTCATTTTAATTTGTCACTCCTGTTTGTTCGTTTGCTTGATAAAGGCCTTGTTGGTCGAAACGTTGCTGTTTATCGTCACTGTTTCTGTTTTTTTAAAACTATAGTACTTTGTTTGTACGTGTTTCACTATTTACCAAGTTTTACTGCAGTCTTCCCCTATTTCTTAAAAACTGACCACGTCAATTTTATACTTTATATTCAAATACTGTGAAGTCTCGAAATGCGACGTCGTAGTATTGAGATGTCTCTAAATGTTATGTCTTATCACTGATTTGATTGCATCTTCTTCTTCTTCTTCTTTGCGTTCGTTCTTTACGACCAATTTTAATCACTCTTTGTGATATGTTTGATCTTTGCCAAGAACGTGTATACGTTGCACATTGGTTTGGTAGGCCCCTAAACACATAGACGTCTACACGTTTAGGACATGTGCATCCGATTTCAGCCAAACCTCCTTAGTCGCCTCTTGCGACATGCATAGCAGGTAACAGTGGTTATATTCTTTACACCCCAAATTTGGGCCCCGGTAACCACTCGGGCGTTTTGATTGATTTTTGATAGATGAACATCACCATTGCACTTCGGTGAGTAATCATGTGTGCTCCGATCTCTTTTTTACACAGGAATACCTCAGCGGCAGTGCAACTACTTTGTATCACTGGCACGGGTCCCCGATCTACGAGTAATTTAGAAGATGATGAAAGTATCCAGTGGCGGCTCGTGTTCATTTTTGTTGGTGAGGCCAGACACAAATTTTCGGAATAATCATGGTTTTTGGGTTATGTTATATTTTAATTTACTAAATAATAAATACACGTTACACATTATTTTTGTGGGGCCTGGCCCCACTGGCCCTTAATGACGAGTCGCCACTGAAAGTATCTAAATGTTGCGTCTTAGTACTGTTATTGCTGCTGTTTGCGTTCTCTTCAACCTTTGTTAACAACTCTGTAATTTGCGCCAGAGGGCATGAGTACGGTGCGCCCCGTTTAGCCGTCTACACACCAGTATACACAGGATCGTACGGTATATTTTCTCAGTATGATGCAAGCCTTCGAAATAGTAAAAGTAAAGGAACCCTTTCTACCTCGTGGTAAAGTCAATACAGTGTTAGGCCTGTATTTTTCATTGACCGTCGGCACACAATGGGTGATGTGGTCAGCATCACGCCGGCCGCCTTTACTTTCCCAGAGCATGTCTGGTCCCAGTTGAGGCTGGGTCGACCTGAGAGCCGTCGTGGTCGGGAAAATTCCACGCGCATTGCGGGAGCTGAACCCAGACCACTAGCCTTGCGAAGCGAGTTCACTAACAACTACGCTGCAGCGGCTCTCAAGCCTTCGAAATGCCGCTCCTTAAATATTTTTTTCTTTAACATAACCTTCAATTGTATATTTGATTTTTCTGCTTATTCCGCCCCTCTTACGGTGTCGCTTGATGCGGTCGCCTCTCTGATCATAGCACTGCACGGTCCCTGAGTATACAAGACAAATCCGAGTTTCGGCAGTACGTTTTAGTCTGCTTCGCCTCCCCAATCCGAGACAATCTTCTTACTACTGCCTAATGGACACACTTCGCTTGTTCAGGCACCAATCTGAGTATGCTCTAACGTTATCACTTATCAATCACTCTTTGTAGTTTGCATGTGATCTGAGTCAAAGAGCATGAGAACGCTGTGTTATTGCTTTGACGCGGGAGGCCGTTCAGGATAAGGAACATGTTCAGTTGTTTTGGGATACATATCGTTCTCGTAGCCCTAATTAGTTAGGAGTTGTCACTGTTATTTTCCGGTGATGGGAGCGGAAACAGTTGGCACAGAACAGACATGCTAAATCACAAGTACTGACGCGACAGAGCCAGTCAATCGGTTGTTAACAGTTATATGAGAATTATCGTCACAATACTCCAGACACGTCCATATTTGCTCCGACTCCTTCTCAACAAAACCAGCAGCCCAACACGCTAGTTCTATGTTGATTTATCAATATTTTTGCATATTTGGTATGTCGTTCTTTTCAGGCTGCACCAATATCGACATCCATCTTTCTCAATCAGGTCAGCGACGGGGAAATTCACACCCTGAAACCCCTGTTCGGAAAACTCTCTCAATGCGTTAAGAATGTCATTTGGTCCATTGCAGCTCTCTCTGATATTGTAGTCATGCCCAGGAACAAAAATGATGGTGATTTCTCTTATTCCTGTCTGTAACCAGTACCTCCACCCAGTTTCATCTCATCATTCCTGTTTCGACTTTACGAATCATGCTTATGGAGTCACTGAGTATGAAAACAGGAGAGTAGTTATGAGATGCCAACCATTTCACCGCCTCTGTAACCGCCCGTGCCTTTATTGTCAAACTTCGTACTTCACATAAACTACTAAACGTGTTTTGTCAATCAAATAGTTTTACTGCAGTCTCATATATTTTGTGAATACTTCACATATCTGAATTCGAGACGTCATTGACAGAATGTGCCGAAACTACGCCACTCTGGTGGGGCCAGCCTGTTAGACTGCCTGGGTCGCTTGACTTCCCCTGCATGCGATTTTGTTAGCATACTTGGTGGAACGGTGTTTCGATACTACTCTGAACGATATCTGCTGGCTATCGATCTCTGTACGTTGTACGACGACTAAGGAAATTGTGTAGGCACAGAGGCTTTGAAATATTGTTCGTTTGGTGCGAAATCTAAATTACTGCATGAGCTCGCACTACTATTTTCTCTCGTGAGTAGCTTCCCCAACTCACCAGCTTTACAAGGACTAAAGTGCGTCAATTTGTTTCCATGGACACGACCGGGTGATGGTATAGGGTCGTAGGCAGTTCCAGCTTACTAACACTGACTTGTCACCTTATTTTCGGCCCCCAGTTTTACCTTTATTACCCAAGGGTTCTTCCAACACGGAGAATGTTGTTCGGTGAGTTGTATTCAAACCAAATGCTGCTGCTGTTATTTAACACATGGATTAAGGGTTGCAGATAGCGAATTTGATAACACGAAGCGCTAGTGACAACGAGCCTTGGAAATTCCGGGCTTACACAATGTACGCGGTTGAACCACAGGAGACACTGGCCCTTTACTAAGTGTTTTAAATTGCAATTACCTCTGAAGTCGAAGAAAGGCTGGCTTGAATGGTGAAGGATGCCCGCCTGCCCAGCGTGTTCGTAGCGCGTTGGACGACTGTGTGACAAGCCCTCAGTGAGTGCAGGTTCAATTCCGCGGGCTGGCAGAAATAAACCACAGGTTCTCCAGATTTACGGTGTTCGTGCACCGAACGAATGGTTACGATGTCCATGGCACTGAACCGAAGACTGAAAGCTCAAGTGCTTCTGGATCGGAAAAAGAAAGAAAAAACACTGTGGGATACTGATAAGGAAAGCAAGTTTTCATGCAAAATCAGGCAGAGGGGTCATATTAAGCGCGATGACTTTTAAAAAAAAGTTCAAGACACTGGTTTCGACAATAGCTTATAGGAACCTGCAGAAATGTCAGGTCGCCACGACAAACTGGTTGATTATGGCAAAACTGCCTGCATCTGCATATTCTGTCAATGGCTGCTATTTTCGTACCCCAACATGGAATCAACAGTGAGTGAAAATTCTTATTTTTCGGATGGAGGCGCAGACAAATTGGCCTACTCCGAGTCGAATACAGCCTATTATTTTTCTTCTAGCGATTGTTATTGTGATAATTATACCGTCAGGTGTGTTTTTATGATGAAGTCAACTGTTATATGGAGTTCATCACTGATGTGTAGTTTTGAATGTAGCGCTTAGCTAACAATCAACAGCATTAGTTTAATAGCCGTCCATCTCAAGCGATGATGACAATAGCCTCAGACGTGTACTGCTGCACCTCTCTGGTGTGTGCGGAGGTGACTGTAGAGTCAAATCCTAGAACACAATCCCCTACCACAGGTGGGGCATATATGATCCAGGTTAGACATGTGTGTGTTGTGCCTTCTCTCTTTTCATCCAGTTCGTTTACTTTGTGCCTCAACGGCACGACGATTCTCAGCTATACGAGTTCCTCTTGTGACTACAACATATAACCAGTGGCGGCTCGTCATTAGGGGCCAGTGAGGGCCTGGGCCACGTAAATAGGTGTAACGTGTATTTATTATTTTATACATTTAAATATATCCTAACCGAAACCATGATTTTTCCGAAAATATCGATCTGGCCCCACCAACAAAAAGGATCACGAGCTGCCACTGCATATAACTCTTGCTTGTAGTTTAGCTGTATCATTCACAGCTACTACAAAGGTCACATCGCCTCATTGGCGGTCAAGCCAGGTGAGGGTAGCACCATCGTTAAGATAGGTACTGTCTACCTATGCATGCAAAGACTAGATCAACAGCATACCTTTTATCAGACGGTATAATCATCATATCAGGTGTTCAAGATAAAAGTAGCCCAATTGACTAATAAAAGCCTGTAAATTGGGCTACTTTTATGTTGAACACCCTGTATAAGTGTTATGTCTTAAATGTGTGATACTATGGTTTTTGGTACGCCTTCTGGCAGAGTATCACTGACTTGAGCACTATTTCAGAGGGAGAGAGGCCTCATCCTTGCAGTACAGCTGACTGACTGGTCATGTCAGTACCAGTGGCGGCTCGTGGTCACTTTTATTGGTGGGGTCAGACACAAATTTTCGGAAAAATCATGGTTTGGAAGTATCTACTATTATTTGTCTATTCGGGGAATTTATTTCCCTTTCGATTATTGGTGGGGCCGGGCTCCACTGGCTCTTAATGACGAGCCGCCCCTGGTCAGTACTAACTACATATCTGTCTTTTGTTCACCGCACCGTAAATTAAAACAGTCTTCTTCTTCTCTTCCACCATTTACTTCTTGATAGAAGTGTTGGGGTGAAACGTAATGATCTTTGTGTGCTTTTTTAAAGCACTTTGTAAGCTGATATTCATGTTCGCAAGGCTGTTCTTGATGCCGTCGCTCCATCTTTTGCGTGGTCTTCCTCTTGCTTTGTACTCATTATACTTTCTCTGTGTGGCTCTCGGGTGTAGGTGTCCAAACCAATTAATCTGTTGTTCTTTTATGAATTGCATGACTGGTTTCACATCCAGTCTTCTCTGATTTCTTCATTTCTAATTTTGTCTCTTATTCTCACACCTGCAGCTCTTCTAAGACACCTCATCTCTGTCGTTATGATTTTCCGCTCATTAGCTGCTGTTATTGGGCCCTGTTTGACACTGGTAACTTAGTGTTGGCCAGAAAATCGTTCTTATGAGATTTGCTTTAGTTGTTAGCGGTATCTCTTTATATGACAACAGTGGTGTTAACTGTCCCTGTACTTGGTTAGCTTTTGTGCAACGATTGCTGATTTCGCAAACAGAGTGAAAGTTCTTAATTCCTTTTTGGTGACACAGACCTGTGCGCCCCAAAGTGGAGTAGTATGTTCCTAATCTGGGACGGTATCAAGGCAGCAAAGTATGCTAATATTTGTCGGCTCAGATGATATACAAGCTACTGGAGGCTAAATCTGCTGACAGCAAAGTACGGAACTTAAAAGAGAACTTGCTCAGCTTTTAGAAAAGGCATATATTCACTTGCAGTGGATTCTATCTCACTGTGGCATTGCAGGCAATGAGAGGCCGATGTCTTGACTAAGGATGCATTGTCAAAGATAAAATTTACCAACTCTTGTCTTTTTCAGGTCAAAACTCTCATACAGAGAAAATCTGCAGTAGACTGGAGGATAACAGCTGGATATGATTCTGGAAAAGACTCCCTCGAAGACCTAAGCAGAACAGACCAAGTCATTATATTTCACCTAAGTACTGCAAACTCAATAAACACTTACATAGACTAGGAATAAGTCAAACAGCTCTCTGCCAGTGTCAACAGGCAGAACAGACAACGGAGCATGTTCTGCAAGACCGTCCTCTCCTGTGTGAGCTGAGAAGCAACTTGTAGCCACACCTAGTTGACCTAAAAACTAAGCTTTGGGGAAACCTGACAGACCTGAAGCTTTTCTTCTTCTACGTCTGCAGTCTTGAGACTACAATTTTAATCACTCTTGCGACTATGTTTGATCTTTGCCAGACTGCTACTCGTAGACATTGGTTTGATAGGCCTAACGCATAGACTTCCAGTTTGGAGAACATGCATCCATTTCAGCAAACTCTCCTTTAGTAGCCTACGACATGCAGCATAACAGTGGTTCTATTCTTACACCCCAAATTTGGGCCTGGCAACCTGAAGCTGACTGCCAGTGTACTGTTCTCAGTAAACTAATCGCATAATCAGAGATCGCTGAAGAGGAATATACAAGCTACAAGCAGTCGGTTAAAAGTGGTAAATACAAAAGAAAATACAAGCTAGTGTCTGTATGAAAAGGTTGTGCCCAGCAGTCAGCGAGGAAAATGTAATGAGCTAGGGTACAACCAAATATCACCAAATGCTAAATTGACAGACCTGATCTCAAGGATAGTCTTCAATCTATCAGATGATAAGAATGTTATTTCAATTTCATTAAAAAATATCTTCAATGTACTCTAGAGATGTCTATAGGTGTTCCAATCTCTTTCGCGATATCTCCAACAGCATCCAGGGGGCTAACCATACCATATCAATTTGATGTTGGGTGACGATTTACAAAATACGCCTGTTGTGCTGCTCTTTTCTCTTCCACTTCAATCCAAGCTCTTGCAATCTAGTAGCTGTTGTGGAATGGTTCAGATGAAAGTTTTCTTTGCTGCCACACTATGAGGGTGCTCAGAATGTCAACTCTATTAAATGGATGAACCCCCTCCTATATGGTGGAGAGTCAGCCTGTCTGCTCGTTCTTCCCATTCTTGTCTGCAGATGATGTTTTTGCAAATTGCTGACCTCATGAGATCAGTCATTGTCTATGAAGCTGCATGTCAGTTGAAGTTCTTCGAGAGTTCCCCATAGCTTGATCTGTAAGCTTTGTTCATGAGGCCATGTTTCATTTCGTTGGTGTATGTATGATGGACATGACTGCAGGATGTGCTCTGGAGTCTGTATTTCTGTCTGGCATGCACACTGTGCAGTCTGAGCAGGCTTTATTCTGTGCATGTGGTGGTTGAGCCTGCAGTGACCTGTTCTTAGGCGAAAGATTGTTGTGTGCTGTTTTCTGTTTAGTCTGCTGATGGGATCTTGTGGGTGTTTGCTGTGGGTTTGTTGCCTCCATACCTCTTTGTACTTTCTTTTGATATGTGTCTTGATTTCTGGTAGTGACACTGGGTGTTTGTGTTGTGTAAGTTTTGTTCCCTCCTTAGCCAGCATGTCTGCTCTCTCATTTCCTGGTACGCCACAGTGGGCTGGTATCCACTGGAGAATAATTTTGTTGTGTTCTGAGAGCTTGTTTAGCTGTAGTGTCAGCTCTCTTTCCATGTTATCTTGTGGTTCCCTTTGTGTGGCCTGCAGGACTGACAAGCAGTCACAAAGGAAGACAAGTTTGTTGTTTTGGATGTTTCTTTGCTGCAGTATGTCTGCTCGTTCATTGCCATTATGCGTCCTGGAACAAAGATGAATGTAATTTTGCAAATTGCTGACCCTCGTGGAGATTCAGTCCATTGTCTGCACACCAACCAGCCTTCACCTTCCAGATCATACTCATTGAATCACTCAGAATGCACTCATGAGTGTAGTTTTGTGACTCGAGCAAGATTAGTGCCTTAGTCACAGCCAGTATTTCCATTGTCATGCTACTTGTTGTCATACTAAATGCAGGGCTGGCTTCCTTGATTTTTTATACCGTATGAAGCTGTTAATTATTCCCAATGATGAGTTCTTCACAGTAAAACTTGCCCCACGTTTCTTCCTATTTATTATAAGATAATGGTGAGTTAATGTGTAGGGCTTATGACCATCAGTGTGAGCGTTAAGTAGTAAGTTGGGTTATCTAGAGTAAGCGGTGACCTGTTTCTCTATGAACAACCGTATTGTTAATACTCCAACACCAACTGTGATTTTGTGTTCGAAGGTGGTGGAGAGATCTCAGGAAATGAAACACCTGGGGTTGTGGTTTAATCTTTAAATCTTCTTTATGGAACACATAGACCATGTGATAATGAAGGCTAGAAAGGGTATGACTGCAGCGAGGGTAATGCCTGCTGTAAATTGTGAGTAGCACCAATTTTGCCTCTTATAACTGGGTCTGGTTCTGTTTGTGATTGAGTATGTTCTGACAATCCTGATTCTTAACCATTTACAGATAGAAAGACTGGATAGAATGAGGCTATGTGAATCATCATTGGGTGCACTAAAGACACATCATACAGGGTGATGCGTTACCTTCTTGATTATCCTACTATGGAAGACAGAATAAGGATGTGTCTGCGCTGACATACTTTCGAGTCAATGACACACAACATCCGCTGCACATGGAAATAAGAGAGAAAAAGGAAATAGGTTTAAAGAGAAAATTTTGAATGAGTCAGGCCAAAGACTGTATTCAACAGGTGTGTTCACTAGGAAACATTGAATCCAGTGAAGAATAGATGCAAATGCCAACAGGAATCAATACATCATTTTCAGTATATATTAAACTTGATAAAGAGTGCAGACAAGAGAAGTCAGTGGTCATGGAGGCAGACGTCAGGCGTTAATTGAGTACTCGTCTGTGGGCAATGTAATCATTTACACAGATGAGTCAGTTATTTGACACATGCAGACCTCATGGGCTTTCACTGCTCAATTCAGAAGGGGATGTTGTGAAGGAAGACAGTGGTGGTTTTGCAATGCCTATCAGCAGTCTCACTATGAAAATCATGGCAGTAACTAAAGTGATACCCTGGCTGGAATCACAGACTTTTATCCATGCATGTTTTCTCAGTGACTAAATGAGTATGTTCTGGAAGATTAAAACAGGCTGGGCTCTAAGACAATTATTGGAGTCGTGGAAGAGGTATAGGCTGACAAAAATCAGTTTATTTTTGTGCCAGGGTGGAGAAATGACTGCACTGATATGCTTGTAGATATGGCTGCTGTAAAAAAGCTAGCAAACAATTGACCAGGCTGATATGACCATGCTTAAAAGAGAGAGGACGTGTAAATGATTCAAGTAATGCTGGTGAATCTACAACCCTTACTAGACTGCAAGAATACTAAGTTAACCAAGTATACTATATACTGAAGCCAAAGAAGAATAGTAAACCAACATAGAACTGTTAATAACAGTGTTATTGTCAGTAGTTGATAACTGATAACTGCCCCACACACCTCCTAAGACAGTTAAGACTAAGACACATACAGAGGAGATCGGTGCACTTAATGACATAATGGACTAAATAAATCGATGTGCAGTGATGATTATTCGACGACTAAACTAGACTAATATAAAACTACTATATAAATAACAAGCTACAAGGTCAATAATCAATCAGTCACAATGAATTGAAAGAACTATTCATTTGAGTTTTGAGATATAAATATTAAATTTTATTACTGAATTTTTGGAGTAAAGTTTAAAAAACACACAAATTCAAATTAGTCAAATAATAAATATGGCTCACAAAATAAAACATCTCCAAACAAACTGTAAATTAAATATTCACTCCGGTTTTGCAGTTTCCGTATTCAGTTTAAGATGAAGATTTGTTGGTATGAACATTTGACGTACAAATTGACAATCGCCGTTGCTAAGTTAAGTCGCAGACCGACTGACTGCTGCCACATTTTGAACTGTAAACATCAAATTCAGTATTCTAATAAATGAATGTTTATAATATCATATTGATTTCCATATCTTAGGTTGAACTTCCGGCATTATAAAACGTATAATATCTGACTGATTATACTGTTCTCGTAGCGATATTTATGATTTTGTAGACACAAACATGCTCAAAGCAATGAGTAAATATTGTAAAATAATAAGATCAAAGCAGATCAACATTTTTTTAAACAAAATAAATTCTAAACTATGAGATGTTTGCATTGCAACCTTCGCCGTGGAGCTCCAGTGGCACAATCGGTTAGCGCGCCGTACTTATAGACAGTACCTTCCCCATGTTGGTCATGGGATAAGTTATGCGGAGGTTGTGAGTTCGATCCTCACCTGGAGCATCCCAAATTTTTTGCTAATTGATTTTGAATTTTTCTAAAATAAAATCACTAAAATATTGGCGCATCTTAACAAAATTGTGCACAAAGTGATATAATGAAAACAGAAGAGCGTCATGTCAATATAGTAGAGGTAATTAAAACATCTTAATTTGTCCAGAATAAAACGATGGATTAATCACCAATGATGCGAACATACGCAGTGAGTGACACAGGGAAGGACGGTTTATGTGCATTTTTAACCAACCTACGACGGGAACAATCAGCATGTATATTTTGTGCTATTTGATGAAGAATGCTAGGCACCTATGGGTCTCCCCAGAGTGTAGTGATGTTCAGTTCTTGAACACTACAAAGTATCAAAGTATCACTGCAATAGATTCCAGCATACTATTGTATCGTGGGTGATTTTTTCTTTTAAAACCAGGAATGCATCATGTTAGTGATGTGCTGTTCTTTACATATCCTCTTCTTCATCTCGTTCGCTGTTGTTCAATGTCTACACAATGAGTTCGGTTCTCTTGGTGTATGTTGTTATGTTTGTTAGTTCATCAAGGGTTCTAAACAGCTTTGTGTGAATGTTTGCCTATGTTGGTCAGTGTTCTTCGCACAGTTGATTCATCAGGTGACAATCTTGCAGGTTGTGTTCTCTCTCTCTCTCTCGCGATCATTCTTCACTGCCAATTTTATCACTTTTGTGATATATAATTGGTCCTTTAACAAGAAAGGAGTGATCTACGTTGAACGATTATGCGCCCATGGTGACTAGGCCCGCCAACCAGGTTTCAGCAAGCTTTTGATTTACTAGGTCAGCTTTCCTAGGTACGATCCTTTCTGCCGATTATTTCGGCCCGGATCTTCGCCTTTTCGATCAGCTTTGCCGTATATTTGGGCTTTGTGCTCTACGCCAAACAGTGAGTTACTACTGTTATGCCCTTCTGACTGTGAGGTCGTTCCGGATTAGGAACATTTCACGGGACTTATAAGTTTGTCCTCGGACGGCGTCTTACTCGTATAACACACCTTGTAAAGTGTAGGCCTTCGCCAATGTTCGGATCAGGACAGCCTGTCAGATCTTTACATTGTCGACCTTACTTTACTGTCCGCTTTGAGTTTGTTCCGGGGTAGAAACATTCTCAGCCTTTTCGACGCGCGTGTCGGTACTTGGCAATTTGCACTTTCTACTTCGCATTTTCCCTAGCCTCGGAAATACCGGACTAGGGCCAAGCACAAATAATGTAGTGGGACGTTTCAATCGGCGCTAGCAACGTAACTGAGATTTTGCGCTCGCCACCATCACCCACCCCAGTTCTTCCGGGGATGTTAGTTGTGACTGCAACAGTACTTGCCTGTTACCCCAAGGATGTCAGTTCCGTTAGGTATCACCCGCCTCATTTCTTCCGGGGATGTTAGTTGTTATAGCAATAGTACCTTGCACGGTTTTCCCAGAGAGCAGTTTCTTATGCACTAAAACTGCAACACTTAAATTTATTCCTCCCGGATTTTCTGTTGTCTGTTCAGTGTGAGATGGAACCAACCTTAAATTTGAATCGTTGGTAAGTGAGACATGCCTGACATGACTGTAAATACATGCAAAAGATCAATAATGAATTTATATACAGAATCTGTGAAGAGAAAAATACAAATGTTCTCGAAGTTATAAACAGGCAAACATGCCAAGCAATGAGCACAACCTATGAAAATTAAAGAAACCAAGCAACCACCATTCTCATTTCCTCACATGCAAACTTGAGATGTTGCATTGCATTTGCGATCATCTCATGCACATCGGTTACGTCCTATTTCGATCTTCCATGTCATGTATTTCAGGTTGTGTTTATTTGGTATTTCTTTCTTCTTTTTGATTTCATTCTCTTACACAATTTAATGCATCTTTGTGCAATAGTGATCTATGAAAAGAAGGCGATGTCAATATACGTAGAGAAAAACATCTTAAGTTTGTAGACCTAAACGATGCATGAACTACACGTTAGGACACGGACGATTTTAGCCAACTTTTACTCACCTCGACGAACAATCGCGATGTATATGGTTCTTTCTTTTGATCGAAAATGCTAGGCACCTAGCTCCAGAGTGATTGTGTTGTTTAACAACTCATCTTCTGGATTCAGATCATGTATCTGGGAATCTTCTCTCTTTTTCCGTCAATGTGGCACAATCGGTTCTGATAACTTGCTCATGAGCATAAGGGTAATACCTTTGATAATTTTGCTCTGTTGACAGTTTCAGAGCTACATTGTTTATCTTAGAGCTTGAGTGATGTTCTTTTTTCCTAAGATCCATTCTTGATCGTAATTTTTGCCTTGTGCATCCTCTCATTGCCTTTACAGACATGATCAGTGAACAAGATGAGTATGGCGCAACGGTTTCAGCAGCTTTTGATACTAGTGCATCCATGCCTTCTCTACCGGTTGATCTTCTGCGATATTGCTCATTGAGTCTCTACAGCCTGATAAATGTTTGGGCTGTGCATTTCTGGTTTTGTCACCGCCATACTCATGAGTCATCTCTGGTTTATGCTTGCCTTGCCTCTTTGAGTGTCTTTCCTTAGACTTTCAGGCTTATAAGTTATGTCCTCAGACTGTGCGATCACACGAAAATACCTTGTAAAGCAGGTTCCTTCAATGTGATAGTTCAGTTCTCTTACACAACATTATTCCTTGATATAATATAAAAAAATTCTCAGCTTGAGGCGCTTTCAGACTTGGCAATTTAGCCACTTTCATTTCTTTCCCTTGTGGCAGGAGGGCTAATTGACTTTCTCATGGCCTAGAACGTCGAGTTTGCGATTGAACCATAACCCAGTCTTCGGATGTCTAGTGATGACTGCAACACGTAATCCTGCCTTCCTCCAAGTGTATGCATTCTTATAATCATCGTCATACTTTTACAGGGATTTGAGATACAATAGTAACATCAAAACCTAGGTCCTGGTTACTTCCCAGGTGGGCAGTTGTTTGAACAAATTCGAACTTTATGATTTTCAGGTATTCAAGAATGTCTGTCCAGAGCAATGGCAACTAATGAACGTAGTAAGTGGTAGACACCATCGACTGAAAAATCAAACGACTCGTTTACTAGTGATGGCTGTCAAGAAAGAAATGCCACGATTTTCATTTGATTACCTCTGAATCGACAGCCGCCTGCATGGCGACTGGACACAGCCAAATTAGCAGGTTTCCACAAAAATCGTCAGAATTCTACAGGCTCATAGATTGACATTAATTCACTACGACATTGACAGTCAAAGGAATAAGAGTTTCAGTTGTTTATTTGTGTTTTCTTCTTCTTCTTTGCGTTCATTCTTTACGACCAATTTTAATCACTCTTTGTGATATGTTTGATCTTTGCCAAGAACGTGTATACGTTGCAATTGGTTTGTAAGCCCCTGAAGCATAGACTTCTACACGTTTAGGACACGCATCCGATTTCAGCCAAACCTCCTTAGTCGCCTCTTACGACATGCGTGACAGGCAACAGTGGTCTATTCTTTACACCCCAAATTTGGGCCCCGGTAACCACTCGGGCGATTTTTCTTTTAAAACCAGGAATGTATCATGTTAGTGATGTGCTGTTCTTTCCATATTGAAAGTTTGTATGCTGTGTGGATGCTCATTGTAGCTATGTAGTATTGTTGGTATCTGATGTCCCATTTTGTTTCGTTGTTTCCACATACGTGTCTCCCTTTCAGACGTGTTCTTCCAATGTTATTTATTTTTGGTACATTTTTCAAAAATTGTTATCTTTTAATAAACAAGACAGAGATCTCTGTGGCGTAGTTGTTAGATACCAGGTTCGCTCCCACGTGGAGCCATCTGGATATTTTTCCAGAGATCCCTGTTCTCAGTGTAGGTGAGATCGAGTTCCTAGTCCTATCGGAGTCGGACGATAAAACGTGAGGTCCCGTGTTCAATTTGAGCACGTAAAAGAACTCTTGGCAGTTCAAAATCGAGAAGAGCAAGATGGAAAGCCACTGCCCGGGCAAAATTAATTAAAAAGATTAAAAATAAAATTCCGACATAAATATTTTAACCTTCTAAATTACACCAGGAACACTTGTTGGTGCTACAGAGTTTGTGCACTGCAGCTGAGATCTTCCTGTGTAAGAAAGAGATCGGAGCACATATAGTTACTCACCGAAATGCATTGATGATTGTCCTATCAATAAATCAATTGTTCTTTCGTACATCGGTTGATTTGTCAGTCTTCTGAATTTGTTAATTTGTTTCCAGCGATTGCTAATTATGCGCCTACAAGTAGACCAGCACATCCAATTTCTGTGACGCTTTTTATTTACTAGGGTAGCTTCCTTAGGCCCCTACCTCAGCTCGCCTCATCGCATACCTTGTAGGTCGCATTGTTACTATTCTTTGCTTCCATTGCTAGCTCCGGCAACACAGAGGTAGTTTCCGTGTTACACATATTCCTGTGATGGCTTGTTTCATGTTTCTTAAATCAATGTTATTTGTGATTATAATAATAATTCCTCGTACCGTTATACGTTACATAGGGCCTGCAAGCAATTTCCCCATACCGCTCTATCCTGAACAACTCGCAAAATCTGCTCCATGGAACTCTTCTTCTTCTTCTTCAGCGATCTCTGGCTCAGTCGCCTTAATTTCTGTGACCAACTTGCAGCAGCTTCAGTGCCTGCAGTTTAATGCTTGATTTTCCAGTGGTCACTGGGTTGTGCCACTGTTCTTCATCAGTTTCACTAGGAAAGACAGTCTCGGATATGTCTCTGTCTGATTCGTCCTCTGAACTGGCAGGTATTTTGCGACTTATTTCTAGCTGTCAATGTTTGAGTCTTTAGTATTGTCCACTCGTGGCAATGTAGATGACCTGGTCTGTTCAAATGTAGAGTCTTTGAGAGTTTTTCATAAATCATGTCCAGTTTTGTCTTCAGACTTAAGCAGATTTTCTTGAATTAAGGTAATTTACCTCTTAAACAAGGTTGCTCAAATTGTCTCTAATGTGACTGCTCTCCTTAGCTAAAGAATCAGTACTCATGCTGCATATGCCAAGTGAATTGGAATCACTGAAGTGAATTTGCTTCTGAAGCTGACAAGTTCTATGTTTTTTGGAATTGTGTATGGATTTAGCTACAGGCTGATATACATCTGTAAAACATCTTACTTCTAGCTGCTGCAGCTTATCATGTGTCTAGCCATCAGAGGCTGAGTTCTGCTTTGTAGTTGAACATTTCTTCCAGTAGGACCCTCTAGAACAAGTGGAGCATCGAATAGCCTAATGTTACCTCCTTCCACAATTCATGGTTATCTTCCATTGCGAATCCATCCATATAATCTTATCAGCGTCTTCTGAAATTTTGTAATGAGATGTTCATTGATTAGATTACTTTCCATTTAGATTAGGGCTGACATCTTTTTAATAATTTAGAATATCCATGGAATTGAGACGATATTTTTGCCTTCTCCGAAGTTCCGTTCGTGTGACTTCTAGTCGTCTCTTTTATGAACCTTTTGCATCCTTTAACTTTGCACTGGCCTCTTTATTGTTGATCATTTCTCTCAAGTTATCAGATATTCCTTTTCTTTCTTATAACAGTTGTCTAGTAGTTGACTAGAATTTCTCTGATTTCATCATTCTCTGAATTCGTTCCATTTTGTATATATTATTTTTCCGCAGACATCTATTTTCAAAGCATTCAGGACTGCTCCTATATCTTTAGTCAGTTCAAAAACCTTCTCGTTTATGGTATGTGGAGGATTGAGACAACATTTGGATTGAAGACCGAATCAGTATTCTGGATCGATAAACTAACAAGTTCCATATTTTAGTTTAGACATTTAAGATAGTTCTAGAAGATTCAAGCACAATTCTTTTGTTTCAACATTTCAGTCAGCTAAAATTAACAAAATAGTTGAGAACTGCTCTGATTATTTTTATCATTTTGATTAGAGTGATATCTGATTGACTTGCCATAATTAATTTCTTATAACTCTTTTTATAGTTCATCTAAGAACAACTGAGTAAGAGGTTGACAAGTTATGTTTTTCTTGGAATGATCTGAGTAATTAACTTAAATAGACAATACATCTGAAAGACACTAATACTTCCACTAGTTGTATATTTCACGGACTCACTTCGATGCCAGTTTCGGTTCTGCAAGATTACTCATTGCACCGGTTGGCCAATGCCACTCCTAAACGAAATGGCAGAATAGAATACAGCACTTGTTTAGCTCCAGCTCTCAATCCACAAAACCGTGGCTGTATCATCATCAGTGTGAATGCACACCTCACTAGAAGGCCTTACACAGTCAAGTTAAAGTTGTGATTTTCTAGCATCTCAAATATTCCATTGAGATTTTGTCATGCTGACCAGGGTGCATATACTTAACGCCCGTGATATTTGCGGCCCTCAAAGCAAATTTATCCATGCATTAGAAGAGCACTGCTTATGGTGTAGATCTAGTTAGAAATATAATTTATTTCGAAGTTTCTACATATGTAAAACTAGCTGATTTACAATAAAAATGATTTAACTTGATTAGCTTTGAGAATTAAACAAATATACTTTTAAATGTGCGCGGTCCAAGAGCTTTAAATTTTCAAGTGGCTCTGCACAAAGTTTGCCCACCCTGCGTGACCATCAAAGGCTTTTAAAAATCTATGAAATTTAATATAAGTGGTAATATTTTTGTGTTGGATTAGTTTGTCTGCAGCTCTCTCCCGGAATTCCTTCCGGTGTGAGCATGTTGTCTCTTTGTTTAATTATCACCTGTTTCTTATCCTTTGTTATTTACTATTGCTACTCAGGCACTCTTCCATAGTTTGATTCCTTCTCTACTCAAGTTTAGATTTTCTGTTTTGTTCCTTATCTTCTAGTAGTTTCTTGACTGATTTAAGTTTTTCCTGTTTATAGCAGTGGTTGCTTTGTTTACTCATCTCTTTGTGGAGCATAGGATTTAACAGTTGTTTGTGCCTGCCTGTCCAGCGTGTTCGTAGCGCGTTGGATGAAGGGTGACATGCCCCCTCCGAGTGCGGTTCAATTCCGCAGGATGGCAAAACACACAGGTTCTCCAGATTTATGGTGTTTGTGGCACCGAACTGAAGGGTTATGATGTCCATGGCACCAGTCGAAGAACTGAAAGCTCAAGTAATTCTGGATCGAAAAAACAAACAAAGTTGTTGTCATTTTCAGTATCTATGACGTCCTAAGATAGCCAATACTGAGGAAGAGGTTGGAACACATATGTTCTTATTGGTTTGATGAGCAGTGATAATGATCTGATGACTAAATTAAACTAAACCTGGCGTTGGATGAAGGGTGACATGCCCCTCCGAGTGCGGTTCAATTCGCAGGATGGCAAAAACACACAGGTTCTCCAGATTTATGGTGTTTGTGGCACCGAACTGAAGGGTTATGATGTCCATGGCACCGAGTCGAAGAGCTGAAAGCTCAAGTAATTCTGGATCGAAAAAAACAAACAAAGTTGCTTGTCACTTTTTCCAGTATCTATGACGTCCTAAGATAGCCAATACTGAGGAAGAGGTTGGAACACATATGTTCTTATTGGTTTGATGAGCAGTGATAATGATCTGATGACTAAATTAAACTAAACCTGGTGTTGTTAGTTCCACATACTAAGAAACATACTGAGGAAGAGGTTGGAACACATATGTGCTAATTGGTTTGATGAGCAGTGATAATGATCTGATGACTAAATTAAACTAAACCTGGTGTCGTTAGTTCCACATACTAAGAAACATACTGAGGAAGAGGTTGGAACACATATGTGCTTATTGGTTTGATGAGCAGTGATAATGATCTGATGACTAAATTAAACATATAAATATACAATAACAACACATAGAGAAGGAACAAGCAACATACTTCCTCTCATGAAAATTGTGGCATATTCTTCACAGGACGTCACTATTAATCACAGTTTAAGGGGTTTTAAAGCCGAAGGATTGACTTCATTGCACCAGGTTTGGCCCCATATGGCTAGGTCCCTCTAAGCAGAAATGGCATGACACCTGCCAAGAATATTGCACAAAGCACAAACTCTGTAGCTCCAGCAACAATCCTAGGGTCTATCGAAAAAAACTGTACTTGTGAACAGAACGATGTTTTCCCGGATTAAAACCCACGACCTTCGACTCACAAGGCAAAAGGCTTAACCACCAGTCACAGTAAACGAGTCGTTGATTTTCTAGACACCACTTATACGTTCAGTGGTTTGTCAATGCTTTCTGAACGGTGAGGTCTATTTTTACGGTTTGTAACGCCCGTGTGTTGCCGGGGCCTGCAAGGGAAGCAAAGAATAGTAACACTGCAACCTACCAGGCATGTTGTAAGAGGCGACTGACGTAGGTGCCTAGGGAAGCTACCCTAGTAAATAAAAAGAGTTGCAGAAATAAGATGTGCTGGTCTACTTGTAGCTGGCACAATGTAAATT
Source organism: Arion vulgaris (assembly GCA_020796225.1). Lineage (NCBI taxonomy): Eukaryota > Metazoa > Mollusca > Gastropoda > Stylommatophora > Arionidae > Arion > Arion vulgaris. The sequence goes on from CM036767.1 coordinate 14,970,466, forward strand.
ACTCTAAGGCTCAGACCACATACAAATCACAAAGAGTGATTTAACAAGTAGTCGATATGAGAGCGTTTGAAAGAACAAATTTTCTTCCAAACTGACTGCGGGAGTTTGAACCAGGAACTCTTGGGTTGTGATCGAGCTAACTACCGTTAAGCCACATACGCACATACATCCTCTCATACATAACAATATTGTCAAAGAAAATGCAACTGCACAAATCAGATCAGCTTTGAGATTCAATGTGTTATTGATATACATGGATATAAGAAAATATTTGTTGATGTCTTTCAAATGGCTAAATAGTACATCAAGAGGTCAGAAGTCGTCTGAGAGTAATAAACATTTAACATGTCACCAGGTATCTGTATAATAATAATTCCTCTTGTACCGTTATACGGCCTGCAAGTAATTATGGAGCAAGTATTTCTCCATACCGCTCTATCCAGGGCAATTCACTCAATCTCCTCCATGGAACGCCGCCAATGCCGGTTCCAAGCCCGGATGAAAAAGGAGGAGGACTTGTGCGTGAGGCCAGCTACCTCTTCTTCTTCTTTGCGTTCGCTCTTTACGACCAATTTTAATCACTCTTTGTGATATGTTTGATCTTTGCCAGGAACGTGTATACGTTTGCACATTGGTTTGGTAGGCCCCTAAACGCAGACTTCTACACGTTTAGGACACGTGCATCGATTTCAGCCAAACCTCCTTAGTCGCCTCTTACGACATGCGTGACAGGTAACAGTGGTTCTATTCTTTACACCCCAAATATGGGTCCCGTAACCACGCCAGCTACCTCATCACAAGAAATTGAAAGAGCTACAGAAACTTGCAAGAAAGGTATCTGTATACAGAAGATATAAAAAAAAACTCGACTCTTCTAGTTTTTTCTTCTGCATTTGTTCTAGATTACTTACTTACTTACTTAATCCCGTCATGCCTAGTGACACTTGGGGCTTCAGAAAGGACTTTCCATGCTCTCCTGTCCCGTGCAACCTTCAGCGCAGAGCCCCACGTCAGAGATGCGGTGTCCAGTTCCTCTTCCATCATGCGCCTCCATGTTGTCCGTGGTCTGCCTTTCTTTCTCTTTCCCTCTGGTGTCCAAGTGAGGGCTATCCTTGCAGGCATTTAACCACTTATAAACTACTTTTTGAAATAGACATATAAATTCGCCCATGTGGTGTTGTGGCCGCAAGGAAGCAGACTAGTACCACTGTGACCTACAAGGCATGTTGTAAGAGGCGACTAATGTAGGAACTAGGAAGGTACCTAGTAAGTAAAAGCATCGCAGAAATCGGATGCGATGGCCTACTTGTAGGCGCATAACTGGCACAGCATACAATTACTCTTATGCTCAGATCACATAAAAATACAGTGGTTAACAAGTTGTTGATATGGAGCGTTTGAAGAAGACATAAAGATGGGCTGGAGAAGACCATCATGGAAGGAGGCATCCAGACGAAGAGGAAGACCACGGAGATAATGGATTCAGGATGTAACTGATGGTTTGAGCATGATGGCTGCAGAGGAGGGACACCTGGCCTATAAGAGAAAGAGAAATTCTGAAGGACTGTTAGGGTGGCAAAGTTCTGCTCAGGACAAGCTATTTGATGATGATGATGAAACTACTCTTTGTGATTTGAAATCAATGAGCACAAGTTTAAAGGGTTTTAAAGCCGAAGGATTGGCTTCATTGCACCGGTTTTACCCGTATGGCTCGGTCCCTCTCTGCAGAAATGGCACGCCACCTGCCGAAAGTATTGCACAAAGCACGAACTCCGGCAACAATCCTAGGGGTCTCTGGAAAAACTGCACTCGTGAACAGAAGGCCGCGGTCCGGATTCGAACCTACGACCTTCGACTCACAAGGCAAAGGGCTTAACCACTCAGCCACAGAGACCCCCATAAGTTTGTTCTGCAGTGGCTTCTTCTTCTTTTCTCTAATCCTGTTTTGCAACACAGCGTCAGGATAAGAAGAGAGAGAACAGGCTTTTGTGTGAGCTTTATAAATAGTTTTCATTGCCTGTTATTTCTGGGGTTCATCTTTTACATGGATAGCTTTTGCTTTATGCACTATATTGGAGTAACATTGCTGTTTAAGGTGCATCGTCTGTTGGTCATCTGCTTATGTGGCTGAACTATTTAATGTTTCTTGATGATAATGTTGTATTCACTTTTTTTTCTGATGTTTTCATTTCTAACTGGTCTCTTCCTGATACTCCTAACATTCTACGTGGACACTTCATCCCTGTTATGATTAGTTTTCTTCTATCGTTTGATGTCAACGTCCAGGTTTGGCACTGATAGCACAATGTTGCGAGAAAGATTGTGTTGTATAATGCTCTTTTAGTATTCATGGTGACATGGTTGCATTTCAAAATTGGTACCATTTGTCCTTTCATTTAATTTATTGCATCCATGCAGGATGTTGTTGTACTGCAGTGGATTATAGAGATTAATCTGCAACATTTTGCGACTTTTATTCCAGCAAATCCTATTTCAGCATGACAGTACATAAAACTACACGAACCTCTGTGTGAGCTACATAAGACAGTGACGTTTATGCAAGAGACAACGTTGAATGTGTAGACAACATTTCCCACGAACAAAAGGAAGGAAGCATAACAGTGAGCACAGAGAGAGCTCATGCTGAAAGCATATGTCCTGACTGATAGCTATAAAAGGGTTTAAAAGCCGAAGGATTGACTTCATTGCACAGGGTTTTACCCCATCGGCTCGGTCCTCTCCGCAGGAATGACAAGCCACCTGCCGATAGTATTGCAGAGAGCATGAATTCCGTAGCTTCAGCAACAATCCTAGAAGTCTCTGGAAAAAAACTGCACTCGTGAATAGAATGGTGCGGTCCGGACTCGAACCTACGACCTTCAACTCACAAGGCAAAGGGCGTAACCACATAGACCCCCAACTTGTGTCACGAACAATTGTACTATATATAGATAATGGTCTACAAGGTATATTTTGTGTCTGGCTCTGCATCCAGTAGAGTTGGGGTCAGTTAGTCTCTCTTAGGAAGTACGAAAAGTGAAAATTAGTATCTCGCTGATGACCTGTAGAGCCCACAAGCTAACCCCCCCCTCCCACATTGCTGTAGATCAGGATACTTTGACTGCAATGTGCAAGATTAAAGAAGCGCTGGCTCACCTAGAGGATAGACTCCCCTAGCTCTTTCTACACCAATTACTGCATCACAGTGTATTCCGTTGAACACCATTCGCAGTACATTGCGCCATTCAAGTTGCTTCCCTTATAAGAAGTCTTTCTAGTTTTACTTCTACTATTTGACTTCTACTACTTTTTAACCTTGTTATTCTAATAGGTTGTCCAGTTTTCTTAAATTTAGTATATAATAAGATATATATATATATCTTTATATATTGGAACGATTATGATTTTTAAAATTATTTGTTTGGCCTCCCTTGAATTAACAAATTTGAGGAAATAATTGCGCGTGGAAAGAGTTAGAGGCAAGCCTGAATAAAAAAATATTCAGGAACTAGATGTGTTGGTCGACACGTATATAGGCATCTTTCTTCTTTCGTTGTTCTTTCGACCAATTTTAATCACTCTTTGTGATATGTTTGATCTTTGCAAGAACGTGTATCGTTGCACATAGTTTAGGTAGCCCTAAAGCATAGATTTACAGGTTTACGACATTGCATCGATTATCAGCTCAAACCTTTATGCCTCTTTAATAATGGCAGGTAACAGTGGTCTATTCATACACCCAAATTTGGGCCATCGGTAACCTACACGATGTAGGCATCTAACTAGCATAATAAACTTGCGCTTTAAGGACAAACCACATCCCAACCACAAAGAATGGTTTAACAAGTGGATGATGTAGAGCAAACAAAGTAGAAGAAGATGGTATGTGTTTCATGTTACACACAATTATCTCAAATATTAATGCTATTTATATTTCATGTCACAACCAATGATCTAATACATAACAAAACATAATTCATGTTAATCAACACTGGTCCAATATATATTGAGAAATAGATCTCACACAAAATGCTCCAAAATATAGTGTTGAATAATTCATATACAAGTTATGTAATTCATGTTAAAAACAATTGTCCAAAATATAATGTTACGTAATTCATGTCAAAAACAATTGTCCAAAATACAAGTTACGTAATTCATGTCAAAAACAATTGTTCAAAATACAGTCTAATTATGTCAAAAACAATTGTCCAAAATACAAAGTTACGTAATTCATGTTAAAACAATTGTCAAAATATAATGTTCGAATTCATGTCAAAAACAATTGTCCAAAATACAAGTTCGTAATTCATGTCAAAACAATTGTTCAAAATACAAGTTACGTAATTCATGTCAAAAACAATTGTCCAAAATACAAGTTACGTAATTCATGTCAAAACAATTGTCAAAATACAAGTTATGTAATTCATGTCAAAACAATTGTCCAAAATACAAGTTATGTAATTCATGTCAAAAACAATTGTTCAAAATACAAGTTACGTAATTCATGTCAAAAACAATTGTCCAAAATATAATGTTACGTAATTCATGTCAAAAACAATTGTCCAAAATACAAATTCGTAATTCATGTCAAAAACAATTGTCCAAAATACAAGTTATGTAATTCATGTCAAAAACAATTGTCCAAAATACAAGTTATGTAATTCATGTCAAAAACAATTGTTCAAAATACAAGTTACGTAATTCATGTCAAAAACAATTGTCCAAAATACAAGTTACGTAATTCATGTCAAAAACAATTGTTCAAAATACAGTGCTAAATAACTCATGTCCAAAATATAAGAGACGTAATTCATGTTATAAACAATGGTCCAAAATATCATCCTCATTATCATCAAGTAGCTTGTCCCTTCGGAACTTGGCTCCCATGACAACAGTCCTGAAAAACTCTATTCTGTGCAAGTTGACCGACGGCAGCAGCAGTCATTCTCAGATCGTCCATGACATCTTGCACCCATCATCTTCTAGGTCTTTCTCTCATTCTTCTTCCAGGCACCATTCCCTCCAAAATTATTCTCTAGGTACACAAGTTGTTATGTGTCCAAAATATTAAATTTCCTTGATGTTATGCTTTTAATAGCCAACTCTCTTTAATATCAAGATGTTGCTGAACAGAAGCATTTGTTCTTTTCTCTGTCCAAAATATAGTGTTACATAATTCATGCCATCCCCATGAGGCCACTACCTTGAAGTGGTAGGGAGGCTTGATGGTGTTCCAATGATACAGTGGGCTAGGATGGCAGGAACTTATGTTCCTGGCAGGGTCACCTAGGCCATTGAAGAAAGAGTCAGAATACATATGGCTTTCTGGTACTCCAGTTTGGGGGTTTGGGTTGGATAACATCATATCAAATATTGTACATAGACAACAGACATTAATTACTCAATGAATGAAGCTACTAGAGACAATGGCATAATGACTCAAGTGGTAACTGAAGGGAACTACTAGAGACAATGGCATATATGACTGGAAGTGGTGAAAGCTGAAAGGGCTGAAGCTGATTTCATGAGGATGAAAGTACTGAATGTAAAGACTGAAGACCAAATGACCTGAGGAGAACAGTAGAACAAGAACTGAATCAAGCTAGAACACAATATAGAGGACCAAGAATATGAGAAGAATGGTGATTATGCTGCCTAAGTCCAGTGTACAGGCTAGAGAAGAGAAGAGAGAGAATTGAAAGACAGAATTCATGTCACTACAAAATGGTCCAAAATAAAAAAAAAGTAAAGGAACTTTTTTTTTATACCACAAGGTATATTGAGTAATGTGGTGTTAGGTCCGTATTTTTCATTGACTGTCGAGACGCAGTGGGTGATGTGGTCAACATCAGGCCGGCCGCCTTTACTTCCCAGGGATTTTTATGGTGCCCACTTGAGGCTGGGTCAACCTGAAGTCTAGGTCGAAAAATTTCACATCCAATGTGGAATTGAACCCGGACAACTAGCCTAAGAAGCGAGTTCACTAACATCTTGTGGCTCTCCTAGACCATTATAGTGATCTATAATTCCGGTCACACAAAATGGTCTAAAAATATATTGAGATGTCACAAATAATAGTTCAAAATGTAGTAATACATAAGTCATGCTACAACCAATGAAAAGTTGATGGAACGATATCTGTTTAACCCTGTAACGTTCGGTACTAAGAAAATCTCATTTATAAATGAGATGGCTACATGACTCGGAACTAGCGTATTTGTGTATTATTTATGCATTTAAAAGCATATAATTTATGTTTCAAAATGTAAAACATATAATATTATCATAATAAATTGTTAAAAAATATATTTTTTTTTAAGATGTCTAATCTCGTTGAATAAAGCATGCTTTTTGTTCTTCTTCTTCTGCCTCCGCCTCTATGAATTCATGCAGTCAGGAGCCTTTTATGGCGTACCTGACTGATTTCTGCGTGAAAGCCGACTAACCGTGTGTAAGGTGTCCCTAGCCATTCAGGTGAACCTTCTCCGACTTCAGTGGTAAGAACATGCTTTTATTACACCGACATTTCTAAGCGGCCGCCATTTTGGATAATCTCTGCAGACAAGTTTTCACTTGCTCTTGTCAAAAATCACACATTTGCTTAAAAATGGCATCTAGTGACTCAGATTACTGTCCTAATCAAGACTATAAGTGTTAGTTCTTTATGGGCTGCTTACTAGACCAGTTCTGCATCATTTTCTTTTATTTATTTATTAATTGGTGTCTTCAAAATATGGAAATATTTAGAAGTTACAAATTTCCTAATTACTGCCTTATTTATTGTCCAAACAACTTCATGTTTGGATATATTGTGTAAATATGAAGTACTAAGAGTATATTAATAGTTTTCATGATATATTTCAAACTTATGTTTTTCCTTCTTTGTGACTTATAATTTTTTTGAAATTTGTTTTAAAATCTATTTTTAGCATCACCAAAATTAGGTCACTGATATCACTATAGACACTGATATTAAAATCACATATCTTTATAGTACATTCAATTAGCTTTCTAACCATATATAACATGCCTATGTTCAATTCAATTCATAAGGGTTCAAGAAAGAGAGGTCGACCTAAGGAGACCCTGAAACGAACTTTGCTGAGAAGGCAGGAAATATTGGTCTCAGTTCCATGGAGGAGATTGAGCGAGTTGCCCAGGATAGAGCGGTATGGAGAAATTACTTGCAGGCCCTATTAACGTATAGCAGTACGAGAGGAATTATTATTATGTTCAATTCATGGAGTATATATGGCTTTAGTAATAGAAACAGGCCTTCAAATATAACAAAAGACCTTAAAAACCCAGAACGGTTAAGAGTTAAAGCATAAAAGAGCAACGTTCAACACAATCTTTCTCCCCACATTATGCTATCAGTGCCAAACATGGTTGTTGACATCAAATGATAGGAGAAAACTAGTCATGACAGAGATGAAGTGTCTATGCAGAATGCTGGGGTAACAAGAAGAGACTGGTTGAGAAATGAAGACATCAGGAAAAAGTGGGTACAACATTAGTACTGAAGTTGATAAAAAAAAATAAAAAAATTAAATGGTTGGCCACATAAGTAGATCCTGATCTGTACAACGGACAGTGCACTAGAGAATGTTGCTTGATACAATGGATAAAGAAAAGGCGAAAAGGTGAACCTCAGAGTTAATAGTGTAGGAAATACAGTATTAATGAAATGCACACAGGCTGTTTCTAGAAATCTTTAAAGAAAAAAACTTTCCAAGATATAATAAAAAAAGTTTTAATTATACAACTTGAGCGAGCAAAAATTGAATACAAATAAAGTTCAGACCATTATCAACAAGTGTCTTGGGAATTCCAGATGCTGAATTAAAAAACAAACTAATATATATGTTTGTGATAAGTTACAGCCCCTGTTCCGTTGGAGCAGAAAGGAATAAGATGCCAAGAAGCAGAATCTGCACAAGCAGTCACATAATTTAGACAAAAGCAGATAGGAATTATGCACACACTGAGGAAACCTAGCAGCATCAAGACAGGTCCTCCGATGGAACCCCCAGGGTAATTAATATAGGTAAGAAAAGACCCAGGAGCACCAGGAGTTGGAGACGGAATGCAAGAAAATGGGAGAGAGTGGAAAGATCTGGAAAAGATGTCCCTGGATAGGAGGGCTTGGAAAACCTTGGTTGTGGACCTATGCCTACATACAAGTGAATAAAATAGGAATTATTACAAGATAATAATCAGTTTGATTATGCATGTTTGTAAACAAATATTCTTTTATTATGTTTCAAAAAGTATATTGCTTCTTCTTGAGTAGGGAGGCTAAGCGTTCTTATGGTATTGCATGCACATTGAATAAGAGAAAGTATTTAGTAATTTTACTTGAAAACAAAATAATTTTGTTAAGTGGGCTAGAAACGACCATCTATCAACATACACAGTTTATTTAATGCAGACAACTGTTGTGATCACATGTTTCTGTTACTTTGATCATTCTTCCTCTTTGCGATCGCCAGCTGTGAATTCAAGCGTTAGCCATGACACCTGGTGTGGCGCTTCTGATTGATTTCTGCGTGAGTCCTGCTTATACAATTTGAATGGTGTCCCCTGCCATACAGAGGTAACCTTGATCTTTGAAGTCTATTATCTTGTCTATTATATTTCCCCAGGTCGATGATGGAATTGGTTGTCCATTCTTGGCGTTAAGCGTGGGAGCTATAATTTGCATTCCAGGGCCAGATAAGTCACCCTTGTGTTTATTTAGTGTGGTCTCGGTATTGTCTATCCATCTTTTTCTCAGTCTTCCCTTGACTCTAGTACTTGATCTCTTTTTAATGTATACTTTACATTGAAGTATATCAGTGAATCTAAATGTACCTTATAAAAAAGTTAATTGCATATCCTTTACAGGACTTTGCGAATCAACCCCAGCTTTCTAACGCTGTTTGTGATTTTCTAGGCATTATTACGTTCAGTAGTTTGCCATTGCTTCCTGAACGGGTGGTGCTATCGTCCTTTTGTAAAAATCCATGCGAAACAATTTGCAACCAAATTGTCCACAGCGTGATTCAAACTCAGAACATCGGAGTTAATAGACAGAGTCACTATCCCCTAGGCCACAGACGCCACCAAATGTAACCTATAAGTTGTGAATTATTTAAATAGGGCTCTGTAGCTATTAATAGTATTAATAGCCACACATTGCAAGCGATGATAACAACCTCCAATATCTGTTGCTGCCCCTATCTGGTATGTGTGCGGAGGTGTGATTGTAGAGCCCAAATCCTGGAACATAGTCCCCAACCACAGGTGGGTCATACCTGATCAGGGTTTGACATGTGGATGTTGTGTATTCTGTCTTTTATCATGGCTTGTTTTCTCTGAACCTCAACAGTATGACGATTATCAGATAAGCAAGTTATTCTTGTACGGTTTCAGCACCACATCTGCTGACCTTGCACACGTTGTAGCTATTAATAGCATGAGCAACTATCCATGGTATCTACTTGTAGCATCAAGCCAAAAACGTGTATTACTTAACAAGATTTGACAGGACAGAATGTTCAAATCCCCAAAGGCTGATCCAAGAGGTAGTACATGAATTGCTCTTTTACAAATTCAAACTTGCAGCAAAATATAATTTGGGCAACAACAAATATTCACAAAACAAGTCACAACTTCTCATGATGTTTCACTGCATAATATTCAAGATGAGAAGAAGAATTCAAATACAACAAATATCTGTACACAATATTACAAGCTCATTGAAATTACAAACAAAATATTTGGACATGCTTAGAGAGTCTTGTGAATACAGGAAAATATGGAGATTGGTCATACAATGGAATAACTGTTATCTTTATATTTGTAAGAATGAATGTGATCAAATATCATACAGGGATAACAATATTCAACAATAACTCCCAAGTGTCTCTGTTTTATATATATATACACTCCTGTCTGGTGCCGGGACCCACAAGGGAAGCACAGAATAGTCTACTGCGACCTACAAGGCATGTCATAAGAGGAGACAGATGTAGGACCTAGGGATGCTACCCTAGTAAATAAAAAGTAGCGTAGAAATCAGATGTTCTGGCCTACTTGTAGGCGCATAACTGGCACAGGTACATTCACTCTTGGGCTCAGATCACATACAAATCATATAGAGTGGTTGACAAGTGGTCGGTATGGAGCGTTTGAAGAAGTATCTTTATATTTGTAAAGAATGAATGTGATCAAATTTCATACAAGGATAACAATATTCAACAATAACTAGAGTGTCTCTGTATTATATATATATATATGGAGGATAAGTCACAGATGGCTATTTATAAACACTCAACTAAATGGGATTGATAGGACCATCATCATTGCATTTCGGTGAGTAACCATGTGTGTTCTTCTGTCTTCTGTGTTCTCACTAGATTGGGATTTCGGATTCTCTAATAAAGGCAGCCGTCTGCCTCAGATTATCAGCCACGCCATACAGTTTGTCTTGGAGGCTAGTGTAAGTGCATGCTTGAGGAACAGGGAGAAGAGTGTGTTTAACTAGTGAGCCACAGGAATCATCAGTATGCATACCATTCGACATCTGTTGGGGGAGACTGAGCACCAATGGGTCTGCCTGGAGTGCTGTGACATCAGTTCAATTACCAATAAACACAACGAGTCACTAGATTATGATGTACATATGAAATGAAAAACGTGGCATACCGTTTACAGAACCTCACCACCAACCATATTAAACGAGCCGTCGATTTTCTAGGCACCATTTATATGATCAGTAGTTTGCCATCACTTTCTTAATGGTGAGGTCTATTTTTACCGTTCATAAAAATCCACAGGGACAAATTTGCTTTCAAACTGCCCGCAGTGGAGTTTGAACCAGGTACTCTTGGGGTTGTGATCGAGCTCACTACTGCTGCAGACGGTCACGTTGCACATATACAAATATATACGAATTTATACTTTATTAATTCTGTTATGTAATCAAAAAACTCCTGAAATACAAATTTAAAAAAAAACAAGTCAAATTTATCTTCTGTACACAATGCCAGAAGTATCGGTCAGATTACACAGTGAATTGAAAGACTAGTGGGAACGGCATGCCATAAGTGAAAGTAATTTATGCATATATAAAAAATATAAACATGGTACCTCAAGAGTTCCAAGGTAAGGAGACAAAAAAAAAGTATATGTAAAGAGAACGGTATATTTATGCTACTGCATGCATATATATATATATATAAATCTATATGTACAGTTATATTTATAACATGTCAGATTAGATGTTTCATCTGTCACCGAATGACGGTAGATGGTACCATCTGCAACTGTTAAACCCACCGCCTTGTGAAGGGGGGCTCAAGAGTGCAAAAGGCTAGGGGAGTAAACCCTGATAAAAAATCCCCACTGCCTTGTGGAGAGGGACTCAGGAGCGCTAAAGACTAGGGTAGTAAACCCTGATCAAAACTCCCCACCGCCTTGTGGAGGGGGTCTCAGGAGCGCTAAATGCTAGGGGAGTAATCAAGTGCCATGCCTGCCGGTGTAGGCGATCATGTCTCTCCACAACTCTCTCTGCTTGGTGCATGTAATAAGTTCTGACATCGATCTTGTGTCGAATCATGATGTCAGGCCATCCAGCATCTTCTCCCTCTGTCTTCCGCGATATCTCCTTCCCTGAATTTTAACTGTTGTTACCAAATGTTCTAAACCTTCTCTTCACATTATATGCCCTAATATAGGGGAGTAAACCTTGATCAAAAATCCCCACTGCCTTATGGAGGAGGCTCGAGAGCGCTAGAGGAATAAACCCTGAAAGAAAATCCCCACTGCCTTATGGAGGAGGCTCGAGAGCGCTAGAGGAATAAACCCTGAAAGAAAATCCCCACTGCCTTATGGAGGAGGCTCGAGAGCGCTAGAGGAATAAACCCTGAAAGAAAATCCCCACTGCCTTATGGAGGAGGCTCGAGAGCGCTAGAGGAATAAACCCTGAAAGAAAATCCCCACTGCCTTATGGAGGAGGCTCGAGAGCGCTAGAGGAATAAACCCTGAAAGAAAATCCCCACTGCCTTATGGAGGAGGCTCGAGAGCGCTAGAGGAATAAACCCTGAAAGAAAATCCCCACTGCCTTATGGAGGAGGCTCGAGAGCGCTAGAGGAATAAACCCTGAAAGAAAATCCCCACTGCCTTATGGAGGAGGCTCGAGAGCGCTAGAGGAATAAACCCTGAAAGAAAATCCCCACTGCCTTATGGAGGAGGCTCAAGAGCGCTAGAGGAATAAACCCTGAAAGAAAATCCCCACTGCCTTATGGAGGAGGCTCGAGAGCGCTAGAGGAATAAACCCTGATCAAAAATCCCTGCTGTCTTGTGGAGAGAAACTCAGAAGCTCTAAAAGCTAGGGTAGTAAACCCTGATCAAAAATCCCTGCCGTCTTGTGGAGGGAGACTGGGGCTCTAAAGCTAGGGTAGTAAACCCTGATCAAAAATCCCTGCCGTCTTGTGGGTGAGAACAGTTATGCAGAAGGCTAAAGGAGTAAACCATAATCACATATCTGGAGGAGGGACCCCAAGGCACTTGATGGTTGTGTGTATTCCATCTTTTGGCCTCCCCTGCTTGATTCCAAAACGTATGGTCTTTCCTTTGGATGAAACAGTAGGGTAAAGAGAAGGTTTGTGCAAAATAGGCAAGACACATTCCCCATACCAGCTACCAAGACTAGACGTAAATAAAGAGAACACCCCATCCTTGCTTTCACCTCGGACACAACACGGAAAGCAACAGTATAAAAATTGATCGTCTGTAAAGACGAAAAAGGCCATATATATTTATAACATATACATTATGTCATTCAGAAATCCACATATCATTTGCAATCTTCAAACAAATAGTTCATCACTGGGTTTTATAACTCTCTCTCTCTTTGCCTTTTTACCCCAGGTTGGGGCATAGGCCCTCAACCAACTCATGCCAAGTCTTCCTATCTCTAGCTATCTCCTGCAGCTCCCTCCAGCTCTTCTTTATATTGTTGATCTCCGCCTCCAAATCCATCTCCATGGGTTTTATAACTAATCTTGTCATAATATCTCATCACAGAGTGGACCAATTCTATTGCTGACTTTTTTGGTATTTTCCCCAGTCCATGATATTAACTTTCCATTATCATTACTTGAGGATCTAAAATACAAATAGTTTGGAAGTCGGAGAAGTAGGTTCATCTGAATATAGGACATTGATAATAAGGAAAGCAAACCTTCATGCAAAATTAGTCAGAAGCAACATACAAGGCGGCCTGAATTCATAGCAGATGAAAGCAGAAGAAGAATACATGAAATACAGTGTTTCACTAACCTTTAAATGTAAGAAATAAGTGTTTCACTAACCTTTAAATGCAAGAAATCAGTGTTTCACTAACCTTTGAATGCAAGAAATCAGTGTTTCACTAACCTTTGAATGCAAGAAAACAGTGTTTCACTAACCTTTGAATGCAAAAAATCAGTGTTTCACTAACCTTTGAATGCAAGACATCAGTGTTTCACTAACCTTTGAATGCAAAAAATAGTGTTTCCCTAACCTTTGAATGCAAGAAATCAGTGTTTCACTAACCTTTGAATGCAAAAAATAGGTGTTTCACTAACCTTTGAATGCAAGAAATAAGTGTTTCACTAACCTTTGAATGCAAGAAATCAGTGTTTCACTAACATTTGAATGCAAAAAATAGGTGTTTCACTAACCTTTGAATGCAAGAAATAAGTGTTTCACTAACCTTTGAATGCAAAAAATCAGTGTTTCACTAACCTTTGAATGCAAGAAATAAGTGTTTCACTAACCTTTGAATGCAAAAAATCAGTGTTTCACTAACCTTTGAATGCAAGAAATAAGTGTTTCACTAACCTTTGAATGCAAAAAATAGTGTTTCACTAACATTTGAATGCAAAAAATAGTGTTTCACTAACCTCTGAATGCAAGAAAACAGTGTTTCACTAACCTTTGAATGCAAAAAATAGTGTTTCACTAACCTTTGAATGCAAAAAGTGTTTCACTAACCTTTGAATGCAAAAAAATAGTGTTTCTCTAACATCTGAATAACGAGATGTTGGGTGAGAGTGCAACATACTCATATTCTTTGCGCAAAGCACACACACAGAATGGTTAATTTGGTTGATAAGAACAAGCGAAAAAAAACCCAAAACCAACCATATGTCCCCTGAGAAAGACCATTTTCATTATGTCTGACGTACTGTTATGTGCCATTTGACAGTTGTTGTTAATCATTCGTTTCATATCAAATATAATACAAATCTAACGACAACATGCGCCTGTCCTACACTCGTAGAGGCCTACGGCGCACTGTTACAGTCGTTCTTGGCAAAGATCAATTATATATCACAATAAGAATGATCAAATTGGTCATAAAACGAACGCAAATGAATGACAACAAAATTGAAACTTGTTCAACAATTAAGCAAGATGGAACATCTGAATAAATGTAAAATATAAATCTAACATGGTCCCAACAATAAAAAAGTGTATAATGCATCCTTCATCTCATATACTCAAAGTTCATCAAGTATTTTATTTTGGATCTCTGTGACAGAGCGCCAGGAAAAATGATTATGTTTCTAAAACAGGAATGCTTAATGACTAACTTTTGTTCGGAAACAACATAACATAACAAATTCCATATAATATTCTGTAATGAATATACCAAATGGAAGATAAACACACTACAATAGTAATATCATTGACTAAATTAAGGGGAGATTCTGGTCTTGAAACTTTTTCGTTGCTTTGGTATTAATGTAGAATTTGTATAACAATTTTGAAAGATTATCATTTAGAATAGTAGGAAAAAATTAGTAAAAAAAAAAATGTCAATGTGTTGCCATGGAAACAATAAAAAATGGCCGCCAAACACAAAATTTCAAATCACTAAGGCTCTGAAGTTAATGAATATAAATGAATTCTGTTTTCACTCTAAGATGAGCAATTGTAATATCTAAAAAATTACACATGATTTTAGGATATATTAAATATTACATTTTTATGAATTTTTGGGTAAACACACCCCAAAAACAGCTATTTTGACCTATTTTTGAGGAACTTTTACCAAAAATTAATAAAAATTAAATATTTAATATATCCTAAAATCATGTGTAATATTTTAAATATTACAATTAGCACTCTAGAGTGAAAACAGAATTCATTTACATTCATTAGATTCAGAGCCTTAGGATTTGAAATTTTGTTTTTGGTGGCCATTTTGTATTGTTTCCATGGCAACGCATTGATATTTTTTTTAACTAATTTTTTCTACTATTCTAAGTCATAATCTTTCAAAATGGTTATACAAATTTTACATTAATGTGAAAACAACGAAAATAGCTTCATGATCCCCATACCCTCGAATCCCCCCTTAAGTTTTTAAAGACTAAATAACACTTTATGAGTATGAATTATCATCAAAAGTTTAGTTTAGTCATTGGATCTTTGTCACTGCACATCGAACCAATTATTTCAAAAGTGCTCCGATCTCCTCCTCAGTAAGTCGCTCAGTTTAGTTTAGTTGTCGGATCATCACCATTGCACATTGAACCAATAAGTTGAAAAATGCTCTGATCTCCTACTCAGTATGTCTCTCAGCTTGTGGCAACTAGTGACACCGGTTCTTTATTGGTTTACTATTCTACTTTGGCTACCAGTATCGATCTCTTGTCTAGTTACACCATATTTGACTTGGAATTCTTGCAGTCTGGTTACGGTTGTAGATTCACCAATATTACCGGAATCATTATCAAAAGTGGTGCACATAAACCAAGTTAGTATTTTTTAACGCTCGGAAAGTACCGGCATTCTCGAAAATTTGGAAATAAAAAACAATGGAGCGATTTGAATCTGTAAAAAAAAAAAAAGTAAAAAGAATTGTCAAAAAAATGCACATAGATGTAACAGTATAAAATAATGATGAAATAAATATACAGAAATATCAACAAATGAAATTGTAATCACTACAACTCTCTCATGTCAAAGTTCATCATGATCATGTGCCATACCTGGCTGACCTCCTTTATGGTTTCACCTTGAGAAAGGGAAGTTCATAACTGCAGTAGAAAAACTTCTTTTTTGTTTGCGATCGCTATTTGGATGATCATATTGGAGGGAAATTAATTATTTTGGACACATCAAACGACATGAGTGCCTAGAGAAGATAATTTTGGAGGGAATGATGCCCGGAAGAAGAATGAGAGGAAGACCTAGAAGACAATGGGTGCAAGATGTCATTAACAATCTGAGAATGACTCCTGCTGACGCTGGTCAACTTGCACAGAATAGAGTTTTTCAGGATTGCTGTCATGGGAACCAAGTTCCGGAAGGGACAAACTACTTGATGATGATTTGGATATTATACAGTCAGATGTGTTCTTGTGATGAAGCTAAGTGTTGTCTGGAGCTCATCTCTGATATTGTGTAGTTTTGAATGGCAGTGACTTAACTATGTAAGGCTTGGTAGGTTGATCAACAGCCTAAGATTTATCGGACAGTATAATCACAAGATATGTGAGTGAATCTATGGTTTCTTGTGTGTCTTCTGGCTTATTATTACAGACGTTATCACCTTTTCAGAAGGAGAGATGGCTCATCCCTAACCTCCTTATTCAAACTATAGTGAACAAAGCATTTCAGCAACAGTCAGCGGCAAAACATCGGACGCCATCCCACTCCAACAAGGCCATCCATCGAAAACAAAATCCCCACGACGAACATAAATCCAAGTTGGCTGCCAACAACAACCTAAACACTGCCGCTCGATGCCATCTTGAAAAAAAGATCTTCTTTGAACACTCCATATTGACCACTTGTTAACCACTCTGTGTGATTCGTATGTGATCTGAGTCTAAGAGCGATTGTACATTGTGCCAGTTATCCGCCTACAAGTAGGCCAGCACATCTGATTTCTGCGATGCTTTTTAATTTACTAGGTAGCTTCCTAGGTCCTACACCAGTCACCTCTTACGACATACCTTGTAGGCCACAGTGGTACTATTCTTTGCTTATCTTGCGGAACCCTGCACCACACGGATGGTCAAGTAGATATGAAGTGAGACTAGACAGTTCAAACAATTTATTTACCTGGTAGGATCATCTTGTTCACTGAATCCTCGAACATTTATCACATTCTGCTTGCCTGAGTATTCAGAGAAACTGAGTGTAATCTGATAAGGGAATATAACAAACAACATGTAATATCAAGAGTATTTAAATACAATCTAACACGAATATATGAAATATAACATGATACAGGGTGTTCAAGATACAAGCAGCCACGTCAAGGGAACCAATCTGGCATATGTGAGAAGGTTCAATTATGACGTAGTATAAGTCAAATGAGCATCTTTAGCAGTAGTGAGCTCGATCACAGCCCAAGTGCACCTGGTTCAAACTAGACCTCACCGTTCAGAAAGCAATGGCAAACTACTGAATGTATAAGTGGTGCCTAGAAAAAAATCTACGACTCGTTTAGTTTTGTTGGCGCTACGTCCTGTAAAGGATATGCCTTGATTTACATTTCGTAGGTCAAGTGGCGGTCTTTTGTGATGGTGTGTAATTATGGTGCGTGAAGGGCGATGAACAAATGTAAAGAAGGCAGCTAGTCAGAACCAGTTTTAAATAGTAAATAGACAAAACGCAATGAATACCTGGCAACTTTTGATTTTTCAATGGGGCTGCTTTTATCTTGAATACCCTGTATTACACTTAGAGACAAATTGAGTACAGTCTGACATGAATATAAGGTACACGATTGGAACTTTGTTATAAGCATCCTCAAGATCAAGCACATGAGCGAATGTCTCCAAAACAGACTGGAGACCTTTAAAGACGCCGTATGCAAAGATAGAAGCATTGCAC
The DNA here is from genome assembly GCA_020796225.1 of Arion vulgaris. Lineage (NCBI taxonomy): Eukaryota > Metazoa > Mollusca > Gastropoda > Stylommatophora > Arionidae > Arion > Arion vulgaris. The sequence goes on from CM036767.1 coordinate 14,988,352, forward strand.
CTAGTTTCTTTATTCCGCCTGTACCTTATACATTTCTTCTTCTTCGAAAGCTCCATATCGACCACTGTGATTTGTATGTGATCTGAGCCTAAAAGTGATTGTACATTGTGCCAGTTATCCACCTACAATTAGGCCAGCACATCCAATTTCTGCTATGCTTTTTATTTACTAGGGTAGCTTCCATAGGTCCTATATCAGTCGCCTCTTGTGACATGACTTGTAGGTCACAGTGGTATTATTCTTTGCTCCATTGCGGGTCCCAGCACCACACGGGCAGAAAGTAAGACTGAACTGTCAGGTAAATAATGAACATCTATATTTGATGTGTAGGGCTGAACATTCATAAGGGAAAGACAAAGATATTGAGAATTAACCAAACAAACGACAACTCGATTTCCTGGGAAATCCCACTTCAAGAGGTAGAATCATACACATATTTGGGCAGCAACATAGACAAAGAGGGTGGATCAGATAGAGATGTTAAAATAAGAATACAGAAGGCAAGAGGAGCTTTCATTGCACTGGGAAACATATGGAAGTCTAAAGGAATCAAATCTAGAACAAAAATTCGGATCCTCTCTCTTTAGCCTGTTACGCCCTTGGCGTTTAGGGCAGCAACAAACGTACACCATTCTTCCCTGTTCATGGCCTTCCTCTGTATTGTGTTCCAGCTATGATTCATTTCCTTCAGCTCTTGCTCTATCGTTCTCCTCCAGGTCGCCTTGGGTCTTCCACGCTTCGCCTACCCTCTGGAGTCCATCTCAGTGCAGTTTTCGTGTCGGAGCCAGTCTCCATGCGCATCACATGTCCAATCCATCTCCAGCGTCGTCTTCGGATGATAGTGCCCATATTCTCTTGTTGGCATCGTGCAAGCAACTCGATCTCCCTGGGGGAAATCCCACTTCAAGAGGTAGAATCATACATATTTGGGCAGCAACGTAGACAAAGAGGGTGGAACAGATAGAGATGTTAAAATAAGAATACAGAAGGCAAGAGGAGCTTTCATTGCACTGGGAAACATTTGGAAGTCCAAAGAAATCAAATCTAGAACAAAAATTCGGATATTTAACTCTAATGTTAAAGCAGTTCTACTGTATGGGTCAGAAACATGGAGAACAACTAAAACAATAGCGCATAAATTGCAAACATTCATCAACTGGTGTCTGCGCAGAATAGAGGGAATAAGATGGTATGATAGGGTCACAAATGAGGAACTTATGGAGAGAACAAGACAGATTCCAGTGAACGAACAGGTTAAAAAAGACGCTGGCGCTGGATAGGTCACACTTTCGAAACCGGGAGGAATGTAACAAGAAGGGTCCTTGCCTGGAACCCGCAGGGACAGCGAAAGAAGGGAGGCAGAGAAATACATGGAGACGAGATTTGGTGGCGGAGATCAACAATATAAAGAAGAGCTGGAAGGAGCTGCAGGAGATAGCTAGAGATAGGAAGACTTGGCATGAGTTGGTTGAGGGTCTATGCCCCAACCCGGGTAAAAAGGCAAAGAGAGAGATATTTGATGTGTACATACCTGTGTTTCTAACTGGTGGGACTTGATAAGAGAGAGAGCTTCTAGATGGGAATGGAACTCTTCGATAACTGTCAGTTTATGCTTCAGGAGATGCTCTGAAAATAAAAATTGTTCACCATCAATGCTTGCTACTATACTACTATTCAATCAATCAAGTTGCCTGAGTGGTTACCGGGGCCCAAATTTGGGGTGTAAAAATAGAACCACTGTTATCAGCCATGCATGTCGTAAGAGGCCACTAAGGAGGTTTGGCTGAAATCGGATGCGCGAGTCCCAAACGTGTAGAAGTCTATGTGTTTAGGGGCCTACCAAACCAATGTGCAACATATACACATTCTTGGCAAAGATCAAACATATCATAAAGAGTGATTAAAATTGGTTGTAAAGAATGAACACAAAGAAGAAGAAGAATCAATCAAGTGCCATGACTTCTGATGTAGGTGATCATGTCTTTTCACAACTCTCTGGTACAGTTTATCAGCACTTCTTCTTCGAACGTTCCATATTGTTAAACCACTCTTTGTGATTTGCATGTGTTCAAGCAAAAATCGCCAAATGTGGCGCTGTAACAACAAAAGAGGAACCCGAATAGCTGAGAATCATCGTATTGTTGAGTCACAGAGAAAACGAGCAGCGGAAAAAGACAGAGCACACAACACGCACATGTCTAATCATGTATGTCCCACCTGTGGTCGGGGATTCTGTTCTAGGATTGGACTCTATAGTCACCTCCGCACACACCAGAGAGGTGCAACAGCACACGTCTGAGATTGTTGTCATCATCGCTCATGGGACGGCTATTATTATTATTATTAAGCAAAAATCGGTCAGAGGCACCATGACTACTCATAAATGTATAAACATGTGACAAAAAAACGTAATTAACTGTCAAATATATAAGAGTAATCAACATACCAATAATATATCCTAGAGTACAGTCATCAGGTAGTCGGATGGTCTCCGCTGTTGTCATAAATCTACCACCGCTGTGAAAACACCAGGTTCAAATAAGTACACTCATAATCAATAACAACAGCAACAAGTTTTTTTTCTTTTCTTTCGTCCGCTTTCAACTCAGACGAAGTTTCATCTCTGAACTGATTTTTGCGTGAAAATCCGTTTTTCCAATTCTTACAATGGCAGCAGCGTGCACATTGTAAATTACTTTACACTGGCAGCCGTGTGCTCAATGTACTCGTAATTAGTATTCCCTCGCCATACAAGCAGATTTTCTCCGACTTCAGAGGTACTCACGTTATCGTCCTGAGTAAGACCAGGGGACTCGAACAAATGCCGGACAGTAGGTTCGAACCCGAGCTATGAGGCGTCTCACAGCTAGCAGGCCGAGCTACTATCAACTACTCTAGGCAGTCCCCACACAGCAACAAGTATTTATTAGCATTGAAATAACTGGGTTTGTTTTAAGCTACCTTAATTATTTATATATTTCTCTTTCGAGGCATAGTAAATATGAGCACGGTGAGAAACCTGATAAACACGGTGAGCAGGCACCAAAGTAGAGTGAACACACATATGGACGATACACAGGTGAGCCCACCGGTGGGGCAGACATGCAAGGTGCTGATGATGGAGAGACGAAAAAGCGTGGCAAACGTAGGTGTGAGTGGACCACCCAAATGTGCAGAAAAGCTGGAAAGCCCAGCAGAGACTTGAAACAAAACTGGACGGCAGGCAAACCAAGTAGTAAAAAAAAAGACTGGTAACCTGGGCAGATGACGCTCAACATCCCGGGAGGAAGGTTGTCTAAGGGTAGCTACCCTAAAAGAAAATAGCAACCTTCTGTCTTGCAGGTTGGCTGGGGACAGCCAAAGGCTGACGGAGAGTGAACCCAGTAAATGCTGGCTAAAACTGAACATATCGCGAAGGATAAGGACCAGAACTCCAAATGGTGCTGAAGATGTGATGAAACACACCCATGCTAAGGCTGTATGAATCAGATTTCCACATGAATGAGATTTATAGGGAAATCTGGTACATCAGTCTAAGCGGTGATCACGAGAGAGAGATATATATTCCTCTCATGTGAGTGTTATTATACAGTAATGAGTGCTGGAAATTGACACGCAAACATCATACACAATCTGGAGATATTTCAAAATAAATGTTTAAGATGAATCCTGCAAATATCTGAACAAATGCAATAGCAGATGTAAAGTTTTATAATGAACAAAGCCCATGTGGTGTTGGGGCCAGCAAGTGAAGCAAAGAATAGTACCAATGCAACCTACAATGCATGTCATAAGAGGCGACTGATGTAGGCCCTAGGGATGCTACCCTAGTAAATAAAAGCAGCGCAGAAATCAGATGTGCTGGCCTACTTGTAGGCGCATAACTGGCACGATGTACAATCGCTCTTGGGCTCAGATCACATACAAATCACACAGAGTGGTTGATATGGAGCGTTCGGAGAAGAAGATAATGAACAATCTGTGCATCATTGGAGACTATCATTAGAAGAAGAAAATGCCAATTATATTTTTACCACAACTCAGGGGTCGCAAATAGCAAGTGACAACACACTGTGCTAGTGACAGCATGCAGTGGAAATTCTGGGGTTCGATGCCAGCTTGAGACAAGAATTCTTGATGTGATGGGGTTGGACTACAGCAGACTCTGATCCTTCACCTGGGATCTAACTTACAAGTACCTCTGAAGTCTGAGATAAGCTCGCCTGAATTGTGAAGGACTCTGCTGATAAGAAAAACAAACCACACCTTGAAACAAAAATCAGTGAGTCCTGACTACGCCTGAACTCTCAGCTTGTGGACTGGTTATAATAAAAATGAAAGAACATATACTCGTGCCTGGAGTGTGCTAACAAAGGTACCCTATTAATTAACTCAACCACCTGTGTGTTGCTGGGGCCCTAATGGAGCAAAGAATAGTAACACTGCGACCTACGAGACAAGTCGCAAGAGGCGACTGAGGTAGGAGCCTAGAAAGCTACCCTAGTATATAAAAGCATAGCAAAATCAGATGTGCTGGCCTACTTGTAGGCGCATAACTGCACAACCGCTTTTAGGTTCAGGTCACATACAAATCGCACAGAGTGGTTGATATGGAGCGTCTCAAGAAAGAATAACAAAAATGAAAGAACATATGGTTGTGCCAACAAAGGTACTATTAACTAACTAAACATAAACAAGAAGATATTTGTAGAAACAAAACATAACTTTTACTTGCAGAATGTACACTGACTACATGCACCAACAAGCACAAGATACGTACATACCTTGCATACGGAGCCATTTTAAGAGCCAGTGAACGGCTAATACAAAACCCTGCACCACCAGTAGCAAACCAGAATGTAAGCTTCATCTGTAAAAAATCAGTGAAAAAAACCAAATATTATGAAATTATAGTTGTTCTACTACTTCTTGCATTAGCCCGCTATAAATTCAGGTGTAGTCAGGACACTTCTGATTTTTGCGTGGTCTGCTTTCCTTATTATCAGTGACTCCCGCTATACAGGCGCGCCTTCTCTGACAGCAGAGGTATTGCATATACATTTTTTTTCTTCAAATCCAGAAGCACTTGAGCTTTTCAGTTCTTCGGCTCGGTGCCACGAACACAGTAAATCTGGGGAATCTGTGGCTTTTCTGCCATCCCGCGGAATTGAACCCGCACACACAGAGGATAGTCACCCGTAGTCCAAAGCGCTACGAACACGCTGGGCAGACGGGCTATATACATATATATATTCCTCTCGTATTGTTATACATTACAAAGGGCCTGCAAGCAATTGCTCCATACCGCTCTAACTTGAACAACTCATTCAATTTCTTTTATGGAATCGAGTTCGATATTTTTCATCTCAGTAAAGTTCGTTTTAGGGTTTCCCTAGAGTGTCCTTTCTTTCTTGAACCCTTTTATCCCACTTCCATGCCTGCTTGGTGCATCTTTGATCATTTTATCTAAAAGTATGCTCAACATATCTCATCTTCTCTTTCTTAAAACAGTTGTTACTAGTGCTTGACCAGACATTAAATATTATGAAATGAATCTTAGTTTTCAGGTCAGCTGAGTGTGACTACATGTTGCTGCTCAGCTATCCAAGGAGAGGATGGTCTTGCAAGATATGTTAATATATACAACTTGACAAGTATACACATTCACTTAAGGTGTCTCTGTGGCGGAGAGGTTAGGTGCTCGTCTCTCGTACCAAAGATACCAGGTTCACTCCATCGTGGAGCCATCTGGATATTTTTCAAGAGATTCCTGATCTCAATGAAGTGAGATCAAGTTCCTAGTCCTATCGCAGACGGACAATAAAACTGTTCAATTTGAGCACTAAAGAACCATTGACAGTTCAAAATTGAGAAGACCTGGCTGGAAAGCCACTGCCCGAGAAAAATGTATTAGAAAACAATAAAGCTACCATGATCCATGGAACAGTTGGTGTTGATCAAATGATCCCCTGAAAAATCAAAAATTACTACAAAAATATCATCACCATCTTCAAAATTACACCAGGGATCCTTGCCGATGCTACGGGGTTCACGCACTGCAGCTGAGTTCATCCTATGTAAGAAAGAGATCAGAGCACACATGGTTACTCACCGAAGTGCAATGATGATGGTCCTATCAATCAATCAAAATAAATTCAATATATACAAGTTGGCATGTGTACACATTCACTCAATATTTACAAGTTCACCCGTGTGATGCAGTGGCTCACAAGAGAAATGAATAGTAACACAGCGACCTACAAGGCATGTCGTAAAAGGTGACTAAGGCAGGAGCCTAGGGAAGCTACCATAGTGAAAAAAAAAGCGTAGCAGAAATAGGATGTGCTGGCCTACTTGAAGGCGCATAACTGGCACAATGTACAATTGCTCTTAGTCTCAAATCACATACAAATCACTTAGAGTAGCTAACCCTTTCGCTGCTACATACTTTTCCGAAGGCTGAGCTAAAAATAGTTACTCTTTGTTTCTAGGTCACAAACGTGAATGTAGGCCTATAGCAGTGACAGTAGCAATGTATAACATGTTAACATGTCTTTAGCCCACAGAGGAGAGATAATTACAGATGTGTTAATGAGTCTTTAGAAGTGAATGGGAAAACGTGTATATACGTCCTTAGCAGCTAAAGGGTTAACAAGTGGTCAATATGGAGCGTTCTAATAAGAACGATGTGCTGGCCTACTTGTGGCACATAACTGGCACAACATACAACTGCTCTTAGGATCAAATCACATAGTGGTTAACAAGTGGTCAATGTGGAAAGTTCGAAGAAGAATCAATACATACAAGTTGACAAGTATACACATAAGTAGTACAAATAGTAAACTAGTGTTCTCACTCCAGATGTCTCTCTGTCTGCAACTTCCAGGGGGTGTTTCAGACTAGGTTTTCCCAAGTACCAGTCCTCCTTGTGGCTATATCCCTGCAGCATTTCAACTAGTCGTGGCACATTTAAGTACACATCATCATCGACATGACAAAACCATCTGTGAATGTTTAGACAATAACTGATTAGTTATATACTAGAAGTTCATAATAAACCCTGCGTTGCAATGAGGTTTCTCCTGGATTTCCCAACCATGGAATATACTCTAGATAGCTAGAGTGTGTGCGTACGTCAAAATAAGTGCTAAAAGGATCACCCATTGCATACGCTGCTCAGCACCAGTGGAGGCAATCGATTAAAGCGGGGTAAGTCGTGGGTTGGCCGTGCTGCAGACACTGTTCAGCTGGTCTGTGGGCTCACAATTATCGATTATGGGGAAGAATGGATACCGATGCCTTCAATATACGGGAACACTTTTTTCACCATCATTAAATTTGACAAAAGTTGCAAAGAGAGGAATCCCGAGGCGCTGGATGCAGACGTTAAGGCAATCATTGATGAAAACTGCAATGAAGGTGCCATTGTGATTTACACGGATGGATCGGTAGTTTGTCGCGAAAAGTCCGCATGGGCCTTCTCTGCAAGCTCATGTGGCAGAATGGTCCATGAGGACAGTGGTGCATTTCGTATGACAACAAGCAGCATGACAATGGAGGTACTGGCGGTGACTAATGCTCTACGTTGGCTGGAGTCACAAAACTACACTCATGCATGCATTCTGAGTGATTCATTGAGTATGATCCGCAAGGTAGAGGCTGGTTCGGTGCGCAGGCAATGGACTGAATCACTACAAGCGTCAACAATTTGCAGAATCACACTTATCTTTGTTCAGGGGCACATGGGTGTCGTTGGCAATGAGAGAGCAGACAAGCTGGCTGGCTCTGCCACCATATCAGAGGGCCAGCCAATGGATAGAGTTGATATTTTGAACGCCCTCATAGAGTGTGGCCGCAAAGAAGATTTTCATTTAAACCAATCAACATCAACTACTAGATTGAAGGAGCTGGGTTTGAAGATTGGAGTAGTAAGAAAAGAACAGCATAACAGGTACATGAGTAGGCTCATCAATCAAAATCGAACTGGTACGGTCAGTCGCTGGACTCTGTTGGAGATATTGCGAAGGAGATCAGAGCACCTTTGGACATGTCCGGAGTGCAATGAAGATATTCCAAACTGAAACAAACGTTATCATAGTAATCATTACAGACATGTTGCTAGATTTCAGTGATATATATATATTCAGACTTATGACTGACAAGTTGTGTTGCTTGCCATCTCAGTTGTTCTTGATCGCTCCACAACGACCACCTGTTAACCACTCTGTGTGATTTGAATGTGATCTGAGCCTAAGAGCAATTGTATGTTGTGTCAGTTATGCACCTACAAGTAGGTTAGCACATCCGATTTCTGCGATGCTTTTATTTACTGCATGGCTTCCTAGGTCCTACATCAGTCGCCTCTTACACATGCCTTGTAGTCTGTGCCTATGGAGTCTGTGCACTGCTGCTGAGATCTTCCTTTGTAAGGAAGAGATTGGAGCATACATGATTACTCACCGAAGTGCTATCTTCTTCTTCTTTGCGGTCGTTCTTTACGATCAATTTTAATCACTCTTTGTGATATGTTTGATCTTTGCCAAGAACGTGTATCGTTGCACATTGGTTTGGTAGGCCCCTAAACGCGTAGACTTCTACACATTTAGGACACATGCATCCGATTTCAGCCAAACCTCCTTAGTCGCCTCTTACGACATGCGTGGCAGGTAACAGTAGTTCTATTCTTTACACCCAAATTTGGGCCCTGGTAACCACTCAGGCGAACCGAAGTGCTATGATAATGGTCCTATCAATAAATCATTTACTTTATGCATCACTGATCTTCTCACTCCTCTGTGTTGTCAGCAAAAGAGTTCTTTGCCACATATTTTCTCCATTTCTTGTCAATATCAACTAAACACTGCTATGTAACATTTAAAAAAAACCTGTCGTTACTGCTTATAGTACTGCTTTTTCTGAGCGGTGTGGGATGGGTGCAACGAGAGCCTGAGGAATTTAATGGCAGCATGGCTAGTGCAGTCGCTGTGAAGCTGTTCAGGTTAGGATTGTTCATGTCTGCACACAACAGAAAAAATCCATGGCCTTACCGTGAATTGAACACGGTCTCCAGTATGGGAGCCCCGACTAAATGTTAAAAATACAAACAAAAACATTGAAAGGGCTTACCGTTTTCTTGATGCCATATAGTAGTCAAACTCAACCGCCATCTTACAGCTCAATGCACGCCTGAAATTAAATAGTTAGTTCAGTAACTCAAATGTGAAATTAAATAATTAGCTAAATTACTGAAATTAAATAATTAGCTAAATAGCTGAAATTAAATGGTTAGCTAAATTGCTGAAATTAAGTTTAGTTTAGTCGTCGGATCACCATCACTGCACGTCAAACAAATTAGTCCATAAGTGCTCCCATCTCTCCCTCAGTATGTCCATCAGCGTGTGACGACTAAAGACACCGGTTCTTTGTTGGTTTACAATTCTTCTTTGTCTGCCAGCATAGCGTTCTTGTCGAGCACACCACACCTAACTTTGAGTTCTTGCAGTCTGGTTAGTGTTGTAGATTCACCGCTATTACGTGAATCATGTACACGCCTCTCTCCCTTAAGGAAGTTATAATATCAGCCTGGTCCATTGCTCGCCCACTTTGTACAGCAGCCATACCTGCTGAAATTAAATAGTTAGCTAAACCTGCTGAAGTTAAATAGTTGAATTATTGAAACAAGATAGAAAACTATGAAATAATAATTCTTCTCGTTTACTGTTGTTCAATGTCTACACAATAAGTCTGATTCCCTAGATGTATCTTGTTGTGTTTGCTAGTTCATCAAGGCTTCCAAACAGCTTTGTGTGGATGTCTATCTCTGTTGGCCAGTGTTCTTTCCGCAGTTGATTCATCAGGTGACAATCTTGCAGGATGTGTTTGGCTGTCTGTCCACATGCATATGTAGGTGATGGAAACCGTCTTAATTCAATGTGGACCAATTGCCACACTACGTGGCTTTGGGTTGGAGCCTTTTTACCAGGAGCCACACTAAAGGGCATTTTTTATTTTAAAAACAAAAGGCTTGTAAAAAGATGGCTTTTGCCCAGGTCCACATTGAGTTTAAAGCCGAAGGATTGACTTCATTGCACGGGTTTTACCCCATATGGCTCGGTCCCTCTCCGCAGAAATGGCACACCACCTGCCGAGAGTATTGCACAAAGCACGAACTCCGTAGCTCCAGCAACAATCCTAGGGGTCTATGGAAAAAATTGCACTCGTGAACAGAGCGGCGCGGTCGATTCGAACCCATGACCTCCGACTCACAAGGCATTAAACATTGAGTTAAGTCTGTGTAGGTGACTGTGCAGTCTATTGTGTCCAGTTCTGATGTCAAAACAATATCTCCTGTTTTGCTCTAACTAGATAGTAGTGAAATTAAACAGCTAAACTACTAAAACATGAGAGCTGCTGTAGTGTAGTTGTTAGTGAACTCGCTTGCAAGGCTGGTGGTCTGGGTTCAGCTCCCGCAATGCGTGTGGAACTTTTCCCGACCGCGGCGGCTCTCAGGTCGACCCAGCCTCAACTGGGTACCAGACATGCTCTGGGGAAGTAAAGGCGGCCGGCGTGATGCTGACCACATCACCCATTGTGTGCCGACGGTCAATGAAAAATACAGGCCTAACACTGTATTGACCTATATACCACGAGGTATGAAAGGGTTCCTTTATTTTTTTACTCCTTCTTCTTTGCGTTCGTTCTTTACGACCGATTTTAATTACTCTTTGTGATATGTTTGATCATTGCCAAGAACGTGTATACGTTGCACATTGGTTTGGTAGGGCCCTAAACGCATAGACTTCTGCACGTTTAGGACACATGCATCTAATTTCAGCCAAACCTCCTTAGTGCCTCTTACGACATGCGTGGCAGGTAACAGTGGTTCTATTCTTTACACCCCAAATTTGGGCCCGGTAACCACTCGGGCGTTTTTTTTTATATATTAAAACATGATAGAGAACTAGTGAAACGAAATAGCCACCAGACTTTCAAGTACCGTATCTAGAGTTACACTGTAGCATGGTATCAGATCTGATTGTTCATAGGGAGACTGTCAGATCTGAATCATGTCAAGAGTAACTATGTTAGAAATCTCAGCACATTTCAACACCTCGTTATTTGTTACTCTGACACTCCAGGAGATCCTGGAGTGTACATTACGTGAGCCCTACACATCTAGAAGAGTTATTCGGTTACTGAACTGACGTCACAGCACTCCAGGCAGACCCATAGGTGCTCAGTCTCCCCAACAGATATCGAAGGGTATGCATACTACTTCATCTTTGAACGCTCCATATCGACCCCTTGTTAGCCATTCTGTGTGATTTGTATGTATCTGAGCCTAAGAGCGATTGTACATTGTGCCAGATATGCACCTACAAGTAGGCCAGCCCATCCAATTTCTGTGATGCTTTTTATTTACTAGGTTAGCTTTCCTAGACCCCTACATCAGTCGCATCTTATGACATGCCTTGTAGGTCGCAGTGGTACTATTCTTTGCTTCCCTTGCGAGCCTCGGCATCACACAGGAGGGATGGATAGACACAAACATTGCTGTAGAAAACATGAAAAATGACTAAAACAATAACAAATAAATTGCAAACGTTCATCAACTGGTGTTTGTCCAGATAGAGGGGACTGAGTTGGTATGAGAGGGCCACATATGAAGAGCTTATAGACAGAACAAATCTTGAGAAAACCCAAAGGGAATATAACAAGAAGGGTCAATTTCTAGAACCCACAGGTTAAATGAAAGTGAGGAAAGCCTAGAAATACAAGGAGAAGAGATTTGGAGGCAGAGATTAACAATATATTGAAGAGATAGCTAAAGATAGGAGACTAGGCATGAGTTGGTTGAGGGCTTAGGCCACAAATGGGGTTAATAAAAACACAGCGGGAGTTAAAAGGCACAAGAGAGAGCATGCTCTTTCTTATTTAATACAATAAATTCACTAACCTACTATGATCCATGGAACAATTGGTGTTGATCAAATGATCCCCTGAAAAATCACAATATCATATTAGTAATAACAATATGTATCACGGTACAATTTTTTTAAGGACCGCTATCAATATCAAAGCAGCATTAGTACAATGATTAGTTCCCTTGCTTCCTAGATAGATGATTTTCTAAAACTATTGCTCGGCTGCTATGAATTCAGGCGTAGTGGCTCTGATTTCCTTATCACCAGTGTCCCTCTACATTCAGGCGAACATCACTTCAACTCCAGAGGTACTTGTAATTTAGATTCACAAGTAAAGGATTATGATTTACTGTAGTCCAAACGCGTACTGTGGTCACAAGTGCAGCATGTTATAAACATCCTGATGCTATAAATAAGAACAAGAAAATTGAAGTATTTCTTTCTTTCTTGAATCCTGTATGCCTCACAGCGTCAGGTCAGGAAGAGATTTCTAAACGGGCCCTAGTATGCGCTTCGTAGATAGTCTCTTTCGTGCCTCTGAGGTCCATATTTTGCGTGGCGGCCTTTTGCTTTGTACCCATTGTATCAGAGCAGCATTGCTCTTTGGGGTGCACTGTCTGATGGTAATCTGCTTACGTGGCCGAACCATTTAATTTGTTGTTTCTTGATGAAGTCTAGTACTGATGTTGTACCCACTTTTTCCTGATGTCTTCATTTCTCAACGGTCTCTTCTTGTTACACCCAGCATTCGCGTAGACACTTCATCTCTGTTGTGACTAGTTTTCTTCTATCGTTTGTTGTCAGCGTCCAGGTATTTTTAAAGTATTTTGGACATAAAAAGACAGGAAGGGTTGGAGAAGATCATTATAGAAAGAGGCATCCTTGCAAAGAGGAAGACCATGGAGAAGATGGATTCAGGATGTAAATGACGGTTTGAGCATGACAGCTACAGAGGCTGGACATCTGACCTATAAGAGAGAGAATTCGAAGGACTGTGACAAAGTTCTGCCAAGATCAGCTATTTGATGATGACTTACTGAGGTACCTTTAATTTATTACTTGTTAAAATATTAATATCTATCTCCATTTGTGTGTTGCCGGGGCTCACAAGGGAGCAAAGAATAGTAACACTGTGACCTACAAAGCATGTTATAAGAGGCGACTGAGATAGGTGTCTAGGAAGCTACCTAGTAAATAGAAGCCTCTCAGAAATCAATGTGCTGGAATACTCGTAGGCGCATAACTGGCACAATGTACAATTGCTCTTAGGCTCAGATCACATACAAATCACAAAGAGTGGTTAACAAGTGATCAATATGGATCGTTTGAAAAAGAAGAAAAATTTGTTCCAGTTTCTCAAAATTTATTCACATTTTAATGCTCGTTACTAATTTATTTGACTAATCATCATCATTTTATGTTGTTCTCAATGTTAATATCTAATCCATATTCCCTGTCAAACGTGGAAGACCCAAAACCACCCGAACGAAGAAGAACAAGAACTGAAATAAATAAATCATAGCTGGAACACAATACAGAGGATGACCAAGAATAGAGAAGAATGGTGAGCATTTGTTGCTGCCTAAGTGTCAGGGTGTCACAGGCTAGAGAGAGAAGTAAAATATCAATTATCATACCATGAAGCAAGACCATATTTTATTTTGGTCAATGGCATACGTTGGATGATGTGGTCATGTGTTGCTGCCCTAAGCCTCATAGGGCGTCACAGGTTAGAGAGATATGTCATAGCCCCCTCCTCCAGGTGGCAGCTGAGGAACCAGACAGTTAGCCTTAAGAATGTAGTTTGTATATAATTAGATATTTAATAGCAGAGACTTAGTGTTTACACTCTCTAAACAGATGGCAAACACTAATCGAGACATTTGAGCGTAATTAAAGCAAAACGCGTAGTGTTGTGTAGTGAGCTAGCAACGTAAGTAAATAGAAAGAGATCAACATATACACTCAACACGAACAGACGTGTTTTTGTCTGATTAGGCAGAACCATCACCAAATAAACAAACTATGAAGCTAAGAGATAGTTGATATTTATTATTTGTGCTGTAAATCATTACCATCAATTACCAGTGTCATCATCTTCAACAAATACTACGACTATGGCCACGGAAATGGGGCCCCTACTACAGATATATTCACTGTCTGGTGTTAGTATAACCTTGATGCAACTACACTGTAGCAAAGTAAAAATTATTTGCACTTCAAATGACATATTTGAATTAGGCACACATAGACTTTTAAAAGCTTATATCTATCACTCACCTAGGATTTCAGAAATCTCAGTATCATTTGCATCCGTAAAAAAATAAACCTGTTTAGAAAATGTTGAATAAGATAGGTTTATAAGATGCCAGCAATATAACACTCGTTGTTACCAATCACATGTGATGTAATAAATTATAATTAAAATATAAGAATCTACGCCCAGGAAATGTACTGCTCCAATAATGAGGTGGATTAGGAACACAAGAGGTTTGATATGAATTCAATAGACTATATTTGCTATCCCATGATTGGTTCACAAATTTTTTTGTTCGCTGCTTCCTTCCTTCCTTTCGTTTGCTTGAAATATTGTCTATATATTCAATGTTGTCTCTTGTATAAACTTAACTGTCTTTTGTAGCTCACACAGAGGTCTGTGTAGTTTTATGTCAGTGTTGTTTCATTAGGCCAGTGAGTTTGCCTCAGTATATCATATTCGGGCAGTCTTGAAGTATGTTCTCTGCAGGCTGGTGTGCCTGTCCACATGGCTGAATTGCCAATCTTGAATTTTGTACACATGTGGCTGCGGATTCAATTGTGTCATGTTCTAGTTCACCTGCTAATACATCAGAAGTAGTCAGGGTGCCTAACATCGCACCTCTTGACTGCTTTTTGCACAAAGCTTGCTTTCCTTATCATCAGTGTCCCTCTTCATTCATCTAAGCCTTACTCAAGACTTCTGAGGTACTCGTAATTTAGATCCCCAAAGTAAAGGATCAGAAGGTTCACAAATTAATTCAGGTGATTTAGAACATGGTGGTTCGGAAGATTAATATTCTATCCTCAACCATCTAAGAACAATCTGGAAAATTGCACACATCTCTGGATCACAAAGCGGAAGGGAAAGATGCAGAAACAAAATTTTTTTATATGGAAAGTAAAGACAATGTTTACATTTTCAGAATATATACTTAGATTATTCTATCTATATCCTCTCTGTCCCTTTTGACACATAAAACTGTCACAGAGATTCCATTGTTGCAATTCTGTCACCTTTCCACTACTTGTTTCCCATGTTGGGCCACAATCTTTCAATTCTCTTTCCACAGTTCATCTCCATGTTTTCTTTGGATGCCCAGACCTGAGTCTGATGTAGAGAGGAGAAAATGACATGGTTTGGTAAAACCCTTTACAAAAGGATCTCTCTCTCTCTCTCTATCACTGCCCAGACCGATGTACCAGACCTCCCCATAAATTCTATTCGTGTGGAAATCTGATTCATTCAGCCTTAGCATTGGTGTGTTTACGTCACATCTTTAGCACCATTTGGAGCTCTGGTGCTTATCCTTCGGCAATGTGTCCCGGGTTCAGCCATCATTTACTTGGTTTGCTCTCCGTTCTGTGTTTTTACAGTGTGGGTAGCTATCCCACTGCCAACCTCCTTAGTGCCTCTATGACATGCGTGGCAAGTAAAGTAGTTCTATTCTTACACCCAATTTGGGCCCGTAACCACTCGGGGGCAGAAGATCTAATTTCTCCTGTCACTGAAGTTTTCTTTCTTCTTATATGAGTGAGAAGGCAAATAGAATAGAGTCGGACAAGACCGGGAGTAGGGAAAAGTAGCATTCTACTTCTTTCAACAACAATGAACAGGTATATTGAGCACTCTACTGTAACACAGTCAAAAGCACATAGTATACATACACACAATACATATTCACATACAGTATGAGTATACGGGTAGCGGTAAACCTCCATCAAAGGAGATGTAAGGCGCCTCCTTCCCTCCGCTAGTCTACGGACACCCTTGGGCAAGTGGAGTCTCCATTTAGCCCCCTGGCAGGGTCACGTGAAGCCATGGGAGCAAGTAGTGGATGAGTGAGGGCAGCCGACAGAGTGTCAATAGTTATGGTCTCAAAACTTGCGAAGGTAGGCAGAGGATCTCTGTAATAGAGACAATGGTTACGATCATGGACCAGTATGATCACTGCCAGGAAGGAAAGCAATGGCAGACTACCTTCCAAGACAATGCCTGAAAACCCCAACATATCATCTGGCCTATGAGAGAAGAAATTCCGGAGGACTGTTGGGTGGCAAAGTTCTGCTCAAGACAAGCTATTTGATGATGATGAGTATCAGTAACAGTGTGTTGTGTAGTGACTTACACCATAATAAGATTAATGAATTAAATTAATGCCTACTTCAATATGTGTTCAAATTGCTGACTAACATATCTATGTTTAACGAGACATACCTTTCGGATTGTGAACAAACTACGAGTATTTCTAGTCACACAAATTCAAATTGATCATTGAAAAAATACCAGTAGTATTATATTATAAATATTTACCTGCTCACGGGCCAATAGGTACCAAGTTTTCAAAAGAAGCTTCAACCTTGTTCGGTGATATTTTGATGTTGTTTTGACACTTATAAAGATGTCTTTCAATGTAGTCTCTTCAGAAACTTTGAACTTATGCAAAGACTCCCTGTTGAAGTCTTGTGCAGTTTTTGAATGCGCCGGGTACTTCATGCCATTTCTAATGTTGCTGTTTTGGATTGGTTGCAACAAGTTGTTTCCCTTCTCCAACTTTTGGTAAGTTTCTTGTTCAACAAGTGCCTCATGTGACCGAGCGACAAACTTATCATATTGTTGAAACTGTGTGCTCACATTGTTTGTATCAACTGGTTTAATACTTACATGACTTCGAAACAGTCTAGAGCTAAATCTACCCTGGTTATCTATATCCTGGGTGTCAGGGTGTTGACCTCGCTCCACTACTACGCCATTGTCCTCGTCTTTGCGACTCCAAGTTTGCAAAACTTTCCCACGGTCGTTAAAGTTGTTAAAACTCCAAAAATTGACATTGTAACTAATCCATATGTTTAATATAAGAAGTAATGCTAGAAAGGTGGTAAATTTTACCACCTTTCTCAATGACAAGCGCATCTGAAGAGGGATACATGACACATAACTTCACACGCTGCAATCAAACGAAAACATAGTTTATCAAGTGAACATCAACAGGTCAAATCAAGGGGTTGGCACAAAGGTCGAGCGCATGCGCACTGCGTTAAAAATAATTTCCGTGTTTGAAACCATTTTCTTCCATAGGTCCCTAGGATTGTAGCCAAGAGCTGCCAAACACGTAATAACAAAGTACTGTAGTTTTACAAAATACAAAAACAATGACAATACACAGCAACGTTTCGACTAAAAAGGCCTTTATCAAGCAAAACGATACAACAAACCTGACGGATAACTCAGAACTCTTTATTAAAGTCTATATATAATGTTCAACAAATAAACAGGGTACAGGTATTAAGAGCTTCCGAAAAACAAATAGACAAACACGGGACTCGAACCACTTACCACACCCGAGTGGTTACCGGGCCCAAATTTGGGGTGTAAAGAATAGAACCACTGTTACCTGCCACGCATGTCGTAAGAGGCGACTAAGGCGACTAAGGAGGTTTGGCTGAAATCGGATGCACGTGCCCTAAACGTGTAAAAGTCTTTGCGTTTAGGGGTCTACCAAACCAACGTGCAAACGTATACACGTTCTTGGCAAAGATCAAAACATATCACAAAGAGTGAATACAATTGGTCGTAAAGAACGAACGCAAAGAAGAAGAACCACTTACCCTCATTTCTTACGACACCAATCGCCTAGCCTAGCAATACGAGCGTCTTTACGAGCACAACCAATGAGCCATTCTAAAAACATGACTCATGGGGGAGTGTCTTTCTCAAACGCTACGTTACAACTAGATACAGAATAATCAGGTAAGGTTCGATCGAACAGTATTTGCACAAACACATGCTATAAGCTTATTGTGCTTGTATATATTTGAGACGAGACAATATCATACATACACACATGTATTAATGTATACACATATAACAAACATGCGTAGATCATTCAAAGTAGCTTCAAATTTATTATAAGATGAGAACAAGGCGTTTTTTTGCAAGAACCCCAGAGGAAGCAACGGAAGTAACGAATATGATCAAATATATACAAGCACAATAAGCTTATAGCATGTGTTTATGCAAATACTGTTCGATCGAACCGTACCTGATTATTCTGTGTCTAGTTGTAACGTAGCGTTTGAGAAAGACACTCCCCGTGAGTCATTTTTTTTTAGAATGGCTCACTGGTTGTGTTCGTAAAGGCGCTCGTATTGCTAGGCTAGGCGATTGGTGTCGTAAGAAATGAGGTAAGTGATTCGAATCCTGTGTTTGTCTATTTGTTTTTCGGAAGCTCTTAATACCTGTATTAATACCTGATCTTGCACAAAAAACTCCTTGTTCTCATCTATGTAATGTTCTGAGTTATCCGTCAGGTTTGTTGTATCGTTTTGCTTGATAACGGCCTTTTGGTCGAAACGTTGCTGTGTATTGTCATTGTTTTTGTATTTTGTAAAACTACAGTACTTTGTTATTACGTGTTTCGCCATCTACATAGTTTTACTGCAGTCCCCATCTATATTATGATTATTTAGCCAAGAGCTACGCGTCCGAATTCGTGCTTTGTACAATACTCTAGGCAGGTGGATACCATTTCTGCGGAGAGGGACCGAGTCATATGGGGTAAAACCCGATGCAATGAAGTCAATCCTTCGGCTTAAAAACCCATTTAAAACTGAGAATTTCGTATTTTATCTTTTTCTTTCTTTTGTCATCACACTATTACCGGGTTGTTGCCCAGTGTCGTGGTTTTCTGTTTTTTCTTGCGCTGTTCTGGTGGCTTGGGTGATTGTTATTTTTGCTCTTTGACAGGATTCTGCCATCTAACCATTTTTTTCATGGTCTTCCTCTCACCTTTTTTCCTGATGTTCTATTGTAGAAGACTTTGTATACTGTGGAGTTTGGATGCATTCTTATTAAGTGTCCAAACCACTTCATTCTTTGTTTCTCAATGTAATTCAAGCAAGGTTCTGTACCAACTTTCTTTCTTATGCTGATGTTGGTGACTGTCTTTTCTGGTGTTGTTGATAACTTTTCGCAGGCAGTGCATTCACACGTAGTTATTTTTGTGACTGCGCTTTGCTCATTGTCCATGTTTGACTCTGGTAACACAAAGTAGGTATAAAAATGTTGTTGATCATCTGTTGCTTAGCTGTCAGTGAAATTTTTGGATGCCTTAACAATGGGGCTAGCTGGTAGGCTACGACATTTGCTTTTTGTACTCTTGCCTCTATCTCTCTATCTAGTCTTCCGTCTTCTGTGATGCCAATCCGGTACATACATGATCAGTGTTGGACATGTGGGTGTCTCTTTCCGACAACATTCGGGAAAGGAGAACAACTGTTGAGGCCTCATATTCCACGAGAATGTTCCTAATCCGGTACGACTTCACGTAATCAAAAAGGGCGCATAGTTTAGACCTGCGTTTGCCAAAGTGGTCGGTACCGACCCTCCAGTGGGCGCTGAAGCGTTCTGGGAGGGGGCCGATAATGGGTTCAGAAGATTTTTGGGGGAAGGTGGGGGTGTTCAGGCGATTAGGGGCTGGTGACTCCTTAAAAGAAATTAATAATAAATATTTTACAATAAATTATTTTCGTGATTTTTCTATTGAATAATCATTGGAAATTTGAATTCCGCATATTTAAATTCATCTTATGCCCGTCTTACACGATCCATTTTTCATAAAGTTTCTATTTCATGCATATTCATAAAATATTTGAAAATTGACCATATATGACAATATATCAATTTTCTATGTCAAAGAGAAAAAAGAACTTGTATATATGAGGGCGGGCGTTGGCAAAGTGTTATAATGTGGAGGGCGTTACAAAGTTTATGTTGTGCAAAGTGGGCGGTGGGCCAAAAAGTTTGGGAATCTATGATTTAGGCCAACGCTTAGGCGAAGATCATAAGACCCTAATATAGGGCGAAAAATGATTGTTAAAAAGCAATGAATACACAAAGGAAGGGAAGGTGTGAGGCAGACTCAAAATATTTCTATATAGGCCAAAATTTCGAATGCCCTGGCCTATACGTGTACACATACGTGCCCTATACACATGTAGGGCATAAGAACCGAGGTGCAAACGTATAGTCTTTCTTGGCAAAGATCAATTATATATCACAATAAGAAGGATCAAATTGATTGTAAAGAACGTTCGCAAACAAACAACAACAAACATACTCCACGAGGAGGGAAGAGGAATATAAGTAAGACATTGAACAGACAGCCAAATTATCAAAACAAGATGGTTATCATGTCGCTACAGAACGAGGATAGAATCCCAAAGAACATTCTATATGGTCAACTCGCATCTGGTGCTAGACAGCATGGGCGCCCATTATTACGCTTCATTGACACCTGTAAGCGTGATCTAACTTCATGCGGCATAGACAAAAACACTGGGAGCGGCTGGCCAAAGACAGGCAAGCATGGCGAGCGGCAGTGAGGGCGGCTCAAAAATAAAAGAAGAAAAACAACATCACATGTGGAGGCAAAAGAGAGCAGAGAGAACATCCCATGCATCGGCTCTAGTCTCCAGTTTTACCTGCAGCAACTGTGGCAAGGATTGATACTCCAGAATAGGCCATTACAGCCACATGAAACGTTGTGATTCAGCACAGAACATACTACGTGACGCAACACCTATTGTCTCCTGAGACAAAGAGGCCAATGAATGACAGAACGTGAGAATATTATAGACAACTCTAGATATTTTTCTTACCTTGTTTTTGTGTATTGTGCGGTTGCTTCCCTTGCAGTATCACAAAGTTGATCGTGATCTTCGACATGCTAAAATATATTATATGGTGCATCTTTTCTCCTTCTTCATTGATTCAACAACGTATGGACTTTTGCACTTCGAGATAATGCCGTGTAGTTTATACATAACATTGAAGAACTTAGGTATCTGGGAATTTGTAATCCTACCCTGATGGGAACCAAAATTGGATTATTCTAGGGGAAAGAAGTCTCTGTACTGTTCACTGATATAGCAACAAAGTCGAAACAAGAATGGTGAGACGAAACTGGGTGGATGTATTGGTACAGACAGGGATAAGAGAAATCACTTTCATTTTTGTCTCTGGGCAGGCAGAAGGGGGTAATGAACGAGCTGATAGGGCGCCTGTGTGTTGCCAGGACTCTCAAGAGGAGCAATGAATATTAACACTGCGACCTACACGGTATATTGTAAGAGGCGACTGAGGTAGTAGCCTAGGGAAGCTACCCTAGTAAATAAAAATCGTCGCAGGAATCGGATGTGCTGGTCTACTTGTAGACGCATAACTTGCACAACGTACAATCGCTTTTAGGATAAGATCACTTACAAAAGAGAGATGGGTGTCGATATTGATGCAGCCTGAAAATAACGACATGTCAAATATGCAGAAAGATTGATTAATCAACATCGAACTGGTATATTGGACCGCTGGACGCTGTTGGATTTGCAGAGGCGGATATCGGAGCACATATGGACATGTCCGGAGTGCTATTATGATGAATACTCATATAACTGATAACAACAAATGTAGAATTTACTGTGCTCATTCCTAATATAAGGGAAGACTGCAGTAAAACTCTGTAGCAATGGCGAAACACATAAAAACAAAGTAATGTAGTTTTACAAAATACAAAAAAACAATAACAACACACAGCGACGTTTCGACCAAAAGGCTTTATCAAGCAAAGGATGCAACAGAAGTTAAAAAATTCACTTCTTAAAGGGTCCAATACATATAGAATACAACAATAAACTCCAAGCGGCCCTAAAATTAAAATCTGTGACTAACAATAAATAACGAAATAAATGCAAAAAAACTAAAATGGAAAAAAAAAAATAAAACAATAAATAATATATATATATATATATATATATATATGTATATATATATATAAAATAAGATACATTCATTTAACATACACACATAAATATGGAGCGTGAGAAGAGAAAGTATTAAGATGCATAGGAATGTAGTGTGTTGAGTCCATGAGGTCGCAAAGTACCATATATAGATAAAATGATTGTCTATAGCAAATTGACTTCGATTGGCAGAGAAACATGATCAGATGGCTGTGACCTGATATGCGAGCTCCCAAATGGTCCGCTCCATTGAAATGAGTTAGATTTTCTAACTTTGCTTTAAGATTTGATTTATTTAGACCAGTGTTTCCCAAAGTGGGCAGGTATTGTCCCCAGTGGGCGCTGTAGCGTTCTAGGGGGACGATAGTGGGTTCAGAAGAATTTGGAGTGTTCATGTGATAAGGGGTCGGTGGCTCTTAAAGAAGAAATTAATAATAAAATTGTAAAATAAATTATTTTCGTGATTTTGCGATTGAATAATCATTTAAAATATGAATTCTGCATTTCAATTCATCTTATACCCATCTTATACGATCCATTTTTTCATCGATTTTCTATTTCATGCATATAATCATTTGATAATTGACCATACATGACAGAAATATATATCAATTCTCTATGTCAAAGATGAGAGCCTCGGTAGCGTAGTTGTTAGTGAACTCGCTTCTCAAGGCTGTGGTCTGGGTTCAACTCCCGCAGTGCGTATTTTCCCGACCCGACGGCTCTCAGGTCGACCCAGCCTCAACTGGGTACCAGACATGCTCTGGGAAAGTAAAGCGGCCGGCGTGATGCTGACGACATCACCCATCGTGTGTCGACGGTCAATGAAAAATACAGGCTGTATCCGATATCACTGTATTGCCCTATACACCACGAGGTATGAAAGGGTTCTTTTACTTTCTCTATGTCAAAGAGAAAATAGAGCATGTATATGTGGGAGGGGGGCGTTGGCAAACTGTTATAATGTGGAGGGGGCGTTACAAAGTTTATGTTGTGCAAAGTGGGCGGTGGACAGAACAAGTTTGGGAATCTATGATTTAGACCCACACATTTCCTAATGCGATGAAAGATCCTTTTGCATCTGTGGTCTTATTTTTGTATCTCTATCTGTTTCTCTTTCTCTCTCTTTGTCTACATTGCTCCCCAAGTATGGGTGATTCTACCTCTTGAAGTGGGGTTTCATTCAGGGAGATTGGTATGTTGCTTGTCTTGTTAGTTCCAATCATCATTGTTTCCTCCTTACGAATATTTAGTCTTAGCTGTTGTGATGTCTGGTCAAGTATGTTTGACAAGCCCCGTGAGTGGGTTCAATTCCGCGGACTGGCCGAAAAGCCACATGTTCTCCAGATTTACGGTGTTCGTGGCACCGAATCGAAGGGTTATGATGTCCATGGCACCGAGTTGAAGAGTTGAAAGTTCACGTGCTTCTGGATCGAAAAAAAATATATTTTGCGACGCCTCTGACGCTTAGGGCAGCAACAAATGTATATCCTTCTTCTCTATTGTTGACCATTCTCCGTCGGTGTTGCCGGGCTCGCAAGGAGCAAAGAATAGTAACACTGCTAAGAGGTGACTGAGGTAGGGGCTAGGAAAGCTACCTAGTAAATAAAAAGCGCCGCAGAAATTGGATGTGCTGGCCTACTTGTCGGCGCATAACTGGCACAACGTACAATCGCTCTTAGGCTCAGCTCACATACAAATCACACAGAGTGGTTAACAAGTTGTCAGTATGGAGCGTTAGAAGAAGAAAAAAAATGATTGATAACTATTTAGGATGAAGTGTGGGAACGCCGACCACACGACATACCGTTCAGTGCACCTTTTACATTGTACAAGAGTAGGCAGTGGTTCTATTCTTCTTTATCCCGGAAATAACGCTGTGCATTTTTCTCTCATCATCATCAAGGTACGTATCCTTTATAGGACGTTGCTATCTTTGCAGCACATCTGAAATTCACTCTGTCTCTAGCCAGTTCACCCACTTCGTCGATGGTCATGTTCATGGTTTCTTAATATCTTGTAGCCATCTTCTTCTTGGTCTGCCTCTGCGTCCTGGGACCCTGCCTTCTAAAATTGTTCTTTCCAGGCCATCGTGACGCTTAATGTGACCAAATATGTAATTTGTCTGTATAGTATGTTGTTTATCAGGCAATTCTCTTTAACATTTAGTTCTTTCAGGACATCAGTGTTCTTTCTTTTTTCTGTTCATGGTATTCGTAGGATCTTTCTGTAGCATTTAGTTTCGAAGGACTGGATTTTCGTTCTTAATTTCTGTGTAATAGTCCATGATTCACAACCATAAGTAGCCACTGGGAAAATGCATGCTCTCAATATTTTTAATTTTAGTATTTTGCAGGTGCTTTGCCACATGTTCTTCATTGTGTTTAACTTCTTGATTGTTATTGCCAATCTTCTTGAGATCTCTTTGGAGCAGTCACCTTATTGTTAATTATTGAGCCCAGGTATTCGTAGCTCTCTACACTTTGGAGTTCTTCATTGTTTACTTGGATGTTAGGTGAGCCTTCTGCTTTGTCAGTTGGCATTTTCCCTACACCACCATTTACTAAACTATCACATAATTCATTTTGAGTTGAACGGGAGTGAAGGAGGATGAGGAAAAGAGGTGATCAAAATAAAGTGTCGTTTCTGTAAAAATGAACTATGCCCGCCTGCCCAGCGTGTTATTAGCACGTTGGACTGCGGGTGACTAGCCCTCTGTAAGTGCGGGTTCAATTCCGCGGGCTGACAGAAAAGCTACAGGTTCCCCAGATTCACGATGTCCATGGCACCGAACCGAAGAGCTAAAAGCTCAAGTGCTTCTGGATCGGAAAAAATGAACTATGTGTGTACTGTGTGTCGAATGAAATGTTTAAACGTGTGTATGTGTTATTTTGTAAATAGCAGGACAGATAACTCCAATCAACATCCACTCACTAACAACCATTACATAAAACTTTCTTCATGTTTGAGTTGTCTTACCCTACCTACACATCCAACTTGTAATTGAATTACTGTGATATCTTCGTTATCTATCTCCCTAACCACGTGATCTTGTTCCCAGAAACATCTGCTGCTAAGTTAAGCTAATGGAGACCCGATGATGAGAGAGACACAGAAACTATTGAAGCGATTACCCAATTATCTACACGAAAGAGATTTCATTTTTTTTTGTGTGGTCTGAAATACAACATGAAAAGGCAAAGAGATTGTTCACAAGAGACTGTGATGAAGTGGGTAACAGAACATCAGGGCCAACAGACGAAACGATGCAGATTACCACTCAACAGAAGAGAACAAGTCCTAGTATTCAGACTCCGTATCGCCTGTGTGGGTCTGGGGCCCGCAAAGGAAGCAAAGAATAGTACCACTGCGACCTACAAGGCATGTCGTAAGAGGCGACTGATGTGTAGCCGTGCATTTTCGTGGGTTGTTGTACCCGTGTGTGACTGTTTGTTTTTACACTTCTAACTACATACCTTCACAACTATAACCTATTATTCTTTTATATTTTATCTTTGGTCACTGCACCATAAACACTAACTCGACAACTATCACACTCTAACATAGAATATAATCCAATTTAAACGACCGTCAAAGATATTGTATCTTTATGTGAGAATCAATCTGATTCTCAACTTTTATTTGTTCATTTGAATTCAATAATATACATTCATATATATATATATATATATATATATATATATATATATATGCAAATCAGTTGATTATTTATGGTTCTGTTTAGCATTTGGCAATTTCCTTATCCAATTTAAAACAATCAATCTTCCTGAAAAAATATAAAAGTATATTACCTCATCATAATAAGACACTTCTATATCTAAAAATACAACCGTAATTATAATCGTATTAAATATTATGGTCTACTTATCCCTTCTGCCAAAAAAATATGAACATGAATGTTTCTGTCCAGAAGTCCTTGAATATGTCACTTTTATTTAAAATGTCTCCTTTTCGATCGAACCGCCTTGAATATCTCACTTTTCTTAGAATGTCTCTTTTTCGATTTAGTTGCAACTGTCTCTCTATTTAGGCCAAAGTCAACACCGTCAGGACTGTCTTGATAATACTAAGTTCTGGCGTGGTCACCAACTGTAGACTACAAAGCGTTGGTTAGCTTGAATGATGTCACCAACTGCAGACTACCAAGCGTTGGTTAACTTGAATGATATCACCAACTGTAGACTACCAAGCACTGGTTAGCTTTAATGATGTCACCAACTGTAGAGTACCAAGCACTGGCTAATCTTTCCTTCTATCAATTAACTGTCTGTTATCCTGTT
Organism: Arion vulgaris; assembly: GCA_020796225.1. Lineage (NCBI taxonomy): Eukaryota > Metazoa > Mollusca > Gastropoda > Stylommatophora > Arionidae > Arion > Arion vulgaris. Next base: position 15,014,630 of record CM036767.1, read on the forward strand.
CTGGCCTCACTATCCTCTCTTCAAACTGTCTGTCTGTGGGTACCTCTCTGTTCCTCTGGCTCTGTGAAGTGTGTCTAAAGTTGTATGTGTGTGTCTCTTATTCTAGACAACACTTCTGGACAAGTCAATTCTTTCTGTCTGCAACTGTCTCAGACTACCCTCACTGACTGTTCCTGGGTACCTCTCTGTCCCTCTATCTCTATCCGAATCCGTCTAAAGTTTTCTGCTAAGTGTGTCTAAAATTGTCCCTCTGCCAAGTGTTTCTGCAGAGTGTGTCTCTCTGAATTTGTGTCTATGAAGTGTGTCTTCACTCTTTCTGACTGTTGTTATTGCTTATTTCAGACTACCTACTCTCTGTCCCTCTGTCTGATACGAGAAATCGACTACCCTCACTGCCTGTCCATGGGTACCTCTCTGTCCCTCTGTCTCTGTGAAGTCTGTCTAATCTACAAAAAGCATTCTATTTAACCACTGGCAATTTTTCTTTGTTTCCAAACCAGTCATTGTTCTGTTAGTATAATTCTCACGGTCAAATCTGGTTGTTGCTTGGGAAACCCCCTAATTGATATTTGTGACCTATGGAATTTCTAGAAAACAAGAATACAATTAACCTCAAGTTGACTGCAGGAGAAGAAAACAGGGCATAAATTTACTTCTAGTTAAGGAAAAGTCTCCTTGTAATATATCTGGTCTGTTATTATACGCCCACAGACCTGGTATATGGTTACCCCTTTGCTTTATTGTAAATACGTGCTTAGTTGAAGCTTGGGACTAAGAATAAAGCAAGGGAAAAATCTGGTATCATATTCCCTGCTACATATGTAGGATCTAGGGAAGCTACCATAGTAAATCAAAAACATCGCAGAAATCGGATGTGCTGGCCTATTTAGTAAAAAGTAAGTAAAGGAACCCTTTCATACCTCGTGGTATATAGGTCAATACAGTGTTAGGCCTGTATTTTCATTGATCGTCGGCACACGATGGGTGATGTGGTCAGCATCACACCGGCCGCCTTTACTTTCCCAGAGCATGTCTGGTACCCAGTTGAGGCTGGGTCGACCTGAGAGCCGTCGCGGTCGGGAAAAATTCCACGCGCACTGCGGATGTTGAACCCAGACCACCAGCCTTGCGGAGCGAGTTCACTAACAACTACGCTACCGCGGCTCTTGCTGGCCTACTTGTAGACGCATAATTGGCACAACGTACAATCGCTCTTGGGCTCAGATCACATATAAATCACACAGAGTGGTTAACAAGCGGTTGATATGGATCGTTCAAAGAAAAAGAAGACTCTGTACAGGTCAAACAACAGACTGAGATGTCATGTGTTCAGCAAGTTCAAGATAGGAACAACTGATACCCCTGAAGTCGAAGAAGGCACACCTATATGGCAGGAATACTACTGCCTTGTAGTTAGATTGGGGACAATCAAAGTCCAGCGGAGTAAACCGTACAATAAACTAGACGGCAGGCAAAAGCCAGGTAGTCCAAAAAAGACCGGTAACCTGGGCAGATGACGCTCAACACCTCGGGAGGGAAGGTTGTCTAAGGGTCGCTACCCTAAAAGAAAATAGCAACTTGCTGCCTTGCAGGTAGGCTGGGGACAGCGAAATGCTGACGGAGAGCGAACCCAGTAAACGCTGGCTGAAACCGGACACGTCGCCGAAGGATAAGCACTAGAGCTCCAAATGGCACTGAATGATGTGACGTAAAAATACGTTCTTGGCAAAGGCTGTTTACATATTAGAATAAGAATGATCAAAATGGCAACAACAAAAAACCGATCACGCTCGTGCGAGAGAGAGAGAGAGAGAGAGAGAAAGAGAGAGAGAGAGAGAGAGAGAGAGAAAGAGAGAGAATATGGGGGGAACACTGATAAAAAGGAAAGCAGACCCTCGCTCAAAAATCAAGCAAAAACACCATACTAGCCGTTCTGACTACGCCTAAATTCATAGCGGGCGGACGCGAGAAGAAGAAGGAACTAATAAGACGAGGAGAGGAAGGACTTTAATAAGCATCAGCATCCACATACATTGGATCATCTTTTAAGGTGGGGAGGGGCGGGGTGGGGGGGTGGGGGGAGAAAATTTGAGACAGGCCGAAACATGAGTTAACAAAATATTATTTAGTAGTTTACTACGTGGACATGGAGAATACTAGATTCACATCAGATTTAGATTGCGGGCTCCCTGTATAGAAATTGTCACTTCTTATCAGTATGTAAAAAATAGCTAGTTAGCAACAGGAAATGTTTGTGCCCGAGTGGTTACATGGGCCCAAATTTGGGGTGTAAAGAATAGAACCACTGTTACCTGCCATGCATGTCGTAAGCGGCGATTAAGGAGGTCTGGCTGAAATCGGATGCACGTGTCCGCTAGGAATGCTAACCCGAAACAAATGCTTGCAGAAAACGGATGCACCAGGCTATAAGGCGCATAACATGGTGCAACGACCCTTACAATGAGGAATGGGATAACGGATTCTACGGTCGCCAATCTGTCTCGGAGGGAGTAAGAATGTCAGACCTACAATCACGAGGGTGGCCAAAACTTCCTGCGGGAAGAGGTCAGCACAAACGGGAAGCAGAAATCATAGGAATTATATCCTACAGAACTGCCCACAGTTTGCAGACTTGAGAAGAGGTGGCCCACTTACACCAACGTCTTAGGCAGACGGCTGCCTTTATTAGAGAATCCGAAATCCCAATCTAGTGAGAACGCAGAAGACAAACGGTATGGTGTGGCTGATAATCTGAAGCAGACGGCTGCCTTTATTAGAGAATCCGAAATCCCAATCTAGTGAGAACGCAGAAGAAATGTTTGGAGTCTCTGAAGAGGTCTATCCTGACAAAAATCTGCTTTATTGTTGTGTCAATGAATACAGGTGTAAGGAGAACTGAACTCGCCGATAGGCTTGCAGATATGGCTGCTGTAAAAATGTGGACGAGCAATGTACCAGACAAAACGCACGAAACAAATTTAGTTTTGAGTTTTTTCTGTCATACACGCATCAATAAAAAAAATGTAAAATATAAGGTAATATATAATCCTCCCGTACCGTTGTACGTTACATATGGCCTGCAAGTAATTTCTCCATACCTCTCTGTCCTGGGCAACTCTCTCAATCTCTTCCATGGACTTGAGTCCGATATTTCTTGCATCTTTCAGCAAAGTTTGTTTCAGGGTTTTCCTTTGGTGTTCATATAATGTAATATTCAGCTTCTTCTTCTTCTTCTTTGCTTTCGTTCTTTACGAGCAATTTTAATCACTCTTTGTGATATGTTTGATCTTTGCCAAGAACGTGTATACGTTGCACATTGGTTTGGTAGACCCCTAAACGCATAGACTTCTACACGTTTAGGACATGTGCATCCAATTCAGCCAAATGCAATATACAATTTATATATTTAAAAAGTACAGGAATCTGTTTTCATACTATGAGATACATGAATACGAGAAGGCAGACAAAATTGCAAAAAAGGGAGCAGAATGTGAACAAGTAGAAACGAAATCACATACTTTAAAAACAAAAAAAGATATCGTGGATATTAGAAAAGAACCATTTCGCCCGAGTGGTTAACGGGGTCCAAATTTGGCGTTTAAAGAATAGAACCACTGTTACCTGCCACGCATGTTGTAAGAGGCGGCTAAGGAGGGTTGTTGGAAATCGGATGCACGTGTCCTAAACGTGTAGAAGTCTATGTGTTTAGAGGCCTACCAAACCAATGTGCAACGTATACACGTTCTTGGCAAAGATCAAACATATCACAAAGAGTGATTAAAATTGGTCGTAAAGAACGAACAAAAGAAGAAGAAAAAGAAGAAGAAGAAAAGAACCTATACTATCCAACGATGACTACCACACACTCGACAGACAAGGACAGACTATCATCTTCCGACTCAGGAAAGAACAGAGCAGACTGAACAAACACCTACACAGGTTACAATTGTCCACATCCCCTCTGTGTCCCTGTGGCACCGTTGATCAAACCACAGAACATGTCCTGCAAGACTGTCCTCTGTATGTCCTCCTAGAAAGGAATGATGGCCCTACAACCCAACACTACATTCAAAACTACATGGCACCAGAGATGAGCTCCAGACAACAGTCGACTTCATCATAAGAACGCGTCTAACGGTATAATCATCAAAATAGCTATCGCAAAGAAGAACAAGAAGAAGACCCGTATTTTATTTTGATTTTCTTCTTCTTTGCTTTCGTTCTTTACGAGCAATTTTAATCACTCTTTGTGATATGTTTGATCTTTGCCAAGAACGTGTATACTTGCACATTGGTTTGGTAGGCCCCTAAACGCATAGACTTCTACACGTTTAGGACACATGCATCCGATTTCAGCCAAACCTCCTTAGTCGGCTCTTACGACATGCGTGGCAGGTAACAGTGGTTCTATTCTTTACACCTCAAATTTGGGCTCCGGTACCACACGGCCGTATTTTGATCTAAGAGTCATAGTGAATAATGTGCTCAACATCACGCCGGCCATCTTTACTTCTTAGTATTTATCTGGTACCCAATTCAAAGTTGACCGCTGAGCGTAGTTGCTAGTGAACTCGCTTCTCAAGGCTGGTGGTCTGGGTTCAGCTCCTGCAATGCGCGTGGAATTTCCTGAACCGCGACGGTTCAGTCGATCCAGCCTCAACTGGGTACCAGACATGCTCTGGAAAGTAAAGGCGGCCGGCGTGATGCTGTCCATCACCCATCGTGTCGACGGTCAATGAAATACAGGCCTAACACTGTATTGACCTATATACCACGAGGTATGAAAGGTTCCTTACTTTCAATTCAAGTAGGTCGACATCAGAGATGTTACTGTTACGTGAACAAACCTATACGTAAATCCTAGTTGGGTAGTAAACATGTCTGATATAAAACTAAGGCAACTGCTTCAGGTTCCTCAAAATGTAGATATTACGTAGACGTCATACGTTAACCCTTCATCCCCAAAGCCGATCTAGTGGCTCGGGTACTTTAAAATCGCAAGCCCCACTTTACTGGCTAGCTCGTATACATTGAAATATTACTGCGTCTGGTGGTCAAAAGAAATTACTAAGGGAATTGGTTAAGGTGGAAGGTGGGGGAAGGGTGGGGGTGTTTGTGATGGAAAGGGAAAGGGGAAGGGAGGAGGTCGATGTGCGCTTCTCTGGAAAATGACATTTTGATAACATAGTTTTAATACGAATCCCGCCCGAGTGGTTGCCGGAGGCCCAAATTTGGGGTGTAAAGAATAGAGTCACTGTTACTGCTACGCATGTCGTAAGAGGTTTGGTCGAAATCGGATGCCCGTGTCGGCTAGTGACTGCTAACCCAAAACAAATGCTTGCAGAAAACGGATGCACTAGGCCGTAAGGCGCATAACATGGTGCAACGACCTCTCACAATGAGGAATGGGATAACGGATTCTACGGTCGCCAATCTCTTAGGAGATTTAGCCATGCAGTAAGAATATCAGACCTACCATCACGAGAGTGGCCAAAACTTACTGCGAGAAGAGGTCGACAGAAACGGGGAAGCAGAAATCATAGGAATTATATCCTACAGAGTGCCCCAGTATGCAGACTTGAGAAGAAAGAGGTACCCACTTACACCAGCGTCCAAACAAACTGTATGGTGTGGCTGTAATCTGAGGCAGACGGCCGCCTTTATTAGAGAATCCGAAATTCCAATCTAGTGAGAACGCAGAAGACAAACTGTATGGCGTGGCTGATAATCTGAGGCAGACGGATGCCTTTAGACAAACAATTATGAACGCAGAAACAACTTAGAAATCTGAGGAATTATTAGAAATCCGAAATTCCAATCTAGTGAGAACGCAGAAGACAAACTGTTTGGCGTGGCTGGTAATCTGAGGCAGACGGCTGCCTTTATTAGAGAATCGAAATTCCAATCTAGTGAGAACGCAGAAGACAAACTGTATGGCGTGGCTGATAATCTGAGCAGACGGCTGCCTTTATTAGAGAATCCGAAATTCCAATCTAGTGAGAACGCAGAAGACAAACTGTTTGGCGTGGCTGGTAATCTGAGGCAGACGGCTGCCTTTATTAGAGAACCCGAAATTCCAATCTAGTGAGAACGCAGAAGACAAACTGTTTGGCGTGGCTGATAATCTGAGACAGACGGATGCCTTTATTAGAGAATCCGAAATTCCAATCTAGTGAGAACGCAGAAGACAAACTGTATGGCGTGGCTGGTAATCTGAGGCAGACGGCTGCCTTTATTAGAGAATCCGAAATTCCAATCTAGTGAGAACGCAGAAGACAAACTGTATGGCGTGGCTGGTAATCTGAGGCAGACGGCTGCCTTTATTAGAGAATCCGAAATTCCAATCTAGTGAGAAGCAGAAGACAAACTGTATGGCGTGGCTGATAATCTGAGACAGACGGATGCCTTTATTAGAGAATCCGAAATTCCAATCTAGTGAGAACGCAGAAGACAAACTGTATGGCGTGGCTGGTAATCTGAGGCAGACGGCTGCCTTTATTAGAGAATCGAAATTCCAATCTAGTGAGAACGCAGAAGACAAACTGTATGGGTGGTGGTAATCTGAGGCAGACGGCTGCCTTTATTAGAGAATCCGAAATTCAAATCTAGTGAGAACGCAGAAGACAAACTGTATGGAGTGGCTGGTAATCTGAGGCAGACGGCTGCCTTATTAGAGAATCCGAAATTCCAATCTAGTGAGAACGCAGAAGACAAACTGTATGGAGTGGCTGGTAATCTGAGGCAGACGGCTGCCTTTATTAGAGAATCCGAAATTCCAATCTAGTGAGAACGCAGAAGACAAACTGTATGGAGTGGCTGGTAATCTGAGGCAGACGGCTGCCTTTATTAGAGAATCGAAATTCCAATCTAGTGAGAACGCAGAAGACAAACTGTATGGAGTGGCTGGTAATCTGAGGCAGACGGCTGCCTTTATTAGAGAATCCGAAATTCCAATCTAGTGAGAACGCAGAAGACAAACTGTATGGAGTGGCTGGTAATCTGAGGCAGACGGCTGCCTTTATTAGAGAATCCGAAATTCCAATCTAGTGAGAACGCAGAAGACAAACTGTATGGCGTGGCTGGTAATCTGAGGCAGACGGCTGCCTTTATTAGAGAACCCGAAATTCCAATCTAGTGAGAACGCAGAAGACAAACTGTATGGCGTGGCTGGTAATCTGAGGCAGACGGCTGCCTTTATTAGAGAATCTGAAATTCCAATCTAGTGAGAACGCAGAAGACAAACTGTATGGAGTGGCTGATAATCTGAAGCAGACGGATGCCTTTATTAGAGAATCTGAAATTCCAATCTAGTGAGAACGCAGAAGACAAACTGTATGGCGTGGCTGGTAATCTGAGGCAGACGGCTGCCTTTATTAGAGAATCCGAAATTCCAATCTAGTGAGAACGCAGAAGACAAACTGTATGGCGTGGCTGGTAATCTGAGGCAGACGCTGCCTTTATTAGAGAACCCGAAATTCCAATCTAGTGAGAACGCAGAAGACAAACTGTATGGAGTGGCTGGTAATCTGAGGCAGACGGCTGCCTTTATTAGAGAATCCGAAATTCCAATCTAGTGAGAACGCAGAAGACAAACTGTATGGAGTGGCTGGTAATCTGAGGCAGACGGCTGCCTTTATTAGAGAATCCGAAATTCCAATCTAGTGAGAACGCAGAAGACAAACTGTATGGCGTGGCTGGTAATCTGAGGCAGACGGCTGCCTTTATTAGAGAATCCGAAATTCCAATCTAGTGAGAACGCAGAAGACAAACTGTATGGAGTGGCTGGTAATCTGAGGCAGACGGCTGCCTTTATTAGAGAATCCGAAATTCCAATCTAGTGAGAACGCAGAAGACAAACTGTATGGCGTGGCTGGTAATCTGAGGCAGACGGCTGCCTTTATTAGAGAATCCGAAATTCCAATCTAGTGAGAACGCAGAAGACAAACTGTATGGAGTGGCTGGTAATCTGAGGCAGACGGCTGCCTTTATTAGAGAATCCGAAATTCCAATCTAGTGAGAACGCAGAAGACAAACTGTATGGCGTGGCTGGTAATCTGAGGCAGACGGCTGCCTTTATTAGAGAATCCGAAATTCCAATCTAGTGAGAACGCAGAAGACAAACTGTATGGCGTGGCTGGTAATCTGAGGCAGACGGCTGCCTTTATTAGAGAACCCGAAATTCCAATCTAGTGAGAACGCAGAAGACAAACTGTTTGGCGTGGCTGGTAATCTGAGGCAGACGGCTGCCTTTATTAGAGAATCTGAAATTCCAATCTAGTGAGAACGCAGAAGACAAACTGTATGGAGTGGCTGATAATCTGAAGCAGACGGATGCCTTTATTAGAGAATCTGAAATTCCAATCTAGTGAGAACGCAGAAGACAAACTGTATGGCGTGGCTGGTAATCTGAGGCAGGCGGCTGCCTTTATTAGAGAATCCGAAATTCCAATCTAGTGAGAACGCAGAAGACAAACTGTATGGCGTGGCTGGTAATCTGAGGCAGACGGCTGCCTTTATTAGAGAACCCGAAATTCCAATCTAGTGAGAACGCAGAAGACAAACTGTATGGAGTGGCTGGTAATCTGAGGCAGACGGCTGCCTTTATTAGAGAACCCGAAATTCCAATCTAGTGAGAACGCAGAAGACAAACTGTATGGAGTGGCTGGTAATCTGAGGCAGACGGCTGCCTTTATTAGAGAATCCGAAATTCCAATCTAGTGAGAACGCAGAAGACAAACTAATGGAGTGGTCTGGTAATCTGAGCAGACGGCTGCCTTTTTAGAGAATCCGAAATTCCAATCTAGTGAGAACGCAGAAGACAAACTGTATGAGTGGTGGTAATCTGAGGCAGACGGCTGCCTTTATTAGAGAATCAGAAATTCCAATCTAGTGAGAACGCAGAAGACAAACTGTATGGCGTGGCTGAATAATCTGAGGCAGACGGCTGCCTTTATTAGAGAATCAGAAATTCCAATCTAGTGAGAACGCAGAAGACAACTGAATGGAGTGGTTGGTAATCTGAGGCAGACGGCTGCCTTTATTAGAGAATCCGAAATTCCAATCTAGTGAGAACGCAGAAGACAAACTGTATGGAGTGGCTGGTAATCTGAGGCAGACGGCTGCCTTTATTAGAGAATCTGAAATTCCAATCTAGTGAGAATGCGGAAGACAAACTGTATGGCGTGGCTGATAATCTGAAGCAGACGGCTTCCTTTATTAGAGAACCCGAAATTCCAATCTAGTGAGAACGCGGAAGACAAACCGAAATTCCAATCTAGTGAGAACGCAGAAGACAAACCGAAATTCCAATCTAGTGAGAACGCAGAAGACAAACCGAAATTCCAATCTAGTGAGAACGCAGAAGACAAACCGAAATTCCAATCTAGTGAGAACGCAGAAGACAAACCGAAATTCCAATCTAGTGAGAACGCAGAAGACAAACCGAAATTCCAATCTAGTGAGAACGCAGAAGACAAACCGAAATTCCAATCTAGTGAGAACGCAGAAGACAAACCGAAATTCCAATCTAGTGAGAACGCAGAAGACAAACCGAAATTCCAATCTAGTGAGAACGCAGAAGAAGAATACGAATCTGGTCTTATCAATTTCAGCATAGTAGGCTACAAACTAAAGTTTTTGTTAAATTCATTTCTTCCCCTCCTCTAAACCTGGAAAATGTCAGTGGACGCCCATGTCTGTAATTGTATATTAAACAGAGAGAACATATCAAATGTCAAACTCAGTGGTCTGTGCTAAAACTGGAAACTAGAATGTGAAACGTCAGACTTCTCGAGACTGATATCTTATCTGAATGGGATTTAGATTTAAGTGGAGAACAAATTGGGTCCTTTTGTTAGTCACACCCGTAGAAGAATGTGACAGATGGAGACTGACAGGGAACCATTTGTCACGATATAATTAACAAGATGGTATGTATGTCAACCTGAAAACAGATGGGCCATGGGAGACACGGGAAGAGAGGTTTACAGACATATGGCTAGCCCTAACCTTAATAACAGCATCAACCACCTTACAAGAAGAGATCAGAGCCCATTTTAGAATTAGAACCCAACACATAACACTTAATATTCACTTGAACAAAATTCAACCACAACACACCTCAGCGTGTCAGCTGTGTGCATCATAAAACCGTTCACCACCACCACTTCAGGTGCCAAGCATTATATGACGCCAAGAAGATCCTCCTTCCTTCAAGGCCAGATAAATAGAATACATTAAACGGAACAAATGAACAACTTACAAACACATGCAGATACCACTACATAGCATTGGGCCGAAGGGCAGAGTTCAAGCGTTGCTGGTGCAGATAACACTACATATCATTGGGCCGAAGGGCAAGAGCTCCAAGGGGCCGCTGGTGCAGATAACACTACATATCATTGGACCGAAGGGCAAGAGCTCAAGCACCGCTGGTGCAGATAACACTACATATCATTGGGACCGAAGGCAAGAGCCTCAAGCGACCGCTGGTGCAGATAACACTACATATCATTGGCCGAAGGGCAAGAGCTCAAGCGCCGCTGGTGCAGATAACACTACATATCATTGGACCGAAGGACAAGAGTTCAAGCAGCCGTGGTGCAGATAACACTACATATCATTGGCCGAAGGGCAAGAGTCAAGCCCGCTGGTGCAGATAACACTACATATCATTGGGCCGAAGGGCAAGAGTTCAAGCGCCGCTGGTGCAGATAACACTACATATCATTGGACCGAAGGGCAAGAGCCCAAGCACCGCTGGTGCAGATAACACTACATATCATTGGGCCGAAGGGCAAGAGTTCAAGCACCGTTGGTGCAGATAACACTACATATCATTGGACCGAAGGGCAAGAGTTCAAGCGCCGCTGGTGCAGATAACACTACATAGCATTGGACCGAAGGGGCAGAGCTCAAGCACCGCTGGTGCAGATAACACTACATATCATTGGGCCGAAGGGCAGAGCCAAGCACCGTTGGTGCAGATAACACTACATATCATTGGGTCGAAGGGCAAGAGTTCAAGCACCGTGGTGCAGATACACTACATATCATTGGACCGAAGGCAAGAGTTCAAGCCCGCTGGTGCAGATAACACTACATAGCATTGGACCGAAGGGCAAGAGCTCAAGCACCGCTGGTGCAGATAACACTACATATCATTGTGCCGAAGGTCAAGAGCTCAATGCTGCCTGGTGCAGATAACACTACATATCATTGTGCCGAAGGTCAAGAGCTCAAGCACCGCTGGTGCAGATAACACTACATATCATTGGACCGAAGGGCAAGAGTTCAAGGCCGCTGGTGCAGATAACACTACATATCATTGTGCCGAAGGTCAAGAGCTCAAGTGCTGCTGGTGCAGATAACACTACATATCATTGGGCCGAAGGGAAGAGCTCAAGCACCGCTGGTGCAGATAACTACATATCATTGGACCGAAGGTCAGAGCTCAAGCACGCTGGTGCAGATAACACTACATATCATTGGGCCGAAGGGCAAGAGTTCAAGCGCCGCTGGTGCAGATAACACTACATAGCATTGGGTCGAAGGACAAGAGTTCAAGCACCGCTGGTGCAGATAACACTACATATCATTGGACCGAAGGGCAAGAGTTCAAGTGCTGCTGGTGCAGATAACACTACATATCATTGGACCGAAGGGCAAGAGTTCAAGTGCTGCTGGTGCAGATAACACTACATATCATTGGACCGAAGGGCAAGAGCTCAAGCGCCGCTGGTGCAGATAACACTACATAGCATTGGGTCGAAGGACAAGAGTTCAAGCACCGCTGGTGCAGATAACACTACATAGCATTGGGTCGAAGGACAAGAGTTCAAGCACCGCTGGTGCAGATAACACTACATATCATTGGACCGAAGGGCAAGAGTTCAAGTGCTGCTGGTGCAGATAACACTACATATCATTGGACCGAAGGGCAAGAGTTCAAGTGCTGCTGGTGCAGATAACACTACATATCATTGGACCGAAGGGCAGAGCTCAGCGCCGCTGGTGCAGATAACACTACATAGCATTGGGTCGAAGGACAAGAGTTCAAGCACCGCTGGTGCAGATAACACTACATAGCATTGGGCCGAAGGGCAAGAGTTCAAGCGCCGCTGGATCATTGAAGAAAATGAAGAAGACAGCCTGAAAATATATGGTCAGTACATCCTGTTCTGTTCAGTGCAATTCCCTGCGCCAACATCTGTCCCCCGGTCATGCTTGGTTTGTGGAAATGAATGAAGTGAAGGTGCAGTTTCAGGTTGGAATATCTTCATTGCACTCTGGACATGTCCATAGGAGCTCCGATCTCCTTCGCAATATCTCCAACAGCATCCAGCGACTGATAGTACCAGTTCAATTTTGATTGATAAATAATGTGGAGAAAAACAAACGTAGAATACAACCCAGAGCACGACAGTATAAATACACTGAACAGAAAAGCGCAGACCACAGTTTTCAGACTTAGAACGGGACATTGCGGTCTCAGAGCACATCTCCATAGAATGGGTCTCAGGGACTCGGCTGTCTGCCCATTTGTAGCACCGAAGCAATCTCCAGAGCACATACTGCAAGACTGCCCCAGCCTGAGCAGTTTGAGAATGGAAATCTGGCCAATAGAAACAAACAACCCTACAAAACAAACCATGAGGGACCGGTGACGACCTCAAGCGCACTGTTCTGTTTATGACACATACCGGAGTAGTCGCATAGCAGAAGTTGATTGTAGAAGAAGAAGATGATTGGTGTATAGACTCATATACCTGTTATGCTGCTATTTTCTGTCCACTTCAATCTTCAATCCCAGCTCTTGCAATCTAGTAGTTGACATGAATTAGTTTTGTGATGTGCTGGCTTCGAGAACATCTATGACGGTGACATTGGGCTTTGTTTGTTTGTTATATAGGGTTTGCAGTCTCTTAATCCGAGGCGCGCTCTTTCGATCTTAGGCGAACCTTTTGTTGGTTATACCAGAGCCTGCCTAGCGTGTTTTAGCGCGTTAGACGACGGTGACAAGCCCTGTGAGTCCGGTTCAATTCCGCGGGTTGGCAGGGAAAAACCACAGCTTATCCAGATTTACGGTGTTCGTGGCACCGAACCAAAGGGTTACGTTGTCCATGGCACCGAGCCGAAGAGCTGAAAGCTCAAGTACTTCTGGATTGAAAAAAATAAAAATATCAGAGCCGTAGGCAACAATGAAATATAGAGCGTGTAGGCCAACAAATATGAAAAATAAGAAATAACTCCATTCGGAGAATCCCCGTAAGGTGGCATTGGGCGTGGACATTTGAGAAATATATATGGCATTTTTCGTCTTCACAGTAAGTCATTTGACACGTGTGTAACTGAGGCGACTTAGAAGTTTGCAATTGTTTCTCTTGCCTTAAAGTTCATCCCCAAATGTCTCTTCAAAATACTGTATCTTTGCGTAATGCTGCATTCTATGCAATTCGGTCATCAGTTAGTTTTTTTCTCCATTTGTTGAGACTAATAGAAAAGTCCTTCATTGAGGCCTTGCAATTATGCTTATTTCTGAGCAGTGGTCTGTCTTTGCTAATGATACAGTGTTACTGTCAACATCTCAAAAAGGGATTGAGAAATTAATAATGGAAATGCAAGAGAAAAGCAAAAAACACAATCTATATCTCCAAGTAGCAAAAACAAAAATAACGACAACTAATAAAACAAGCATGGCAACATATTTTTTCATCTTATCTTATCTTATCTTATCTTCTTCTTCTCTTCTTCTTCTTTGCGTTCGTTCTTTACAACCAATTTTAATCACTCTTTGTGACATGTTTGATCTTTGCCAAGAACGTGTATACGTTGCACATTGGTTTGGTAGGCCCCTAAACGCATAGACTTCTACACGTTTAGGGCACGTACATCCGATTTCAGGCAAACCTCCTTACTCGCCTCTTACGACATGCGTAGCAGGTAACAGTGGTTCTATTCTTTACACCCCAAATTTGGGCCCCGGTAACCACTCGGGCGTTATCTTATCTTATCTTAACCACATTTGCCGTGAAGCGCCGTGGGAGGGCTAGTTTGCTATCTTGTGTCAGGTGCGTTGCGCTTGACGTTGTCAGTCCATGCTTTCGCAGGGACTCTGAGATATTATCTATCCATCGTGTTCTTGGCCTGCCTGACTCTGCGCCATGAGTGCGATTGTAGCATGATGTAGTAATGTTATTCTCATTGATGGCCGAACACTTGTTCTTTGCTTCTGATGTACTGATGAATGGATAGTCAACGTCTTTGATTTCCATTAGATGCCGAACCATGATCTTTGCTCGATTACTGTATGATGGTATGACAACGATTTCGATACTATTAGATGGCCGAACCACTTGATTCTTTGCTTCTCATGTACTGTATGAATGGTATAGTACCAACGTTTTGATTTCTCATTAGATGGCTGCCATTGATCCTTTTGCTTCTCGATGTACTGTATGCATGGTATAGTCCAACGATGCTTCTGATATTCTCATTAGATGGCCGAACCACTTGATTCTTTGCTTCTCGATGTACTGTATGAATGGTATAGTACCAACGATGCTTCTGATATTCTCATTAGATGGCCGAACCACTTGATTCTTTGCTTCTCGATGTACTGTATGAATGGTATAGTACCAACGATGCTTCTGATATTCTCATTAGATGGCCGAACCACTTGATTCTTTGCTTCTCGATGTACTGTATGAATGGTATAGTACCAACGATGCTTCTGATATTCTCATTAGATGGCCGAACCACTTGATTCTTTGCTTCTCGATGTACTGTATGAATGGTATAGTACCAACGATGCTTCTGATATTCTCATTAGATGGCCGAACCACTTGATTCTTTGCTTCTCGATGTACTGTATGCATGGTATAGTACCAACGATGCTTCTGATATTCTCATTAGATGGCCGAACCACTTGATTCTTTGCTTCTCGATGTACTGTATGAATGGTATAGTACCAACGATGCTTCTGATATTCTCATTAGATGGCCGAACCACTTGATTCTTTGCTTCTCGATGTACTGTATGCATGGTATAGTACCAACGATGCTTCTGATATTCTCATTAGATGGCCGAACCACTTTGATTCTTTGCTTCTCGATGTACTGTATGAATGGTATAGTACCAACGATGCTTCTGATATTCTCATTAGATGGCCGAACCACTTGATTCTTTGCTTCTCGATGTACTGTATGCATGGTATAGTACCAACGATGCTTCTGATATTCTCATTAGATGGCCGAACCACTTGATTCTTTGCTTCTCGATGTACTGTATGCATGGTATTGTACCAACGATGCTTCTGATATTCTCATTAGATGGCCGAACCACTTGATTCTTTGCTTCTCGATGTACTGTATGAATGGTATAGTACCAACGATGCTTCTGATATTCTCATTAGATGGCAGAACCACTTGATTCTTTGCTTCTCGATGTACTGTATGATGGTATATGTACCAACGATGCTTCTGATATTCTCATTAGATGGCCGAACCACTTGATTCTTTGCTTCTCGATGTACTGTATGAATGGTATAGTACTAACGATGCTTCTGATATTCTCATTAGATGGCCGAACCACTTATTCTTTGCTTCTCGATGTACTGTATCATGGTATGTACCAACGATGCTTCTGATATTCTCATTAGATGGCCGAACCACTTGATTCTTTGCTTCTCGATGTACTGTATGCATGGTATAGTACAACGATGCTTCTGATATTCTCATTAGATGGCCGAACCACTTGATTCTTTGCTTCTGGATGTACTGTATGCATGGTATTGTACCAACGATGCTTCTGATATTCTCATTAGATGGCCGAACCACTTGATTCTTTGCTTCTCGATGTACTGTATGCATGGTATTGTACCAACGATGCTTCTGATATTCTCATTAGATGACCGAACCACTTGATTCTTTGCTTCTCGATGTACTGTATGAATGGTATAGTACCAACGATGATTCTGATATTCTCGTTTCTCACTCTATTCATCAACGGATAGAAAATAGAAAATGTAAACAGTTTTGAATATCTCGGCTCACTACTAACAAGAAATGGAAATGAGATGAAGGAAATTAAAAGAAGAACAATTCATGAAAAAAGTTGATTCATCAGTCTAGGCTGGGATCCGAGAGAGAAAAGAATAACAAGCATGGCTTTTCACAAAATTAAGTAACTATAAACAATAAAGACGCTGGCGCTGGATAGAATACATTTGGAAAAACCTGAGGGGAATATAACAAAGAAGGGTCCTTTCCTGAAACACGCAGGGACGGTGAAAGAAGGGGAGATCGAGAAATACATGGAGACGAGATTTGGAGGCAGATATCAACAATATAAAGAAGAGCTGGAGGGAGCTGCAGGAGTTAGCTAGAGATAGGAAGACTTGGCATGGTTGGTTGAGGGCCTATGTTGGAGGCAGAGATCAACAATATAAAAAAGAGCTGGTGGGAGCTGCAGGAGTTAGCTAGAGATAGGAAGACTTGGTATGAATTGGTTGAGGGTCTATGCTCCAATCCGGGTTAAAAAGACAGAGAGAGAGAGAGAATGAGAGAGAGAGAGAGAGAAACAATATGAGATGGAACTGATAAGAAAATATCTTCTTATTATTTGCATTCGGTTTCGTAAGCTCGTCTAAACCATGAGATGGGTTGCCACTATAAAGCTGAATGTCAGTTGGAGTTCTTCGAGAGTTCCCATAGCTTGGTCTGTAAGCTTTGTTCATGAGGCCATGTTTCATTGTTGGTGTATGTATGATGGACATGATTGTAGGATGTGCTCTGGAGTCTGTGTTTCTGTCTGGCATGCACACTGTGCAGTCTGAGCAGGCTTTATTCTGTGCATGTGGCGGTTGAGCCTGCAGTGACCTGTTCTTAGGCGAAAGATTGTTGTGTGCTGTTTTCTGTTTAGTCTGCTGATGGGATCTTGTGGGTGTTTGCTGTGGGTTTGTTGCCTCCATACCTCTTTGATATGTTTCATGACTTCTAGTAGTGACACTGGGTGTTTGCGTTGTATAAGTTCTGTTCCCGATAAGAAAATAAAGATCAGATTACTAAGAGCATGCATATTCCCAGTGGCAACGTATGGGTGTGAAGCATGGACAAGGCAGTGGAAAAACATAAATGTACTTACGAAGTGTATTAAGAGCACAACCAGAGAGCACGTGTGACAATAAGAGACAAAATTAGAAATGAAGAATTCAGAAAAAGACTGGAAGTGAAACCAGTCATGCAATTCATAAAAGAACAACAGATTAAATGTTTGAACACCTGACAATAATTCCCTGATATCCCTATCAGAGAGACACACAGAGAAAAGTATGAGTACACAGCAAGAGGAAGACCACGCAAAAGATGGAGCGACGGCATCAAGAACAGCCTTACAGACATGAATATCAGCTTACAAAGTGCCTTAACCCTTTCGCTGCTACATACTTTCCGAAGACTGAGCTAAAAATAGCTACTCTTTGTTTCTAGGTCAGAATGTACGCCTATAGCAGTGACAGTAGCAATGTATAACGTGTTAACACGTCTTTAGCCCACAGAAGAGATGTAATAACAGATGTGTTAATGCGTCTTTAGAAGTGAATGGGAAAAACGTATATATACGTCTTTAGCAGCTAAAGGGTTAAAACAAGCACACACAAGATCACTACGTTTCACCCCCAACACTTCTATAAAGAAGTAAATAGTGGAAGAGAAGAAGAAGAGGAGAGCTAGCTAGTTGGGCTCTGTAAAACGCTCGTCTGTAGAGCTAGGCAATTGGTGCGGTAAGAAGTAAGGTTGAGGTTCGAATCCTGTGCTTAGTAAATTGCTTTTCTTGATTCCCTTAATACGTATTTACTGTATATTTACCAGTGGCGGCTCGTGTTCATTTTTGTTGGTAGGGCCAGACACACATGCTCGGAAAAAATTATGGTTTTGGGTTAGATTATATTTTAATTTATAAAACAATAAATACACTTTACACATTACTTTTGGTGGGGTCCGGCTCCATTGGCCCTTAATGACGAGCCGCCACTGATGACATATATTGTGTAACTTGCTTCTGTCACAGACCACACGCAACTACCATACACTAGGGTGGTCGATCTACTGTTATTGTACTATAACTTTGTTTAGACACGGCAGATAACTACAGCTTATGTTTTAGCGATGACGTACACAAGATCAACAGAAATAACACTCTATTAGATGAATTACTTGATGTCATTTCCGGAACCTAGCCTCGTTTTACCATTTGGTGTTTTAACAATCAATTTGTAGACTGCACACGATGACAGAGAAAACATTTCTAAATATTTTTTGGTGGTTGTTAAAACCAGAATTAACCCGTTCACACCTCGGAGCCGATATATAGGCTCGATGTATATTTTAAGATGACTCAAAGCAAATATGCTGGCTAATTCAGTATACAGGGCAATACAAACGCGTACATAGGTTAAAAAAACAATTACGGAGTGTAAAAAAGTTAAATGCATATCTTTTACAGGAATTTGCGATTCAACCCCAGCTTTTTAACGCTGTTTGTGATTTTCTTTTTTTTTCGATCCAGAAACACTTGAGCTTTCAGCTCTTCGGCTCAGTGCCATGGACATCGTAAACCTTCGGTTCGGTGCCACGAACACCGTGAATCTGGGGAACCTGTGGCTTTTCTGCCAGCCCGCGGAATTGAACCCGCACTCACAGAGGGCTAGTCACATGTAGTCTAACGCGCTACGAACACGCTGGGCAGGCGGGCTATTGTAAACAGATAAACTGAGCTTTGGTTAGGATAGTTCTCTGATGGACAGAGGATGGGAAAAGAAGTTCTTGGCGTCAAAATAAAAAAAGGAAAAGAATTGTAGAAAGAAAGTTGAAATATTGCTAACTAACCAAATAGGCAGCCAGTTAACACACCAACAAATAACCTGTTGCGTTGCAGGTAGGCTGGGAACAGCCAAAGGCTGAAGGAGAGCGAACCCAGTAAACGCTGGCTGAAGCCGGACACGTCGCCAAAGGATAAGCACCAGAGCTCCAAATGGCGCTGAATTTGACGTAAAATGACGTTCTTGGCAAAGGCTTTTTATGTATCACAATAAGAGTGATCAAAATGGCAAAAAAACAACGTTCGCGAGAGAGAGAGAGAGAGAGAGAGAGAGAGAGAGAGAGAGAGAGAGAGAAGAAACCAACAAATCAACCAACTAACAAACCAATAAAGTAACTAACCAACTAACCAACCAACCAACGAACTGCCAAAACCAACAAAACGGACAACCAATTTACTAACAAACCAACCAACAAGATAACTAGCCAAACCAACGAAAAAGTGAGAACCAACCAACTAACAAACAAACCAACAAGGTAACTAACCAACCAACCAAACAACGAACTAGCCAAACCAAACCAAAAGGGACAACCAACCAACAAACATACAAATCAACAAGGTAACCAACCAACAAGCCAACGAACTAGTCAAACCAACTAAACGGGCAACCAGTCAATCAAACAGTAAACCAACAGACTAGCCAAGCCAAGCCAACCAACCATTCAATAAACTAACCAAACCAACCTATAAATTGAATAACATTCCAATAAAAAAAAACTCCATCCAAACAGGTAACAAGTCAACCAACCAACCTATTCATCAGCCAAACCTACTTAACCAGTCAACCAGACAGTAGAACAATTCCCCCTCCCCATCACCGCAAAAAAAAAAGCAATGAACCAACTTACCAAACCAACCAACAAACCAGCCAACCAACGAACCAACCAACCAACCAAACAACCACCGAACTGCCCAAACCAACCAACCAACCAACAAACCAACAAACCAACCAACTAACAAAATAGTCAACTCTTTATACTGCTGCTCATGGATACAGCAGCCAAGGTAAGATTCTCTGCAGACATTCTAGCTGGCTCTGTCACCATATCGGAGTGGTAAGGCTAGCTCAGGCAGCTTCCTAGACCCTACCTCAATCGCCTCTTACAACATACCTTGTAGGTCGCAGTTTTACTATTATTTGCTTCCCATGCCGTCCCCGGAACCACACAGGCGACAGGCCCATCCGAATTTCGGCCAAGAATATTATTGAATAGAATCAACATTTATACAGATGTCCGTCTGCCCAGCGTGTTCGTAGCGCGTTGGACTACGGGTGACTATCCTTCTGGGTGTGCGGGTTCAATTCCGCGGGATGGCAGAAAAAGCCACAGATTCCCCAGATTTACGGTGTTCGTGGCACCGAACCGAAGGGTTACGATGTCCATGGTACCGAGACGAAGAGCTGAAAAGTGCTTATGGATCAGAAAAAAAAAAAAATTTGTACAGATTTCTTTTTAAAAAAAAAGATTTTTAATTTTTAAAATTTAATTTTGTTATTCTTGATTTTAATTTGTAAATTAGAAATAATATTTTTGAAATTTATTTTTATTTGTTTCTATTTTTATTTGTTAAAAAATATTTCTTCATGTTTAATAATTTTTTTTTAAATTTTTTATTTTGTAAAAAAACTTTAAAATGTTAATTTTAATTTGTAATTTAAATAATTTATTTTTATTTTGTATATTGTTCTAAATTTAATGAAAATTTAATTTTGTTTAAAAATTTTTAATTTTAATACTAATTATTATTTAATTGAAATTATTTTTTCAATTTAATTTTAAAAATAATTTGTGAATATTTTTGGTTAAATTAGTTTTTAATTTTTAATTTTTGTGAACAATTTGCTGTTATTTGCAATTTTTTTTGAATGTATTGTAATTTTTTTTTTAAATTTATTTTTTTAATTTAAAATTATATTTCAAAAATCTTTTTGTATTGCTTTTTTCTTCTATTGTTAATTTTTAAATTTATTTAAAAAAAATTTAACAAAAGTTGTTGTTATTTTACATTTTAATGTGTTTATTTTTTAAAAAAAGTGTTTAATTTGTTTTTATTATCTTATATTTGTTTTTATTTTAAAAAAATATTTTAAATTTGTAAAAACTGTACATTTTAATTATTTTTAAAAATTATTTAATTTTGTTTTATTTTTATTGTTTATTTTTATTGTAAATATTTTTTGTGTATTTTAATTCCAATTTTTCATTTTAATTTGTTAATTTGTTATTGTTGTTTTATAGTTATGTTTTATTTTTTAATTTTGTTTTGTTTTCCCTTTCCTATTTGTTTTTTAAACTTGCTATGAAAATGTTTAAATATTTTTTCCATTTTTAATTTAAAAGAACATTAAAAATAGAAATTTAAAAAATGCTTATTTTAATTTTTATTGGTTTTATTAAAAAATTTAATTTAATTTAATTTTGTTTTAAAATTTTTTATTTTAAATTTTTTATATATACTATTTATGTTTAAATGATATTTGTTTAAATTTGTATTTTGTATTTTTATTTATCTTTATTTTTTATTGAACTTAACTTTGAATTTTAATGTTTTATTACATTAAAAAAAAAAATTTTAATTAATTTATTTAAAAAAAAAATTTGGTCGTTTTATTTTAAATTAAAAAAAATTAAACAAAATGTTCAACATCAAAATTGTTTGTTATTGGGCTCTTACTCTGTAGAGTTGCAGCGAATGGACCCAGATACGTTTGAAACGTGTAAAAGCTCAGTACATGTTCATTCTATGGAATGTGAGTTATTCGGAATTTGTTTCAATGTCACACAAAGGAAACCACAAGATAATATGGAAAGAAAGTTGATACTACAGCTAAACAAGCTCTCAAAACACAACCACATTATTCTCCACTGGATACCAGCATTTTTATACCTACTTTGTGTTACCGGAACCAAACGTGGACAATGAGCAAAACGCAGTCACAAAAAAAACTGCATGTGAAATGCGTTGCCTGCGAAAAGTTACCAACAACACCAGAAAAGACAGTCACCAACATCAGCATAAGAAAGAAAGTTGGCACAGAACCTTGCTTGAATTACATTGAGAATCAAAGAATGAAGTGGTTTGGCCACTTAATAAGAATGCATCCAAACTCGACAGTATACAGTGTCTTCTACAACATAACATCGGAAAAGAAGGCAAGAGGAAGACCACGGAAACGATGGTTAGATGTCGTAGCAGAATCCTGTGAAAGAGCAAAAATAACAATCACACAAGCCACCAGAACAGCGCAAGACAAAAACAGAAAACCACAACACTGGGCAACAACCTGGTAGAAGTGTGACGACAAAAGAAGAAGAGGATACCAGGTGACTTACCAGGAAATGAGAGAGCAGACAGGCTGGCTAAGGAAGGAACAAAACTTATACAACACAACACCCAGTGTCACTACCAGAAATCAAGACACATATCAAGCGAAAGTACAAAGAGGTATGGAGGCAACAAACCCACAACAAACACCCACAAGATCCCATCAGCAGACTAAACAGAAAACAGCACACAACAATATTTCGCTTAAGAACAGGACACTGCAGGCTCAACCACCACATGCACAGAATAAAGCCTGCTCAGACTGCACAGTGTGCGTGTCAGACAGAAACACAGACTCCAGAGAACACCCTACGGTCATGTCCATCATACATACACCAACAAAATGAAACATGGCCTCATGAACAAAGTTTACAGACCAAGCAAGCTATGGAGAACGCTCGAGGAACTCCGATATGCAGTTTCATAGAGGCAACCCATCTCATGGTTTAGACAAGCATACGAAACTGAACTCAAAGAAGTAAACCGAACTCGAAGAAGTAAACCGAACTCGAAGAAGTAAACCGAACTCGAAGAAGTAAACCGAACTCGAAGAAGAAGAAAACCATCTTTTAGATTGAAAACCGATCCAATATTGTATGAGAAAGTGGGCGACGATCCAATATTGTATGAGAAAGTGAACGACGATCCAATATTGTATGAGAAAGTGGGCGACGATCCAATATTGTATGAGAAAGTGGGCGACGATCCAATATTGTATGAGAAAGTGGGCGACGATCCAATATTGTATGAGAAAGTGGGCGACGATCCAATATTGTATGAGAAAGTGAACGACGATCCAATATTGTATGAGAAAGTGGGCGACGATCCAATATTGTATGAGAAAGTGAACGACGATCCAATATTGTATGAGAAAGTGAACGACGATCCAATATTGTATGAGAAAGTGGGCGACGATCCAATATTGTATGAGAAAGTGGGCGACGATCCAATATTGTATGAGAAAGTGAACGACGATCCAATATTGTATGAAGAAAGTGAACGACGATCCAATATTGTATGAGAAAGTGGGCGACGATCCAATATTGTATGAGAAAGTGGGCGACGATCCAATATTGTATGAAGAAAGTGAACGACGATCCAATATTGTATGAGAAAGTGGGCGATGATCCAATATTGTATGAGAAAGTGGGCGACGATCCAATATTGTATGAGAAAGTGGGCGACGATCCAATATTGTATGAAGAAAGTGAACGACGATCCAATATTGTATGAGAAAGTGGGCGACGATCCAATATTGTATGAGAAAGTGGGCGACGATCCAATATTGTATGAGAAAAGTGGGCGACGATCCAATATTGTATGAGAAAAGTGGGCGACGATCCAATATTGTATGAGAAAGTGGGCGACGATCCAATATTGTATGAAGAAAGTGAACGACGATCCAATATTGTATGAGAAAGTGGGCGACGATCCAATATTGTATGAGAAAGTGGGCGACGATCCAATATTGTATGAGAAAGTGGGCGACGATCCAATATTGTATGAAGAAAGTGAACGACGATCCAATATTGAATGAGAAAGTGGGCGACGATCCAATATTGTATGAGAAAGTGGGCGACGATCCAATATTGTATGAGAAAGTGTACGACGATCCAATATTGTATGAGAAAGTGGGCGACGATCCAATATTGTATGAGAAAGTGGGCGACGATCCAATATTGTATGAGAAAAGTGTACGACGATCCAATATTGTATGAGAAAGTGGGCGACGATCCAATATTGTATGAGAAAGTGGGCGACGATCCAATATTGTATGAGAAAGTGGGCGACGATCCAATATTGTATGAGAAAGTGAACGACGATCCAATATTGTATGAGAAAGTGGGCGACGATCCAATATTGTATGAAGAAAGTGTACGACGATCCAATATTGTACGAGAAAGTGGGCGACGATCCAATATTGTATGAGAAAGTGGGCGACGATCCAATATTGTATGAAGAAAGTGAACGACGATCCAATATTGTATGAGAAAGTGGGCGACGATCCAATATTGTATGAGAAAGTGGGCGACGATCCAATATTGTATGAGAAAGGGGGCGACGATCCAATATTGTATGAGAAAGTGGGCGACGATCCAATATTGTATGAGAAAGTGGGCGACGATCCAATATTGTATGAGAAAGTGGGCGACGATCCAATATTGTATGAGAAAGTGGGCGACGATCCAATATTGTATGAGAAAGTGGGCGACGATCCAATATTGTATGAGAAAAGTGTACGACGATCCAATATTGTATGAGAAAGTGGGCGACGATCCAATATTGTATGAGAAAAGTGTACGACGATCCAATATTGTATGAGAAAGTGGGCGACGATCCAATATTGTATGAGAAAGTGAACGACGATCCAATATTGTATGAGAAAGTGAACGACGATCCAATATTGTATGAGAAAGTGAACGACGATCCAATATTGTATGAGAAAGTGGGCGACGATCCAATATTGTATGAGAAAAGTGTACGACGATCCAATATTGTATGAAGAAAGTGAACGACGATCCAATATTGTATGAAGAAAGTGAACGACGATCCAATATTGTATGAGAAAGTGGGCGACGATCCAATATTGTATGAGAAAGTGGGCGACGATCCAATATTGTATGAGAAAGTGAACGACGATCCAATATTGTATGAGAAAGTGGGCGACGATCCAATATTGTATGAGAAAGTGGGCGACGATCCAATATTGTATGAGAAAGTGAACGACGATCCAATATTGTATGAGAAAAGTGTACGACGATCCAATATTGTATGAGAAAAGTGTACGGCGATCCAATATTGTATGAGAAAGTGTACGACGATCCAATATTGTATGAGAAAGTGGGCGACGATCCAATATTGTATGAGAAAGTGAACGACGATCCAATATTGTATGAGAAAGTGAACGACGATCCAATATTGTATGAGAAAGTGGGCGACGATCCAATATTGTATGAGAAAAGTGTACGACGATCCAATATTGTATGAAGAAAGTGAACGACGATCCAATATTGTATGAGAAAGTGGGCGACGATCCAATATTGTATGAGAAAGTGAACGACGATCCAATATTGTATGAGAAAGTGGGCGACGATCCAATATTGTATGAGAAAGTGGGCGACGATCCAATATTGTATGAGAAAGTGAACGACGATCCAATATTGTATGAGAAAGTGGGCGACGATCCAATATTGTATGAGAAAGTGGGCGACGATCCAATATTGTATGAGAAAGTGGGCGACGATCCAATATTGTATGAGAAAGTGGGCGACGATCCAATATTGTATGAGAAAGTGGGCGACGATCCAATATTGTATGAGAAAGTGGGCGACGATCCAATATTGTATGAGAAAGTGGGCGACGATCCAATATTGTATGAGAAAAGTGTACGACGATCCAATATTGTATGAGAAAGTGGGCGACGATCCAATATTGTATGAGAAAAGTGGGCGACGATCCAATATTGTATGAGAAAAGTGGGCGACGATCCAATATTGTATGAGAAAAGTGGGCGACGATCCAATATTGTATGAGAAAGTGGGCGACGATCCAATATTGTATGAAGAAAGTGAACGACGATCCAATATTGTATGAAGAAAGTGAACGACGATCCAATATTGTACGAGAAAGTGGGCGACGATCCAATATTGTATGAGAAAGTGAACGACGATCCAATATTGTATGAGAAAGTGGGCGACGATCCAATATTGTATGAGAAAGTGGGCGACGATCCAATATTGTATGAGAAAGTGGGCGACGATCCAATATTGTATGAGAAAGTGGGCGACGATCCAATATTGTATGAGAAAGTGGGCGACGATCCAATATTGTATGAGAAAGTGGGCGACGATCCAATATTGTATGAGAAAGTGGGCGACGATCCAATATTGTATGAGAAAAGTGTACGACGATCCAATATTGTATGAGAAAGTGGGCGACGATCCAATATTGTATGAAGAAAGTGAACGACGATCCAATATTGTATGAAGAAAGTGAACGACGATCCAATATTGTATGAAGAAAGTGTACGACGATCCAATATTGTATGAAGAAAGTGTACGACGATCCAATATTGTATGAGGGAACGCCCGTGTGGTACCGGGACTCGCATCGCAAGGGGAGCAAATAATTGTACCACTGTGACCTACAAGGCATGTCGTAAGAGGCGACTGTTGTAGAATCTAGTGAAGTTACTCAAGTAGATAAAAAGCATCGCAGAAATCGGATGTGCTGGTCTACTTGTAGGTGCATAAATCGCACAACGTAAAATCGCTCTTAGGCTCAGATCACATACAAAGCGATATGGAGCGTTCGAAGAAGAAGAAGTATGAAGAAAGAGGACGACCAGTGGCGGCTCGTGATCCTTTTTGTTGGTGGGGCCAGATACATATTTTCGAAATAAAATCATGGTTTTGGGTTAGATTATATCTCAATATAAAAAACAATAAATACATGTTACACATTATATTTGGGAGGCCTGGCCCCACTGGCCCCTAATGACGAGCCACCACTGAGGACGACGATCCATTATTTTAAGAGTGTGTAGTACCGGCAAGATATTTGAAAAGCACGCAGTAATTGGAGGAAATTGGTGCGAGATGCCTAGAATATAAGGCTAATTTATCCAGTTTCAGAGCAAGATAACGAACACCTGGTACAGTAGTATAGTTTTCAGATCCCCCGTGCCCAAGTGTTGTCTTAAGGGACAGAGTTGCCTGGAAGTGTGACGGGGTGATGAGGTGCATCAAGATTAAGGAAGAAGATCAGAATGATAAGGGAAAAAGTTGCTATCTAAACTGCCTGGAATAGGGGTGGGGGTAAAAGGGCGGTACGGTGGAAACAACATAAGCATCTTGAGATTAAAAGGTAAAAAAAGAAGTAAATACTTTTGCTACACCGAGGTAAAGATGACTAATGTGGAGGTGTTGAATGAGATCAAGACACAGAGAAAGCTTATCATTAATATAAGATAGAGGCGGTTATCATTTTTCGGGCGTGTGATGACGAGAGGAGGTTTAGAACACATTGTGACAACCGGTAAAATCTAGGGTAGACGAGACAGAGGAAGACAGAGAGAGAGACAATTTTGGATAGCCTGGCTTCATGGTACGGTAGAGCGTCAACATCTCGTCTACTTCTTCTTCTGTACGTTCGTTCTTTACGACCAATTTTAATCACTCTTTGTGATATGTTTGATATTTGCCAAGAACGTGTATACGTTGCACTTTTGTTTGGTAGGCCCCTAAATGCACAGATTTCTACACGTTTAGGACACGTGCATCCGATTTCAGCCAAAGCGTCAACTTCTGAGTTGATAGCTTTGTGTTCGTTCTTTACGACCAATTTTAATCACTCTTTGTGATATGTTTGATCTTTGCCAAGAACGTGTATACGTTGCACTTTGGTTTAGTAGGCCCCTAAATGCACAGACTTCTACACGTTTAGGACATGTGCATCCGATTTCAGTCAAACCTCCTTACTCGCCTCTTACGACATGCGTGGCAGGTAACAGTGGTTCTATTCTTTTCACCTCAAATTTGGGCCCCAAAGACAGGTCTGCGGAGATCCATGATCGTCTACGCCAGCCGGCACGGCACTTGATGTTGATGAGGTATATAAGGAAATATGGTGTTAGGTCAATCTTTATCATCATTGATCGTCGACCCGCGCCCGTGTGGTGCCGGGGCCCGCAAGGGAAGCGAGGAATAACACCACTGCGACCTACAATGCATGTCGTAAGAGGCGTCTAATGTAGACACTAGGAATGCTACCCTAGTAAATAAAAAGCAGTGCAGAAATACTGGCCTACTTCAGTGCCGGATTAGGCTAGCGCGGGGCCCGTAGCAAATTTTAGCGCGGGGCCCTAGATTTTGTATGATAATAAAATAAAACACAACTTTTACAAACAAACTTGTCTCGATTTAATGTGAGCAAATTTAGAGATAATACTAGACAAATTAATTTCTATAAGTAAATTACATTCAATGTTCATTAAGGTGAGGTTATTTAGATAATCTTGTCCCATCATGTTCCTGGACTCACTTTTTATACGCTCGAATACGCTTTTATATGTCGAAAAAGAACTTTCTCCGCTGCAGTTAGTAATCATTAAAAGCAAGTAAATTCGCAAGACAATTTCTACATTTGGGAAACACGACTCTAATGAATTTTCCATTATAAGTTTATAAAATTGCAGTTCAAGAGCCTCATGATTTTCGTTGCTAATAGCAGCAGCTACATTAATTTTAAGAAATTCAGTGAACTGCATAAGTTCGTCGCCTAGGCTTTCTTCCAAATCCTCTTGGTAAGAGCTGACAATATTTGGAGTTCTTTTCAATACCTCTTCTGCTGTAATAGATTTTAACTGCCGGAGTATTCCAAATACACCAGTCACTCTATGGTACAGCCTAAATCAATAACTTTGCAAACAAAACAGAACAGTTGTCCTTTAGTATCTGTATAACACAACCAATCTCTCACGTGAGTTTTGTTTGTTGGTGTATGTGTGTATGTGAAAACGACTTTCGACAAAATCGTGGATTGTTTTCTTTATCGTATGTTTGTTTTTTTAAGACATGAAATCACTGTTCTATGTTGCACTTCGCTACTTTCTTTCACAATCCAATAATCTCGATTGAAGTTGTTTGGCCATTCACCAATATCGTTGGAGTACATTTTACTTTCGTTGTGTTTTATGCTTGTAGAAGATGTTGCTTCATTGGAAGCATGTGCTGTGTTTTCTGCCTCTCTTTGGCTTGAAGATGATATGGCTTAATTGAGAGGACTTTCTGTACATTCGATTTCAGTTTGTCTTGTGAAAAATGTGGCTAAATCGTGAAGAGTTACTGATCTTAATGGTAGTATTGGTAATGATGATGCTTCTATAGCACTTCCTTCATCTACTACACAGTGGGACACGTCTTCTGTATTTTCTGCTTCGATTTCTTTGGATTCGGCACCATCACATACGACATTAAAAAATTCAGACAGCGTGCGTGTTTTTGAAATAACATCTGGTTATTTTTTCCATTTTCATCTCTGTCACATAGGCGCGGGGCCCCTAGAAGCGCGGGGCCCGTAGCATTTGCTACTTCTGCTACTAGGCTAATCCGGCACTGGCCTACTTGTAGGCGCATAGTTGGCACAACGTGCAATCTCTCTTAGGCTCAGATCACATACAAATCACCTAGAGTGGTTGACAGGTGGTTGATATGGAGCGGTCGAAGAAGGAGAAGAAGACCGTCGACCGATGAGTGATGTGGTCAAGATCGTGATGAGCCGTCTTTACATCTTCTTACGCTCCATATAGCCTAAGAGCAATTGTACGTTGTACCAGTCATGCGCCTACAAGTAGGCCAGCTCATCCGATTTTTGTGACGCTTTTTATTTACTAGGTACCTTCCTAGGCCCCTACCACAATCGCCTTGTAGATCGCAGCGGTACAATTCTTTACTTCCATTTGGGGTCTCGGCACCACGCGGGAGAAAAGTTGATGCGGTCAACATCATAATGGCCCTCTTAACTTCCCCTTCTTCTTTTTACGCTTTATATCGATTTCTTGTTTAATCACTCGTTGTTTATTTATGTGATCTGATCCTAAGAGCGATTGTACGTTGTACCAGTCATGCGTCTATAAGTATGTCAGCACATCTTTGATTTGTGAAAGCGTCAAAGCTTCTTCTTCTTCTTCTCTTTGCGTTCGTTCTTTACGACCAATTTTAATCACTCTTTGTGATATGATTTGATCATTGCCAAGAACGTGTATACGTTGCACATTGGTTTGGTAGGCCCCTAAACGCATAGACTTCTACATGTTTAGAACATGTTCATCCGATTTCAGCCAAACCTCCTTAGTCGCCTCTTACGACATGCGTGGCAGGTAACAGTGGTTCTATTCTTTACACCCCAAATTTGGGCCCCGGTAACCACTCGGGCGGGCCCCGGTAACCACTCGGGCGACTGCGTCAAAGCTGTTCCTTACCATGATCTCCAATATAATTTTGAGTATAGTAAAACTTTGTTAACTCTGAAAATGCCGGTTCCAAGCCCGGATGAAAAGGAGGAGGACTTGTGCGTGAGGCCAGCTACCTCATCACAAGAAATTTAAAGAGCTACCGAAACTTACAAGAAAGGACGCCATACGTTGCTGATAGAGACAAGAAATATCGGTTTCAGTTCCATGGAGGAGATTGCGCGAGTTGCCCAGGATAAAGCGGTATGGGGAAAAATGCTTTCAGGCCCTATGTAACGTATAACGGTGCGAGAGGAATTATTATTATTATCAAAAAACTGTGTTGGTAATTGAAGTAAAGGACTCTGTTGTCATACAATCATGCATGATGGCTTTACGCTTATATTTCTCACACAATTAATAAGAATGTTATTTTAGTTTTTGTATAAATTTTAGCAATTGCCAATGTTAACAGACGGAACAGACACCAGAGCATGTCCTGCAAGACAGTCCTCTCATGGATGCGCAAAGAAGCAACATGTGGCCACACCTAGTCGTCCTGATAACTAAGCTTTAGGGAAGTCTTATAGAACTGAAGTTGATTTGTTGTTCAGAGTTGATTAATCACGTAACCAGAGATCACTTAGATTTCACAGTTTATGGTCCAGAGTTGATTAATCGCGTAACCAGAGATCACTGAGATTTCACAGTTTGTGGTCCAGAGTTGATTAATCGCGTAACCAGAGATCACTGAGATTTCACAGTTTGTGGTCCAGAGTTGATTAATCTCGTAACCAGAGATCACTGAGATTTCACAGTTTGTGGTCCAGAGTTGATTAATCGCGTAACCAGAGATCACTGAGATTTCACAGTTTGTGGCCCAGAGTTGATTAATCGCGTAACCAGAGATCACTGAGATTTCACAGTTTGTGGTCCAGAGTTGATTAATCATGTAACCAGAGATCACTGAGATTTCACAGTTTGTGGTCCAGAGTTGATTAATCGCGTAACCAGAGATCACTGAGATTTCACAGTTTGTGGTCCAGAGTTGATTAATCTCGTAACCAGAGATCACTGAGATTTCACAGTTTGTGGTCCAGAGTTGATTAATCTCGTAACCAGAGATCACTGAGATTTCACAGTTTGTGGTCCAGAGTTGATTAATCTCGTAACCAGAGATCACTGAGATTTCACAGTTTGTGGTCCAGAGTTGATTAATCTCGTAACCAGAGATTGCTGAAGAAGAGTAAGTAGAAATGTTGCCCATGCAGCAGCTTTCCAGCCTATTCTTGTCGATTTTCAACAGCCAAGAGTGATTTCATTTGATTATATATAGAAGAGATGAAGTGTCTATGAAGAATGTTGGGAGTAAAAAAAAGAGACCGGTTTAAAAATGAAGACATCAGGAAAAAGTGGATACAACATCAGTACTGAACTTTATCAAGAAACAACAAATTAAATGATTCGGCCACATTACCAACAGACAGTGCGCCACAGAGAGCAATGTTACTCCAATACAATGGATACAAAGCAAAAGGCCGGCCACGCAAAAAGGTGGGCCTCAGAGATAACAGAGACACTATTTATGAAACACACACAAAATCCAGTGCTAGAAAACTCTTCTTACCCTGAAGCTGTGAGGCAAACCAGAATGGTAGAAGAGAAAGAAAGACAAGGTGCAAAGACAGGCTCGCTCCAGGTGTTTCCTTTTTCAACGTGACGATGAAAGGCATACAGGATTAGAGAATAGATAGATAGATAGATATATTGAACACAAAACCCACCTGTGTGTTACCGGGGCACTCAAGGGAGCAGAGAATAGTAACACTGCGACTTACAAGACATGTCGTAAGAGGCGCCTGAGGTAGGGGTCTAGGAAGCTACCCTAGTAAATAAAAAGCGTCGCAGAAATCGGATGTGCTTTCCTACGTGTAGGCCATAACTGGCACAGTGTACAATTGCTCTTAGGCTCAGATCACATACAAATCACAAAGAGTGGTTAACAAGTGGTCGATATGGAGCGTTAGAAGAAGAACACAGAACATTATAGCATTCGTATCCTATAGGACTAGGAACATGATTTCACCTACAAAGAATTCAGATAGAACCATATCACGATCTATCCAGGCAGAAATCAAACTAGAGTACATTAAGTTAATCAAGAAACGAGGCCATGTCACAGACAACCTCACACATATTTTCAATGGAATCTTCTAGATAATTTGTAGTCATTTGTTCTTGTCAAACTTGATCTTGTCTTGGCAAGTCTTATATTTTCAAAATAATCGTTCTGACCTACCCGAAATCATCATTTTTAGAGTGGGTGGAGAGCATTGGAAGTTCTTTTATTGTGTGGGCTTGTCTTATTCTGTAACCCCGCCTTTCTGGCGGGTAATATTTGATTGGCGTTTGAAAAGGCCCATTCACAATTTATAGCAATCAGATGAAAGTTGTGACTGCGTGCTTGGTGTCATCACAAATATGCATTAACACCAGCGGTCGTTGGCGTGTTAAGTGTCCTGTCATTCCTTTGAAAGCGATAGAAGGAAAGAATAAATAGTTGTGTGTGCGTGTGTGTGATCCGGGATTGAAAAAAGGGGAAAAAAGTAGTAGGAGAGCATAGAAAGAGATCGTATGTCTTAGGCTATTACCATAAAACATCGAATCTCCAACATCTCCACGTCAAAATCTCAACCAAATTTGTATTTTTTTTTCGCACAGCCGTTATCTTTCCTATTTTGTATCTCCTCTTGAAGAGAGTTCCATTTATCTGATTCAAGACGAGACCAATTCCTTCGCACGAGAGATCTCGTTTCGCTAGCTGAACCAGAACTGTTTGACACAGTATCTTCACAGCACCGAGTCTCCTTCACACCCCTCGTATTGTACTCCAGAAGCGTGCAGTATAGTGCTGTTCTTGTGATATCTTTTTCGATGTGTTTGTAGTTGAGTGCGTACACTTTTGGCGCCAGCATTTGATCCTTGTGTTAAGCAGACTATCAGAATTATAGGTAGCCATGTTAACGAAAACAGACAGTTCGTGTTTCGTACAAAAGGATTATCAACATCCTATTTTTCTTGTCGGAGAAAGTTTCAACTGTTATTAGTTTTTGTGTACGTACGTGTATGTACGTGCGTGTATTAGTACGTGAATTTGAGTGTAGACAAACTGTTCCTTGGATAATTGTGTTGGTCTAGACATTACTGGATTGGATGTATTAGTTCTTCCTTGTGAAGGTAGGTAGCCATGCATACTTATTTATTTATTTTATAATTTACCAGTTTTGGCTGTCGTAGCTTCATTTTTTCCAGTTAACATACGCATTTACATGATTTTCTCATTCTCTCTTCCACAATTTACTTCTTTATAGAAGTGTTGAGGTGTGGGGGAATGTAGTGATCTTGTGTGTGCTTGTTCTAATGCTTGTAAGCTGTTATTCACTTTCTTAAGGCTGTTATTGATGCCGTAGCTCAATCTTTTGCGTGGTCTTCCTCTTGCTCTGTACTCGTTATACTTTTTCTGTGGCTCTCTGTGGTAAGCGATACCAGGGCATTATTGTCAATCAAATTACGTGATTTTAAGTGAGGGGAAAGTGCAGTAAATTTTATGCAAAGTTTTCAAATTGAAACTTATTTTATCAGCCTGATCTGAGAACTAGACTTTGTGGAGTTGAATAGACACAGCATTAAAAATCAGGGTACAAAGAACATATGCATAGTCGTCTGAGACTTAAGCATGTAATTTTTCTTCTTTTCCTCTTATCCTGTTTTGTCTGACTGTGTAAGGAAATATTTATAGAAAGGATTTGTGTGCAGCTTCTAGTGTCTGTATTTCATTGCCTCTGTTATTTCTGTGGTCATCATTTAATATATCAACTGAAAAAATATAAATGCTTTAATTGTTATAGAAGATAATCAATCAAATGTCATGTCTGCTGGCAGTGGCAGCTCGTAATTAAGGGCCAGTGGGGTCGGGCCCCACCAAAAATAATGTGTAACGGGTATTTATTATTTAATAAATAAAAATATAACATAACCAAAAACCATGATTATTCCAAAAATTGTGTCTGACCCACCAACAAAAGTGAACACGAGCCGCCACTGTCTGCTGGCATATGCGATCATGTCTCTCCACAACACTCTCTCCCTAGTTAATCAGTTTTGACGTCGATCTTTTGTTGAACCACGATGTATGGCCATTGAACATCTGCTCCCTTTCCCTTCTACGATCTCTCCTTCTCTGAATTTTACCCGTCGAAATATTTCAAACGTCTTTGCAATATGTGAACGAAAAACATTCAAATTCATCTCCCGATTCTTAATCCTTCGATCATATCTTTGTGTGCAGACTGATATTACCAGGCTGATATTATAAATTCCTTAAGGGAGAGAGGACGTGTACATGATTCATGTAATAGCAGTGAATCTACAACACTAACCAGACTGCAAGAACTCAAAGTTAAGTGTGGTGTAGCTCGACAAGAACGCTATGCTGGCAGATAAAGAAGAATTGTAAACCAACAAAGAACCGGTGTCGTTAGTTGCCACATACTGATGGACATACTGAGGGAGAGAACGGAACACATATGGACTAATTTGTTCGACGTGCAGT
Organism: Arion vulgaris; assembly: GCA_020796225.1. NCBI lineage: Eukaryota > Metazoa > Mollusca > Gastropoda > Stylommatophora > Arionidae > Arion > Arion vulgaris. Next base: position 15,049,396 of record CM036767.1, read on the forward strand.
GATGGTGATCCGACGACTAAACTAAACTAAAACTAAACTAAAACTAAGCTAAACTAAAACTAAAACTAAACTAAACTAAAACTAAACTAAACTAAAACTAAAACTAAACTAAAACTAAACTAAACTAAACTAAACTAAAACTAAACTAAACTAAAACTAAACTAAACTAAACTAAACTTCTGTCATGACAGATTTCAGCATTGTTTAAAAAAACAACAAGCCACATCTCTGTTACTTGCAGTGTGCTTTTATTGATTCTTTCTTCTTGTCATTGTAACATGAAGGTTATTACAATTCAATGAAGAGACAAACCTTTCGTTCTTTCTTTTCTGCTTTACTCTAATCTGTTTTCTTCAGCGTCAGGATAAGAAAAATTTTCAAAAAGAGCCTTTATATAAACATTTCACTGTCTCTGTTATTTCTGAGGTCCATTTTGACGTTTAATTAATTAGTTACTAATAGCATAGGATGAATGAATCAGTCTGATTTAAGTAGCATTCTCTACTGAACAGATCTGAGTCTGATGTCAGCATATTCTACTTCTTTTGTAGTACACTGTTACAGGTGTTAACAGTGTCGTGGTTTATGTATTTGTCTTGCTCTATCTGAAGACTTGTGATGTTCTTAGTCCTGGCAAATTCATCTTTTGTCAGCACACTGTTACCGGGTTGTTAACCCAGTGTCGTGGTTTTATGTATTTGTCTTGTGCTTCTCTGGTGACTTGTGTGATGGTTTTCTTAGTCCCTGGCAGAATTCAACTTTTGTCAGCACACTGTTACCGGATTGTTAACCAAGTGTCGTGGTTTTATGTATTTGTCTTGTGCTTCTCTGGTGACTTGTGTGATGGTTTTCTTAGTCCCTGGCAGAATTCAATACGTTATCTATCCACCTTTTCCTCGGTCTTCCTCTCGCCTTCCTTCCTGATATTCTGTTGTGGAAAGCTTCATAGGCAGTTTAGTCTGTTTGCATTCTTACTAAGTGGCCGAACCACTTCATTCTCTGTTTCGCTATATAGTTCAAGCATGGTCTTGTTCCAACCTTTTCTCTGATGCTGGTATTCGTTACTCTGTCGATTCTTGTGTTGTTGGTGACTTTGTGGAGACATCTCATTTCGTATGTTGCTATTTTCTGTCTTTCTTTCTTTTGTCATTCTCTGCTTTTTTGCCGCTATGCGTAGCAGGTTGAACTGATGATCGGTTTCCGAGATAATGCACGCTCGGTCGCTTGATATGGTGTGGTATTGTGGAGTTTTAAGATGTCTGTAACTCCATCAAACCATCTTTTTCTTGGTCTGCCCTTTCCTCTTGATGATTCCATTTTCAGGTTGTACGCTCTTGCAACTGGTGTATTCGGGTTCATTCTGACCAAGTGGCCAAACCATTTGAGTCTCTGTTTTTCAATAAATCTAATAGCAGGTGTTGTTCCGACTGTTCTTCTAATTTCCTCATTTCTTATATGGTCTCTTCTTGTTTTATTTACTGCTTTCCTCAGGCATCTCATTTCGCATGTGGTAATTTTCCTTTCTTGTTCTTTTGTCAGTGCCCATGTTTGGCTCTGGTAGCACAGTGTTGGTATAAAGATTGAATTTATAATCTGTCTTTTAGTCACTACTGGAATAGCTGGGTGTTTCAAGATTGGGGTAAGCTATTTTCTGTGCATGTTTCTTATTCATTGTCCATGTTTGGCATTGGTAACATAGGGTAGCATTCTCTATAACGAATCAGATCTAACACTATACTACATTATAATTCACAAGATATGGTACTATTTTTCGTCCTCTTGTGCCCGATATGAACAGTTTCAGTTTAGAATATCTTCATTGCACTCCGACATGTCCATAGGTGCTCCGATCTCCTTCGTAATATCTTGAACAGCCTCCAGCGACTGACCGTACCATTTCGATTTTTCTATAGAAAACAATGTCTACCTGCTATGAACTCAGGCGTAGCCATGGCGCATGATACGGCACTTGTGACCTCTTTTTGCGTGAAGCACTGCTTTACTTATTATTAGTGTTCTTCGTCATACAGACTTTAGGTACTATAAAGTGTGGGGTTTATTTTCACGAAATCTTACTAGTGACACATCTGTTCAAAGTTTTGTCCTGTTGGACAATGTTCCTCCAGGTTATAGCGGGTAGCGTTAGAGCGTTGCCTCCTATAACCATACGGCCAGCGGACTCAGGTAAAAATTATAGGAAATAAGACCACAATCATCGCGTGACCTCGCATCTCCCCGGCCAGTTATGTGGCCCAATTTAGAGTTGTCTGCAGTTAGAGCTAGCAAATCAAACGTTAAAGACAAATGGTTTCAGACACCCGTGTGGTGTGAGGCCCGCAAGTGAAGCAAAGAATAGTACCACTTCAACCTACAAAAACGTCGTAAGAGGCGACTGAGGTAGTGGCCTTGGGAAGCTACCATATTAAATAAAAAGTATCGCAGAAGTAGGATATGCTGGCCTACTTGTAGGCGCTTAAATGGCACAGCGTACAATCGCTCTTAGGCTTAGAGCACACATAGAGTGTTTAATAAGTGGTCGATATGGAGCGTTTGAAGAAGAAGTAGAAGAATGGTTTCAGAACCTACTAAGGACAACATCATAATACACGTTCTTCGTAAACAGTCATACTTTCATGGAATACAGCATATAACCTCAACAGTGGCGGCCCGTGCTCATATTTTTTAGTGGGGCCAGACACAAATTTTCGCAAAAATCATGGTTTTAGGTTAGGTTATATTTTAATTTATAAAATAATAAATACACGTTAGACATTATTTTTGGTGGGGCCGGGCCCCACTGGCCCTTAATGACGAGCCGCCACGGAACCTCAATAATTTCAAAATGAAATTGGTAGTGATGGACTTAAAAATGCATAATATTGTACACAAATCCCCCGTTCTACTACTACGTATTTCTGTTTTGTTTTTTTGGGCGGTGCGCAAATTTCATACACATTCCATTGTGTGGTTGATTGATTGTTTGTGTTCAGCGTGGGACTATGAGTCTCTTACTCATTTTTATCTATGCTAGGCTTCTTGATAATATTTTGTACTCTGAAAAAAAGGCTTCTTAGTGCAACACATTTGATTGTTTGAGTTGTATTTGAGATTTCTTATGAAAAAAGAGGAAGAGGGGAGAAGTGGGTGAAGTAGTCCAGACATTTGACTTGCGCCTTACTTCTTCATCTTCTATGCCAACGTTTCCCAGAGTATGCGGTTGTCTCCCCAGTGGGCGCTGAAGCGTTATAAGGGGCGGTAGTGGGTTCAGAAGAATTTGAGGGTGTTCAGGCGATTAGAGGTCGGTGACTCCTTAAAGAAGAAATTAATAATAAATATTTTAAAATACATTATTTTCGTCATTTTGTAATTGAATAATCATTTAAAATGTGAATTTTGCATTTTAATTCATCTTATGCCGTCTTACACGATCCATTTTTAATCTATTTTCTATTTCATGTATATAATCATTTGAAAATTGACCATGTATGACAGAAAAATATATCAATTTTCTATGTCAAAGAGAAAATAGAGCATGAATATATGTGAGGGGGCGTTGGAACACTGTTATAATGTGGAGGGGCGTTACAAAGTTTATGTTGTGCAAAGTGGGTGGTGGGCCGAAAAGTTTGGGAATCTATATTCTATGCGGTCGGTTTCGTATGCTCGTCTAAACCATGAGATTGGTTTTCTCTATGAAGGTACATATCAGTTGGAGTTTCTCGAGAGTTCCCCATAGCTTGCTCTGTAAGCTTCATTCATGAGGCCATGTTTCGTTTTGTTGGTGTATGTATGATGGCAATGACTGCATGGTGTGCTCTGTAGTCGGTGTTTCTGTCTGACATGCATACTGTGCAGGATTTATTCTGTACATCATTGCGCTTTAAAGGTCATGGGTTCAAAATCAGACCGAGTTGTTTAGTTCACGAGCGCTTTTTTTTAGATCCTTAAGTTTTTTTATGGAGCTACGGAGTTCGTGATTTGGAAGGGACTGTGCAGTATGGGTAAGCAGTCTCTTCTTCTTCTTTGCGTTCGTTCTTTACGACCAATTTTAATCACTCTTTGTGATAAGTTTGATCTTTGCCAAGAACGTGTATACATTGTACATTGGTTTGGTAGGCCCCTAAACGCATAGAATTCTACACGTTTAGGACACATGCATCCGATTTCAGCCAAACCTCCTTAGTCGCCTCTTACGACATGCGTGGCAGGTAACAGTGATTCTATTCTTCACACCCAAATTTGGGCCCCGTAATCACTCGGGCGGGGTAAGCAGTAGATACTACTACTTGAAACTTTTTTTTCTCTGATAAAATCCAGAAGGGTGCTACTTGACTCAATTTAGGTAAGGGTACAAGGCCACAAACAGCGTAGTCTTCTATTCCCAATGGGACGCTACTCTGACTATTTTAAGTCTCGAAGCCATCTTTCTCTCCTCTCTCTAGTATATGACGCTCCTGGCGCTTAGAGCAGCAAGAAATGCTCATCATTCTTCTGTATTCTTGGTGTTCCAGCTGTGATTCATTTCTGTCAGTTCTTGTTCTACTGTTCTCCTTTAGGTCGTTTTGAGCCTTCCACGCTTTTGTTTACCTTCTGGTGTCTACATCAGTGCAGTTTTCGTGACAGATTTAGTCTCTATGAGTATCATATGTCCTATCCACCTCCACTCGAAGACATGCAGAAGATAAAAGGGTTTATGCCCTCCAAGCAGACAAACATGGGTCTTTAGCAGGCTTCATCATAGCGGAAGTTAGTTTTATCTATACTTATTACTTTCCACTGGGTCACTATCTTGTTGTAGGGGTCATCTTGCTTACCTCTGTGATCCGGGAAGCTATGCCGGCAGGAGTTTTGCTTCTAAGTAGGGACTCGCCCGAGTGCCCAGCGTGTTCGTAGCGCGTTGGACTACGGGTGACTAGTCCTCTGTAAGTGCGGGTTTAACTCCGCGAACTGGCAGAAAAGCTACAGGTTCCCCAGATTTACGGTGTTCGTGGCACCGAGCCGAAGGGTTACGATGTCCATGACACCGAGCCGAAGAGCTTTCAGCTCAAGTGTTTCTGGATCGGAAAAAAAGAAGAAAAAAAAGCAGTGACTCCCATTTCAGGCAGGTTGAAGATAGAGGGCAGACAAAATGTGACCTCCTGGTCTTCCAGGTTGAGGGTTGGGCAAAGGGCTGACAACCCATTTAATATATATATATATTCCAGCCGTATGGTGCAGGGGCTCTCAAGGCAAGCAAAGAATATCACCACTGCGACTTACAAGGCATGTCGTAAAAGGCGTCTGATGTAGGACCTAGGGAAGCTACCTAGTAAATAAAAAGCATCGCAGAAATCGATTGTGCTGGTCTCCGTATAGCCGCATAACTGGCATAAGGTACAATCGCTCTTAGGCTCAGATCACACACAAAGTGCTTAACAAGTCGTCGATATGGAGCGTTTATATATATATATATACATACATTCATCTCGTACCGTTATACATTACATAGGACATGCAGATAATTTCTCCATACCGTTCTGTCCTGGGCAACTCGCTCAATCTCTTTCATGGAATTGAGTCCAATATTTCGCACCTCTCTCAGTAAAGTTAGTATCACTGTTTCTCTAGGGCGTTGTTTATTTTTTGGAACCCTCCTCCCCTCCCCCACTTCAATGACTGCTTTGGTATTCTTTGAATATTTTTCTCCAGTTATGCACAACCGAGGCCTCCGATCAAATACGGCTGGCAGGCTCAGGTAAAATTCTAGGGAAAAAAGACCATAACTGTCGCGTGGTCCCGGCATACTATTGTCTATTGTCTATTCCCAGGTGGAAGATGTAATTAGCTGTCCACTCTTGCCGTTAAGCGTAGGGATGGGAGCTTTAATTTGCGTTCTAGGACCAGATGAGTCGCCCTTGTTGTGTTATATCCGTGTTTATGTAGTGTGGTCTTGATATTGTCTATCCATCTTTTTCTTGGTCTACCTGGCATACTAATTCATCTTAAAATGCTAAATCAAGGTTATATTATGTTACAAATTAAGTTTAACACTAAGGAATATCAGTGTTATTAACATTTCTATCAATAAATAACCTTGAACCTATAGAACTGAGTAAAATTGCACAAAAATGCGTACAGTGTTTTATCAAACATATACAAAAAGCAGCCCCCATTTAACAGGAATTTTAAATTTCCCATCTGAGTTAGTCGGCCTTATGTTGCCGGAGACCAAGGCCCAACATATCTCCATCTTTCAGCCCAATTCCTGTAAAAATAGATTGTGTTACGGAAACGGTCGCGGAAGATACATTAGTTGCACCGGGTGAAGGGAGTGAAGTCAGTCATTCAGCTGGTTTTACGGAGTGGTATCAAATCTGAAAGGAATTCTCCATCCAGATGACAAATATTATATCACTCAAATCGACGTTATCAGTTATATGAGGACTATTATCATAGCACTCCTGACATTTCCATAGGTGCTCCGATCTCCGCCTCAGCAAATCCAGCAGCGTCCAGCGACCCAACACGCCAGTTCGATGTTGATTAATCAATCTCTTTGCATATTTAGTATGTCGTTCTTTTCCGGCTGCATCAATATTGACACCCATCTCTTTCAATCTGGTCAGCGAGTGGGATTCACAACCCTGAAACTCCTCTGTTCGGAAACTCTCAATGCGTGAAGAATGTCATTCTGATTCATGGCAGCTCCCTCTGATATTGTAGCCAAGCCAGCCAATCTATCAGCTCATTCACTACCCCTAACTCCTGCGTGCCCAGAGACAAAAATGAAGGTGATAACAAATCGACGTTTGTTATCAGATGTTGACTAGGACAGCTCTCCGATGTACAGCGCAAGGTAAAAGATGGCATGGACGTCGAATTGAAACATAGAGAAGAAATGTGGACAGAGAAGGGAAAGATTGTGGCCTGACGTGGGAAAGAATTATTAGAAAGGCGTATAATCTGCTGTTTTGCAGGTCGGCTGGGGACAGCCAAAGCTTGACGGAGAGCGAACCCAGTAAACGCTGGCTAAAACCGGACATATTGCCGAAGGATAAGCACCAGAGCTCCAAAATGGCGCTGAAGATGGAATGAAACCCACCCTTGCTAAGGCTGAGAGAGAGAGAGAGAAAACGGCGTCACAATGACAACAATGGGAACCACTTGTGGAAAATTTATGTGTCAAATCACAGCCAACTATAAACTAATACGGCCAGCGGACTCTGGTAAAAATTCTAGGAAATAAGACCACAACCGGTCACGTGACCTCGCATTCCAGTATTGTTATATATAGACGAATTCATTGTAAAATCACAACGACATGTTAAATCAAGGTTATATTATGTAACAAGTTAAGTTTAACAATAAGGAATAGCAATATTATGAATATTTTTCATAAGTAAATAACCATAGACGCATAGAGTTGAGTAAAATTGCAAAAAAACTTAGTGTTCTATCAAACATATACACAATTCAGCCCCTAACTCAAACTAGGACAGGGTTTCTTCGGTCAGTCATGCGGCCCAATATTAGAGTTGGCTGTGGTCAAACGAAGCATGAAGAGGATATATATATATATCTCCAAACGATTGTGTATCATAGGGGAACTACGTAAACATCAAGCAAGACATTGACCAGTATATTTTCTGACTCCTCGTGTGAAATACGAGCCGTTCTTGCGAGTCATACTAAGTAGTTGTACCGGAACAGCGGTTCCCAAACTTTGTATTACAGTGGACCCCTTTTAAATATATTTTGCTGTTGCGAACCCCAAAAGTTCCGATATGAAAATAGACAGGAATGAATTATCTTTGTGTTATAATAGTAAACAATGTTCTCAGACTGCGTCAGCTAAAATAACAATCAGATGGTGATATAGAGAGAAGTAGTCGCAAGACAACCCTCAACACAGCGCCAAAGATGGGTACTATGGTACGGAGGGTCGGAATCCCAAATAACAACAGCAGAATTCATTTGGATATCTGGTACATCAGTCTAAGCTGTGATCGTTCGCTCGCTCGCTCGCGCGAGAGAGAGAGACTGCGTCAGGAAACGTCAAATGATCTTTCATTTTGTCCTGTCAGACATTTATACTCTGGTCTAGTCTGGTCCCTTTGATTTTGCTACGGAACTAATTTACCACTGTTTTTATACACATTTAAAAATAAATTATTTTTTGTTTGAAATTTCTTTTTCTTCCAACGTTTTCAGACATCGATTTGTATACTTTTAGAGACGCCCGTCTGCCCAGCGTGTTCGTAGCGCGTTGGACTACGGGTGACTATCCCTCTGTGTGTGTGGGTTCAATTCCGCGGGATGGCAGAAAAAGCCACAGATTTCCCAGATTTACGGTGTTCGTGGAACCGAACCGAAGGGTTACGATGTCCATGGCACCGAGCCGAAGAGCTGAAAAGCTCAAGTGCTTCTGGATCGGAAAAAACAACTTTTAAAGTAGTTAGTGGTCAACCAGAGTCCATGTACATCTCCATATAGCTTGTCTTGGACTGACATCGATTTGTATACTTTTAAAGTAGTTAGTGGTCAACCTGAGTCCATGTACATCTCCGTATAGCTTGTCTTGGACTGACATCGATTTGTATACTTTTAAAGTAGTTAGTGGTCAACCGGAGTCCATGTACATCACCATATAGCTTGTCTTGGACTGATATGGGGATGGCCATGTGTTTTCTCTCTGTTCCGTGTATGTTGGACATTCTTGCAGAAGGTAACCCAATGTACCACAGAATGAATGGGCTAGGAAGGGGCAGACTAAAACGAACCAACTTTGTAACGACAACCAAAATGATGATGAGTTTGAAATGTCAAACATAATCATTTTCTTCAAGTGATTGAGAACCCCCATGTGAGTACCTCGCAGACCCCAGTTTGAGAACCACTGATCTAGAACAAAAACTAGCACACAAAACAATAACAATAATATAATAAGATATGCCAAGTCAAATAATACCTGCAGGTGTTGTGTGCTGTGGTAAAACAAACACACCGTTATGTAGCATATGAGGTGTCAGAAATATATATCTATATCTATATATACAAGATAAATTATAAACGCTAGAGCAGAAAAGTTGTTTTTTTACAAAGTATAATATCTGACTAAATTATCATCATCATCTTCTTCGTTCGTATTAATCTACGTGTGGTGCCGGGGCTCGCAAGTGAAGCAAAGAATAGTACTACTGCGACCTACAAAGTATGTCGTAAGAGGCGACTGATGTAGGACCAAGGGAAGCTACCAAGGACCGTGCGGTATGTTTTCTCAGTATAATGCAAGTCTTGAAATCCCGCCCCTTAAAATCTTTTTCTTTAAAATAACCTTCAATTTTGATTTTGCTGCTTATGCCGCACTTCTCACGGTGACGCCTGATGCAGCCGCCTCTCTGCATCATAGCACGGCACGGCCCTGAAGCTACCATAGTAAATAAAAAGCATCGCAGATATCGGATGTGCTGGTCTACTTGTAGGCGCATAACTGACACAAGGTACAATCAATCTTAGGATCAGATCATATACAACCTGCTGCCTTGTAGGTCGGCTGTGGACAGCCTAAGGCTGACGGAGAGCGATCCCAGTAAACGCTGGTTAAAACCGGACACATTGCCGAAGGATAAGCACCAGAGCTCTAAATGGTGCTGAAGATGTGACGAAACACACCCATGCTAAGGCTGCATGAATCAGATTTCCACATGAATGAGATTTATGGGAAATCTGGTACATCAGTCTAAGGGTGATCGAGAGAGAGAGAGAGAGAGAGAGATCACATACAAATCGAACAGAGTGGCTAACATGTGCTCGATATGGAGCGTTCGAAGAAAAAGTTCGTATTAAAAAGAACGTTTGTTACTTTTGCAGTTAGGGGCAGCGGCATTGAATTTTACCCGGGCAGCGGCATTCCAGCCTGCTCTTCTCGATTTTGAACTGCCAAGGTTTTTTTCGTGTTAAAATTCAACATGAGACTTACATTTTATGGTCTGTCTCCTATAGGACTAGGAACTCGATCTCACCTACACTGAAATCAGGGACCTCTATAAAAATATCCAGATGGCTCCACGAGGGAGCGAACTTGATACCTGTTGCACCTAACCTCTACGCCATTGAGACTCCTTCCTGGAACTAACACAACTACAAGCTGCTTGTCACCTTCAGTGACCTGACTAAAGCCTTTGTCAATGTTTGGAAAACAGAAGTCAAAAGAAGTCAAAGCGGGATCAAAGAACACATTTTGGCATGGATCAGAGACTTATGACATAAAAAAAGTTCAAGAGTCAAACTGGAATAACACAGAAGCAAATTGATCAAACTGCCATCTCCACGAAAACAAAGCTCAAGATATTCAGCTCAAATGTGAAATCTGTGTTGCTGTATGACTCATAAACATGGCGAGTCACCAAGTTAAATACAAATAAGATTCAGACCTTTGTCAATGGATGTCTTGGGCGTATTCTCAGACTGAGATGGTATGATAGAGTTGCAAACACAGACCTGTGGATAAAACAGGACAAAACCAATGACGACCCAGGTTAAGAGGAGAAAATGGCGGTTGATCGGGTATAACCTACGGAAGACACAGTTGAGTGTCACTAGACACGCACTTGCCCCTGCAAAAAGGCGGACATGACGGCAGAACACGTTCTGCAAGATTGTCAACTGATAGCAGGTATAAGAAAAGAAACCTGGCCCCAAAACACAGAGCTTCGCGAGAAGCTGTACGGAGGAACGGAGTCCCTTAAAAACATGGTAACATTCATTAAAAAAGTTGGTTCATCAGTCTAGGCCGGAATCGCGAGAGAGAGAGAGAGAGAGAGAGAGAGAGACACGCACTTGAGTGGAACCCGTAAGTAAAACGACAAAAAGACATCTTAACCAGACCTGGAGACGGAGTATTCTTGAGGAACTGAAGAGTGCTCGACTGTCTGGGAGACCATAAAGAAAACAGGAAGAGGCAGCGAAAAGTGGCAAACAACTGTTGAGGCTATATGCTCCACAAGGAGCGGAGAGGAATGAATTAGTAAATTGGTCAAACTAGAAGAGGGGGTTTAAAAGGGTTTTAAAGTAGGATTGACTTCACTGCACCGGGTTCTACCACATATGGCTCAGTCTCTCTACGTAGAAATGGTACGCCACCTGCCGAGAGTAATGCATAAAGCGCGAACTCCGTAGCTCCGGAATAATCCTAGGGGTCTCTGGAAAAACTGCACTCGTGAACAGAACGGCGAGGTCCGGATTCGAAGCCTAGATCTTCGACTCTCAAGGCAAAGGGCTTAACGACCCAGCAACACAGAGCCTCTAGAAGAGGGGATTTCTCGGGGAATCAGAATTTCCCCTAAACTGTTTATCATGTTCATTAGTGATCTTCCCCAAAACTGTTCACATAACCAAACGTCATTTCCTGCGAATGATCTGGTTGTATGGACCCAAGCAGCATGCTTCGGAGCAGCCCAAGTCAGAATACAAGGGAACATAAATGCAACAAAGACATCGATAGGCCAGTCATCATCAGGTGCCTGCCATGTCGGCTAACGTAGGCCAGGGCTGTGCCATGCTATGACGCAGAGAGGCGGCTGCAACAGGAGGAAACGTAAGGAGGGCGGCATAAGCAGCAGAATCAAAATTACAAATGAAGGTTAATTTAAAGAAAAACATTTAAGGGGTGATATTTCGAAGACTTGCATCATGCTGAGAAAATATACCTCACGGCCCTGACGTAGGCGATCATGGATCTCTACCAATCTCTGTCCCTGGTATTTGCTATCATTTCAGATGTTGACACTTCCGTGCCATAAAGTCAGGCTGTCTAATATTTTCCCCTCTGTCTTCCTCTGTCTCATCTCTCTTCTATTTTACCGGTTGTCGCAATGTGTTCTAAACCTTCGCTTCTCATCACATGTCCAAAAATGATGACTGCTTCTTTCTTATATTGATAAGTTGTCTCTATGTCTTGAGCTTATTTAACACCTCCACATTCGTCATTCTAGCAGTCCAAGGGATTATACTGGGTGTTCAAGATAATTGCAGCCCCATTGACAATTCGAAAGTTGCCAGGTACAAATTGAGTTGTGTTTATTTACTATTTAAACCGGTTCTGACTAGCTCGTTCTACGTCACATTTGTTCATCGCCCCTTCCGGCAATACAATTACACACCGTCACACAACCTTGACCTATACTACGTCATAACTGAACCTTCTCATTTCCATACATATATGCCAGATTAGCTCCATTCATGGGCTGCTTTTAAGTTGAACACCCTGTACCTGGGCTACTAGGGTGTCATAATAGCCTAAAACAAGACAGTCTCAACCAGGGCCGTACGGTATATTGTCTCAGTATGATGCAAGTCTTCGAAATACCGCCCATTAAATGTTTCAAATTGTATTTTGATTTCGCTGCTTATGCCACGCCCTTATTGTGTCGCCTGATGCGGCTGCCTCTCTGTATAATACCACGGTACGGCCTTTGTCTCAACACTCTTTACCAAACCCGAAAATGTCGATGTACACCTAGACAAGCTACTATCAAAGGAGAACATCGCCACCTATTTGGATATCAATTCTGACAAAGGTAACATCGGGTTCCCCACATACAACAAATTCAAATAAAAGCTACACACATGCTTAGATTAGTGACAAAATAAACTATAAGTAGGAACCACAAAACTGTAGACCTTCATAAGTGGATGTTTACATAGAATAAAGGGACTGAGATTGTATGATAAGATTACAAACAAGGAACTCAGAGAAAGAACTAAGCAGATACCAGTGGAGAAGGAGATCAGGAAGAGACGCTGGCGATGGATAGGACATACATTTAGAAGACCGGCCGGAAGCATTGCAAGACAGGCACTGTTTTAGAACCCGCAGAGAAAGAGGAGTAGGCGACGACCTAGACATACCTGGAGAAGAAAGTTGGAGGCTGATATTAAAAAGGATAGGTAAAACATGGCAAGAATTGGAAGGGATGGCAGGAGAGAGGAAGAGCTGGAAGAAGTTTGTTGAAGACCTGTGCTCCTTTGGGAGTTGAAAAGTGAAGAAGAAGAAGAAGAAGAAACGAACTGGGTGCGCAGATGCAAAAACTGTACGTCAAATATACAAATGTTATGTACGTTCAACACTGGAGTATGATGGCACGGGAACCTACACAACCGAAGCAGAGACAAATTTAAACAAACTAGACAAAATACAAAACACTTGTTTCAGAATTATTACCGGAGGTATGAGGAGTAAGCAAATCCAAGGACTGAGGCAACTGCCGGTATTGACAGACTGGGGAAACACTGGGAAGAGAAAATACTTACCATAACAGAAAAGTTTAAGGATTAGAAAAGGATCACATGAACGGCAACCCAGACAACGAATCAACCACAAATCGAATAAAAAAAGAAACCTGCTGCCTTGCAGGTCGGTTGGGGACAGTCAAATGCTGACGGAGAGCGATCCCAGTAAACGCTGGTTGAAATCGGACACATCACCGAAGGACAAGCATCAGAGCTTCAAATGGTACTGAAGATTGTGACGTAAAATTTAAAATTACGTTCTTGGCAAAGATACTTTGTGTCATCGATAGCTGTTTAGGAAAACCCGCCTTTATATGCTCCCCAAAATTCATAAACTGAACAATCCGGGTAGGCCCATCGTTTCTGCTTGCTCTTGTCCTACGGAACATATCTCCGAATTTCTTGATAGTATCTTCAATCCTATAGTCACCACACTACCTTCATTCTTGAAAGATACGAACCACACCTTGTCTGTTTTTTCGTCTATTGAGTTGTTGCCTGGCAGGACTTACCGTCTCTTCCTCCTTGATGTGTGCTCATTGTACACCTCCATACCTCATTCCGACGGACTTCAAGCTCTCCAGTTCTTTCTCGACAGGAGAACTAACCCACTTGTCTCCACCTCGGCTCTCCTTCGTCTTGCAGAACTAGTTCTAACTCTCAACTCCTTTCAGTTCAATGACCAGTTCTTTGAGCAGATCAGTGGGGTCGCCATGGGTACTAAAATGGGACCCAGTTATGCTTGTCTATTCATGGGTCATCTTGAGCACCTAGTATGGAATTCCTATGATGGCCCTCTTCCGTCTGTGTATCATAGATACATTGATGATTGTATTGGCATTACCGATATGCCTGAAGCCGATTTGTCACGCTTCATTAATTTCATTAATGTCTTCAATCCGGCTATTCGGTTTACATCTCACATCTCTACCTCTTGTGTCAACTTTCTTGACATCACTATCACTATCAGCCTATCCACCATCACTACATCAGTATACTACAAGCCTACTGATGCACATAGTTTTCTTCTTTATACCTCTTCCCATTCCCAGGCTTGTCGTGATTCTTTACCATTCTCTCAACTCTTGCGCCTTCGTCGCCTCTGTAGCGAGGACGACGATTTCCTCGATAGAGCTCACGAGATGCTGGATTTCTTTCGTAAGCGCTTATACCCGGATAAGGTGCTTGCTTCTGCTATGCGGCGCGTTCAGCAAATTTCTCGCCAGGAGGCTCTCTCTAACCAGCATAGAACTTCCAATTCTGACAGGGTGAAACTTGTCTTAACTTTCCACCCTCATAGTTCCTTGTGAAGAAAGTCTTATTCCGTCATCTCTCCATTCTTCAGTCTGATCCTGATACACGTTCAATCTTCCAACACTATCCTTTGGTGGCGTACAGACGGGACAGAAGCCTTAAGGATATGTTAGTTCACATCGCCTCAAGCCTAACATCCAGAGTCATTTTGGCACCATCCAGTGTGGCCGTCGGCGCTGTAACACTTGTGCTTATGTAATACAGACCCGCACGGTGTCTTTTCCAAAAGCCACGTTCGTTGTTGAAGACAGTTTCACGTGCGAGTCCCGTAATATTATCTATGCCATTATCTGCAAGCGGTGCAACACGGCCTATATTGGGGAAACCGGCAGGAGACTCAGTGACCGATTCGCCCAACACTTGCGCGATATACGCCAATGCTCTGTGACCCCTGTAGCTACCCATTTCAATGATACTGGCCATTCAGGAGCTTGCGATGTCCAGGTCACAGCCATCCGATCATGTTCCTCTGATGATCGTAGTCGATTTGCTCTGGAGAATCGGTTGATTTCTTTGTATGGTACCTTGCGACCACGCGGGCTCAACGTATTACATTCTTATGCTTCTTAGTACTTTCTCTTCCAATGCTTTGTAATCTCTATGGGTATATGTTGCATGTATTACATTCTTATGCTTCTTAGTACTTTCTCTTCCCATGCTTTATAATCTATATGGGTATATGTTGCATGTATTCAAGTTATATATTTACTAGATGTTTCATTGTTTCTTTTCTATTTCTAGTTTTTATGTGTGTTTTTGTGTTACATTTATTTCGTTATTCGTTTTTATTCCAGATTTTCCTTAGATACGTTTGTATTTGGTCGTCCATTTGTGTTTCATTTTAATTTGTCACTCCTGTTTGTTCGTTTGTTGATAAAGGCCTTGTTGGTCGAAACGTTGCTGTTTATCGTCACTGTTTATGTATTTTGTAAAACTATAGTACTTTGCTTGTACGTGTTTCACTATTTATCAAGTTTTACTGCAGTCTTCCCCTATTTCGATATTCTTGGCAAAGGCTGTTTACATATCACAATAAAAATGATAAAAATGGCCAAAAATGAACGATCGCGAGAGAGAGAGAGAGAGAGAGAGAGAGAGAGAGAGAGAGAGAATAAAGAGACAGATTCTACCAACTGTTGAAATGACTGAAAAAAACAGAGACAACCTCTCAACAATCAAACAACCTGGGAAATAGTACTACCATATAACAACATATATCTACAGCCCATTTCCACAGTAACAACAACAATTTCAGAAAAAAGATTGAAAGACTGAAAAAAACCCAGATCCCATCTTGAGAGTAAAGACACTTGAGCATATCGTCTCCACATGCACCCTCCCAAGTGGGCCAATATATACGCCTGCCGAGCATCGAACACGACAGCAAGAAAAGGTTGAACCGGCATTATCATCCTACTACAAGTGGGCATCACAACATAAAACTCAAGTGCCACAGGAAAACTCTCAACAAATTTCAGACACGAGCAGCAGGCAACTGTCTTTTTTCTTTCTTTTTCCAATCCTGTTTTGTCTCACAGCGTCAGATAACCGTCTTTCTTTCTTTTCTTCAATCATGTTTTGTCTCACAGCATCAGGTAACTTTCTTTCTTTCTTTCTTTTCTCCAATTCTGTTTTGTCTCACATCATCAGGTAACTTTCTTTCTTTTCTCCAATCATGTTTTGTCTCACATCATCAGGTAACTTTCTTTCTTTCTTTTCTCCAATCCTGTTTTGTCTCACATCATCAGGTAACTTTCTTTCTTTCTTTTCTCCAATCCTGTTTTGTCTCACATCATCAGGTAACTTTCTTTCTTTTCTCCAATCATGTTTTGTCTCACATCATCAGGTAACTTTCTTTCTTTTCTTCAATCATGTTTTGTCTCACATCATCAGGTAACTTTCTTTCTTTCTTTCTTTTCTCCAATTCTGTTTTGTCTCACATCATCAGGTAACTTTCTTTCTTTCTTTCTTTTCTCCAATCATGTTTTGTCTCACAACGTCAGGTAACTTTCTTTCTTTCTTTCTTTCTCCCAAACATGTTTTGTCTCACAACATCAGGTAACTTTCTTTCTTTCTTTTCTCCAATTCTGTTTTGTCTCACATCATCAGGTAACTTTCTTTCTTTCTTTTCTCCAATCATGTTTTGTCTCACAACATCAGGTAACTTTCTTTCTTTCTTTTCTCCAATTCTGTTTTGTCTCACATCATCAGGTAACTTTCTTTCTTTCTTTTCTCCAATCATGTTTTGTCTCACATCATCAGGTAACTTTCTTTCTTTCTTTCTTTTCTCCAATCATGTTTTGTCTCACAGCATCAGGTAACTTTCTTTCTTTCTTTTCTCCAATTCTGTTTTGTCTCACATCATCAGGTAACTTTCTTTCTTTCTTTCTTTTCTCCAATCATGTTTTGTCTCACATCATCAGGTAACTTTCTTTCTTTCTTTTCTCCAATTCTGTTTTGTCTCACATCATCAGGTAACTTTCTTTCTTTCTTTTCTCCAATTCTGTTTTGTCTCACATCATCAGGTAACTTTCTTTCTTTCTTTTCTCCAATCATGTTTTGTCTCACATCATCAGGTAACTTTCTTTCTTTCTTTCTTTTCTCCAATCATGTTTTGTCTCACAGCATCAGGTAACTTTCTTTCTTTCTTTTCTCCAATTCTGTTTTGTCTCACATCATCAGGTAACTTTCTTTCTTTCTTTTCTTCAATCATGTTTTGTCTCACAGCATCAGGCAACTTTCTTTCTTTCTTTTCTTCAATCATGTTTTGTCTCACAGCATCAGGTAAATTTCTTTCTTTCTTTCTTTTCTCCAATCATGTTTTGTCTCACATCATCAGGTAACTTTCTTTCTTTCTTTTCTCCAATCATGTTTTGTCTCACATCATCAGGTAACTTTCTTTCTTTCTCCAATCATGTTTTGTCTCACATCATCAGGTAACTTTCTTTCTTTCTTTTCTCCAATCATGTTTTGTCTCACATCATCAGGTAACTTTCTTTCTTTTCTCCAATCATGTTTTGTCTCACATCATCAGGTAACTTTCTTTCTTTCTTTCTTTTCTTCAATCATGTTTTGTCTCACAGCATCAGGTAACTTTCTTTCTTTCTTTTCTCCAATCATGTTTTGTCTCACATCATCAGGTAACTTTCTTTCTTTCTTTTCTCCAATCATGTTTTGTCTCACATCATCAGGTAACTTTCTTTCTTTTCTCCAATCATGTTTTGTCTCACATCATCAGGTAACTTTCTTTCTTTCTTTTCTTCAATCATGTTTTGTCTCACATCATCAGGTAACTTTCTTTCTTTTCTCCAATCATGTTTTGTCTCACATCATCAGGTAACTTTCTTTCTTTCTTTTCTCCAATCATGTTTTGTCTCACATCATCAGGTAACTTTCTTTCTTTTCTCCAATCATGTTTTGTCTCACATCATCAGGTAACTTTCTTTCTTTCTTTCTTTTTTTCAATCATGTTTTGTCTCACAGCATCAGGTAACTTTCTTTCTTTCTTTTCTCCAATCATGTTTTGTCTCACATCATCAGGTAACTTTCTTTCTTTCTTTTCTCCAATCATGTTTTGTCTCACATCATCAGGTAACTTTCTTTCTTTCTTTCTTCAATCATGTTTTGTCTCACAGCATCAGGCAACTTTCTTTCTTTCTTTTCTTCAATCATGTTTTGTCTCACATCATCAGGTAACTTTCTTTCTTTCTTTTCTTCAATCATGTTTTGTCTCACAGCATCAGGTAACTTTCTTTCTTTCTTTTCTTCAATCATGTTTTGTCTCACATCATCAGGTAACTTTCTTTCTTTTCTCCAATCATGTTTTGTCTCACATCATCAGGTAACTTTCTTTCTTTCTTTTCTCCAATCATGTTTTGTCTCACATCATCAGGTAACTTTCTTTCTTTCTTTCTCCAATCATGTTTTGTCTCACATCATCAGGTAACTTTCTTTCTTTCTTTTCTTCAATCATGTTTTGTCTCACAGCATCAGGCAACTTTCTTTCTTTCTTTTCTTCAATCATGTTTTGTCTCACATCATCAGGTAACTTTCTTTCTTTCTTTCTTCAATCATGTTTTGTCTCACAGCATCAGGTAACTTTCTTTCTTTCTTTTCTTCAATCATGTTTTGTCTCACATCATCAGGCAACTTTCTTTCTTTCTTTTCTTCAATCATGTTTTGTCTCACAGCATCAGGTAACTTTCTTTCTTTCTTTCTTTTCTTCAATCATGTTTTGTCTCACAGCATCAGGTAACTTTCTTTCTTTCTTTTCTTCAATCATGTTTTGTCTCACAGCATCAGGTAACTTTCTTTCTTTCTTTCTTTTCTTCAATCATATTTTGTCTCACAGCATCAGGTAACTTTCTTTTTTTCTTTCTTTTCTCCAATCATATTTTGTCTCACAGCATCAGGTAACTTTCTTTCTTTCTTTCTTTTCTTCAATCATGTTTTGTCTCGCAGCATCAGGTAACTTTCTTTCTTTCTTTTCTTCAATCATGTTT
The DNA here is from genome assembly GCA_020796225.1 of Arion vulgaris. Taxonomy (NCBI): domain Eukaryota; kingdom Metazoa; phylum Mollusca; class Gastropoda; order Stylommatophora; family Arionidae; genus Arion; species Arion vulgaris. The sequence continues at coordinate 15,068,481 of CM036767.1, forward strand.
TGTCTCACAGCATCAGGTAACTTTCTTTCTTTCTTTCTTTTCTTCAATCATATTTTGTCTCACAGCATCAGGTAACTTTCTTTCTTTCTTTCTTTTCTTCAATCATGTTTTGTCTCACAGCATCAGGTAAATTTCTTTCTTTCTTTCTTTTCTTCAATCATATTTTGTCTCACATCATCAGGTAAATTTCTTTCTTTCTTTCTTTTCTTCAATCATATTTTGTCTCACAGCATCAGGTAACTTTCTTTCTTTCTTTCTTTTCTTCAATCATATTTTGTCTCACAGCATCAGGTAACTTTCTTTCTTTCTTTCTTTTCTTCAATCATGTTTTGTCTCACAGCATCAGGTAACTTTCTTTCTTTCTTTCTTTTCTTCAATCATGTTTTGTCTCACATCATCAGGTAACTTTCTTTCTTTCTTTCTTTTCTTCAATCATATTTTGTCTCACAGCATCAGGTAACTTTCTTTCTTTCTTTTCTTCAATCATGTTTTGTCTCACAGCATCAGGTAACTTTCTTTCTTTCTTTCTTTTCTCCAATCATGTTTTGTCTCACAGCATCAGGTAACTTTCTTTCTTTCTTTTCTTCAATCATGTTTTGTCTCACAGCATCAGGTAACTGTCTTTCTGTCTTTTCTCCAATCATGTTTTGTCTCACATCATCAGGTAACTTTCTTTCTTTCTTTTCTCCAATCATGTTTTGTCTCACAGCATCAGGTAACTTTCTTTTTTTCTTTTCTCCAATCATGTTTTGTCTCACATCATCAGGTAACTTTCTTTCTTTCTTTCTTCAATCATGTTTTGTCTCACATCATCAGGTAACTTTCTTTCTTTCTTTCTTTTCTTCAATCATGTTTTGTCTCACATCATCAGGTAACTTTCTTTCTTTCTTTCTTTTCTTCAATCATGTTTTGTCTCACAGCATCAGGTAACTTTCTTTCTTTCTTTCTTTTCTTCAATCATGTTTTGTCTCACAACGTCAGGTAACTGTCTATCTTTCTTTTCTCCAATCATGTTTTGTCTCACAACGTCAGGCAACTGTCAATGCTATAAAATACTACGGAAAATGATAATTCAAAATAACAAAATTATCTTCATGTGTGCCAGTGAAAAAACTGCACGAACTTCTGTGTCAGATTTATACATGAGACAATCCAGGTTTATACATGAGACAATCCAGGTTTATACATGAGACAATCCAGGTTTATACATGAGACAATCCATGTTTATACATGAGACAATCCAGGTTTATACATGAGACAATCCAGGTTTATACATGAGACAATCCATGTTTATACATGAGACAATCCAGGTTTATACATGAGACAATCCAGGTTTATACATGAGACAATCCAGGTTTATACATGAGACAATCCAGGTTTATACATGAGACAATCCAGGTTTATACATGAGACAATCCAGGTTTATACATGAGACAATCCAGGTTTATACATGAGACAATAATGAACATTCTTCATTTAAGGATCATCTTCATCGCACATTGGACTTGTCCATAATTGCTCTGATGTCTTCTCAAGCATTTATTTCAGTGTATATGCCCGCGTGCCCAGCGTGTTCGTAGCGCGTTGGACTACAGGTGACAAGTCCTCTGTAAGTGCGGTTCAACTCCGCGGACTGGCAGAAAAGCTACAGGTTCCCCATATTTACGGTGTTCGTGGCGCCGAACCGAAGGGTTACGATGTCCATGGCACCGAGCCGAAGGCTTTCAGCTCAAGTGCTTCTGGATCGGAACAAAAAAAAAAAAAAAAAATTTCAGTGTATTTAGCCCAGCGTTTCTAGCAAAGTGGGCGTACCGCCCCAGTGGGCGCTGAAGCGTTCTAGGGGGCGATAGTGGGTTTAGAAGAATTTGGTGGGGGAAGAGGGGCGTTCAGTCGATTAGGGTAGGTGACTCCTTAAAGAAGAAATTAATAATAAATATTTTAAAATAAATTATTTTCGTGATTTTGCAATTGAATAATTATTTAAAATTGTAATTCTACATCTTAATTCTTCTTGTGCACGTCTTACACGATCCATTATTTTTTAAATCCTTTTTCTATTTCATGAATATCATCATTTGGAAATTGACCATGTATGACAGAAATATATATATATCACTTTTCTATGTCAAAGAGAAAATAGAGCATGTATATATGTGGGAGGGGCGTTGGCAAACTGTTATAATGTGGAGGGGCGTTACAAAGTTTATGTTGTGCAAAGTGGGCGGTGGGCCGAAAAAGTTTGGGAATCTATGATTTAGACTAACAACTCGCGTTCTGTGTTGCTTGATGTATCTACTGGGGTTTCTGTGTTGTTTGATGTATCTACTGGGGTTTCTGTGTTGCTTGATGTATCTACTGGGGTTTCTGTGTTGCTTGATGTATCTACTGGGGTTTCTGTGTTGCTTGATGTATCTACTGGGGTTTCTGTGTTGCTTGATGTATCTACTGGGGTTTCTGTGTTGTTTGATGTATCTACTGGGGTTTCTGTGTTGCTTGATGTATCTACTGGGGTTTCTGTGTTGTTTGATGTATCTACTGGGGTTTCTGGTTTGATGTATCACTGTTCTGTGTGTTGATGTATCTACTGGGGTTTCTGTGTTGATTGATGTATCTACGTTTGTGTGATGTTTCTGTTCTGGTTGTTGATGTATCTACTGGGGTTTCTGTGTTGATTGATGTATCTACTGGGGTTTCTGTGTTGCTTGATGTATCTACTGGGGTTTCTGTGTTGTTTGATGTATCTACTGGGGTTTCTGTGTTGCTTGATGTATCTACTGGGGTTTCTGTGTTGATTGATGTATCTACTGGGGTTTCTGTGTTGCTTGATGTATCTACTGGGGTTTCTGTGTTGTTTGATGTATCTACTGGGGTTTCTGTGTTGCTTGATGTATCTACTGGGGTTTCTGTGTTGTTTGATGTATCTACTGGGGTTTCTGTGTTGCTTGATGTATCTACTGGGGTTTCTGTGTTGTTTGATGTATCTACTGGGGTTTCTGTGTTGCTTGATGTATCTACTGGGGTTTCTGTGTTGCTTGATGTATCTACTGGGGTTTCTGTGTTGCTTGATGTATCTACTGGGTTTTCTGTGTTGATTGATGTATCTACTGGGGTTTCTGTGTTGCTTGATGTATCTACTGGGGTTTCTGTGTTGTTTGATGTATCTACTGGGGTTTCTGTGTTGCTTGATGTATCTACTGGGGTTTCTGTGTTGATTGATGTATCTACTGGGGTTTCTGTGTTGATTGATGTATCTACTGGGGTTTCTGTGTTGATTGATGTATCTACTGGGGTTTCTGTTGTGATGTATCTACTGTTCGTAGTTTGATGTATCTACTGGGGTTTCTGTGTTGATTGATGTATCTACTGGGGTTTCTGTGTTGCTTGATATATCTACTGGGGTTTCTGTGTTGATTAATGTATCTACTGGGGTTTCTGTGTTGCTTGATGTATCTACTGGGGTTTCTGTGTTGCTTGATGTATCTACTGGGGTTTCTGTGTTGTTTGATGTATCTACTGGGGTTTCTGTGTTGCTTGATGTATCTACTGGGGTTTCTGTGTTGATTGATGTATCTACTGGGGTTTCTGTGTTAATTGATGTATCTACTGGGGTTTCTGTGTTAATTGATGTATCTACTGGGGTTTCTGTGTTAATTAATGTATCTACTGGGTTTCTCTCATGGTTTTCTCGCCGTGTCGCACCGATCGGTATGCATAACTTGCGCAACCGAGGTACAGATCAGTGCGTATGTTTTCTCTTAGAGCATTGGTGATGCCACTTTTGTCCATAGAAGACCCATTCTCGATCTCATTCTATGTACGAATCTGCAACATGGAAAACAGCCAACAATAACGACTAAAGAGATATACGTTTCTCTAAATGGGTGCATGCACGGAATAGAAGGTTTGATCGTAGCCCCCGATAACATACGACCAGTGGTAAAAATTCTCTCCCTCTCTCTCGCGATCGTTCCATTTGGCCATTTTGATCATTCTTATTGCGATATATAAATAACCTTTGCCAAGAACGTTTTTTACGTCACAATCTTCAGTACCATTTGGAGCTCTGGTGCTTGTCCTTCGGCGATGTGTTCGATTTCAACCAGCGTTTACTGGGTTCGCTCTCCGTCAGCCTTTGACTGTCCCCAACCGACCTGCAAGGCAGCAGGTTGTTATTTTCGCTTAGGGTAGCGACCCTTAGACAACCTGCCCTCCCAGGTTGTCGAGCGTCATCTGCCCAGGTTACCTGTCTTTTTTGGACAACTTGGTTTGCCTACTGTCCAGTTTTTTATACGGTTTGCTCCGCTAGCCTTTGATTGTCCCCAATCTAACTACAAGGCAGTAGTAGTAAAATTTCTAGTAAATAAGACCACAACCATCACGTGATCTCGTATTCTAGCATTGTTGTATAAAGACGAATTCCTTTTAAAAACAACACAGCATTCTAAATCAAGGTTATATTATACTACAAGTTCAGTTTAACATTAACTCTTAATGAACCTGGGCAAAAGTCATGTTTTTACAAGCCATTTGATTTTAGAATAAACAACGCCATTTAATGTGGCTTCTGGTAAAAAGGCGCCCAACTCAAAGCCACAAATTATGTCGTTTGATTCACAAGGAGTAAAGGAATATCAGTATTATGAATATTTTTCATCAATAAATAACCAGGGACATAGAATTGTGTAAAAATTGCAAAAAAAGCTTACAGTGTTGTATCAAACATATACAAAAACCAGCCCCAGTAAACAGGAATTTTCGATTTCGCGTCAGAGCTATTCGGTCTATGTCGCCGGAAGTACGATTTGATATAGTATGATAAAGTTACTAATGAGTAACTCCTTGTACGAGTTAAGCAAACACCACTGAAACAAAGGCTTAACCCATTCGTCCTTCTGAGCAGATACACTGGCTCGCAGTATTTTCTAAGTTGACGCAAAGACAGTATACTGGCTAATTCAGTATACACTGCAACATACATATGTTCTTTTCTTTTGTCCTTCTCTGTTTTTTTGCTGTTAGACGTAGCATATGTAACTGATAATCGGTTCCCGAGACAGTGCACGCTTGGTCGCTAAGGGTTAAGAAGTAATGTTGGCATTGGTCACTAAGGGTTAAGAAGTAATGTTGGCATTGGATACTAAGGGTTAAAAAGTAATGTTGGCATTGGATAGAAATTACATTAAGAAGACCAACTGTATAGCAAGTAGGGCATTGTTCTTGGATCCACAAGGTAAGAGAAACAGGAATCAGCGAGCCACAGGAACCATCAGTATGCATACTCTTCGATATCTGTTGGCGGAGACTGAGCAGCTATAGGTTTTCCCGGAGTGCAATGACGTCAATTTAGTAATCAATAATCAAGAGAAACAGGAGAAGATAGAACTGGAAAAGATAATGGATGATTGAGACATTACCTGGAAAGGACATCGCAATGTAGACACAAATGGTGAATGATTGTGGAAGGAAGACCTGTGCTCCAGATGGAGCTGTAAGATGTGTTATATAATTTATCTATACAAACCATCACTATAAGATATATATTTCATTCTTCTTCTCCTTCTTCTTTGCGTTCATTCTTTCGACCAATTTAATTTTTTTTTTTTATCGTCAGCATTGAGTTTTCAGACTCTTCGGCTCGAGTGCCATGGACATCGCTAACCTTCGGTTCAGTTCCACGAACATCGAAATCCTGGGGAATCTGTGGCTTTTTCTGCCATCCCGCGGAATTGAACCCGCACACACAGAGGGTAGTCACCCGTAGTCCAACGCGCTACGAACACGCTGGGCAGACGTGCGACGACCAATTTTAATCACTCTTTGTGATATGTTTGATCTTTGCCAAGAACGTGTGACGTTGCATATTGGTTTGGTAGGCCCCTAAACGCATGAGACTTCTACACTGTTAGGACAGTGCATATATATTTTCGATGGTGCAGTGCTCCTGCAAAAAAGGACTGCTACAATTTTAGCTGCCGGCTCTTTACTTTAGCGAACGTCTGTAGCGTAAACTGTAGTGAGCTCGATCACAACCCAAGCGTAAATGGTTCAAACACCGCGGTGGGCAAGTTTGGAAGCAAACTAGTTTCCTTGAATTTTTACAAACGATAAAAATATACCTCACAGTTCAGAAAGTTAAGGCCAACTACTGAACGTATAAGTGGTGCCTAGAAGATCAACGACTCATTTACTGTGGTTGATGGCTAAGTCATGTAGAGGATATGCCACGATTTTCTGTACTTTAAATTTGAGAAAAATGAAGGGTCTAAATACGCAGTATTGTTTTCATTGTTGCACCTTGCGACTGTGTGGGGCCGGGCTTGCAAGGGCAAAGAATAGTACCACTGCAACCTACAATGCATGTCGTAAAGTCGACTAATGTAGACCCTAGCGATGCTACGCTAGTAAATAAAAAGCAGCGCAGAAATCGGATGTGCTGGCATACTTGTAGGCGCATAACTGGCACAACGTACAATCGCACTCAGATCACATACAAATCACAGAGAGTGGTTGACAAGTGGTCGGTATGGAGCGTTAGAAGAAGAAGCAGAAGAATTGCACCTTGTTTTAACCCAATATTGCTTGATACCTCTCTGCAGAGATGACGCTCAACCTGCCGAGAGTATTGCACAAAGTGCGATCTCCGTAACTCCAGCAATAATCATAGGCGTCTCTGAAAAAAAAAATGCACTCGGGAATAAAACGACATGTCGATGAATAAAAGCTGAAAGTGCTCGACTTTATGATATTACATTTAGAGGTGGACCTCAGAGATAACAGAGGCGACGAAAGACACTATCTACGAAGCGCACACAGAGACCCGTTTTAGCAATCTCTTCTCGACCTGACGCTGTGAGGCAAAACAGGATTGGAGAGGGGGACTGCCTAGAGTAGTTGATAGTAGCTGTGCTAGCTGTAGGCCTCATAGATCTGTTCGAACCTACTGTCCGGCATTTGTTCGAGTCCCTGGTCTTACTCAGGACGATAACGTGAGTACCTCTGAAGTCGGAAAAATCTGTCTGTATGGCAGAATACTAATTAAGTCATTGAGAACACGGCTGCCAGTGTAAAGTAATTTACAATGTGACGCTCTCATTTAGAAATTGGAAAAATGGATTTTCACGCAAAAATCAGTTTCAGAGATGAAACTTCGTCTGAGTTGAAGCGAGAAAAAAAGATTGAGAAAGGAAAGAAAAAAGAAAGAGATTTAGAGGTGTCAAAATAATATCATTAAGAGATGCCAAATCGTGTTTTATTTGTACTGTAGGGAATCCAAACACTGGAGAAAATAATAATTCGTTGAGTTGGATAAGTTTTCAACAATATGTTAAATCTCTGTTGTCATAGTAGAGACATACACACACATAATCACGCCCATTTCGTTCGTGCCTAGTTCCTTTGTTTGTGCATTTCCAGAGAAGAAAATTCTGGTCTCAAATGTTTCTTTCTAATTAAGACTGCACTTAGTGTCGGTGTTTTGTTTATGATTTCTACTGTGAAAAGTTTTCTTTTTGTATCAACGACTCCCGTGTGTTGCCGGCCCTCGCAAGGGGGGCAAAGAATAGTACCACTGCGACCTACAAAGCATGTTGTAAGAGGCGATTGATGTAGGGAACTAGGGAAGCTACCTAGTAAATAAAACATCACAGAAATCGGATGTGCCTATTGTAAGCTCATAACTGCCACAACGTACAATCGCACTAGATCACATACAGATCACATACAGATCACATACAGATCACATACAGATCACACAGAGTGGTTAACAAGAGGTCGATATGGAACGTTCGAAGAAGATTATTGAGATAATATTTCAAGCGAACGAAAGGAAGAAATAATTTCAGTTTCATCATACAGTTTCTTGTTGAAGATCGTGTGTATGCGTAGTCCACATTCTTTTCCATCAGGTCTACCTGCAGTAGACAGTTGCAAAAGACATGTTCTGTCATCATTTCTGCTAACTCACAGTGACATCTGCTAGAGATGTCAATCTGGAAAAATTTGATGAACAAGTTGTATCTCATTTCGTTGTGTTCTGTTCTGAGACGAAGCCGCGCGTCCGCTATGAATTCAGACACAGTCATCGCCCGAGTGGTTACCGGGACTCAAATTGGGGTGTAAAGAATAGAACCACTGTTACCTGTCATGCATGTCGTAAGAGCGGCTACGGAGGTTGGTCGTGGGGCTAGCTACCACACACCGTAAAAAACACTAGATAACTACAGAACGGAGAGCGAACCGAGTAAACGCTGGCTGAAACCGGATACATCACCGAAGGATAAGCACCAGAGTTCCAAATGGTGCTGAATGATGTGACGTAAACAAACGTTCTTGGCAAAGGCTGTTTATATATCACAATAAGATTGATCAAAATGGCCAAAAAGAATGATCGCGAGAGAGAGATAATTTTTACCTGAGTCCACCGGCCGTATGTTATCGGGGGCTACCAATGCACCAATGCTAAGGCTGCATGAATCAGATTTCCACATGAATAGAATTTATGGTGAGGTCTGGTACATCGGTCTAGGCGGTGATCGTGAGATAGAGAGAGAGATGCAGTCATGACGCCGAATTCTGTGGATAAGAACAGGACAGGAACCCATGATGCCCCAGGTTAAGAGGAAAAAATAGTGATATGTCGGGCATACCCTGCAGAAGACAGACATATGCACATGTGGCACCAACAAGATGACTAGACACACACATACTGCAAGAATGTCTAACATACACGGAACAGAGAGAAAACACATGGCCAATCCCCATATCAGTCCAAGACAAGCTATATGGAGACGTACTTGGACTCCGGTTGACCACTAACTACTTTAAAGTATACAAAACGATGTCAGTCCAAGACAAGCTATATGGAGACGTACTTGGACTCCGGTTGACCACTAACTACTTTATAAGTATACAAATCGATGTCAGTCCAAGACAAGCTATATGAAGAGTACTGACCACGGTTGACTAACTACTTTATAAGTATACAAATCGATGTCACTCCAAGACAGACCTGAATGAGACTCTTGGGACTGAAGAGACTGAACTACTTTGAAGTATCATAAGATGAGTCAAGACAGATTGGGAAAAGTGAAAACAACTACTTTATATGTTTAGACCCTGTGCTCCACGAGGGCGGAGTGGAATGAGTGAAGTCATGGCGCCAAACATAGAACCTCTGACTGATTTTGTGTGAAAGCTTAATTTTCTTATCACCAGTGCCCCTCGCCATTCAGGCGAGCATTACTCCGACTTCAGTGGTGCTTGTAATTTAGATTCCCAAGTAAAGGATCAGGGTCTCTTGTAGTCCAACAACGTACCGTGTGTATACCGATAATTGTTCGCCAAAACTGGCCATGAATTGTATAATTTTCACAGCATGTGGTCACTAGCACAGTGTTATCAACTAAGTTATCGGCGACCCGTGGTCTCATACCTTGGTCACCCGTGATCATTTTGTAATATTGTTCTACAACAGAACATCCGGAAAAAAAGGCGAGAGGAAGACCACGAAAAGATGGTTAGATGGCGTAGCAGAATCCTGTCAAAGAGTAAAAATAACAATCACCCAAGCCACCTGAACAGCGCAAGACAATAACAGAAAACTACGACACTGGGCAACAACCCGGTAACAGTGGGACGACACTGGGCAACAACCCGGTAACAGTGTGACGACACTGAGCAACAACCTGGTAACAGTGTGACGACACTGAGCAACAACCTGGTAACAGTGTGACGACACTGGGCAACAACCCGATAACAGTGTGAGGACAAAAGAAGAAGATGGAAGTGTTAGCTTTATTAAGATGACGGTATAGTCTTCTTGTGGAAGTTCTCCTCATCTGGTCAAACTATCTGCTATTTAATTTCTAGCAATACCTTAGCGTAATGTTATTACCTGATTTCCGTACGTGTGTTGCCGGAGCCCGAGAGGGAAGCAAAGAATAGTGCCACTGCGACATACAAGGCATGTCGTAAGAGGCGACTGATGTAGGACCTTGGGAAGCTACCATAGTAAATGAAAAGCATCGCAGAAATCGATGTCCTGGCCTACTTGTAGGCGCATAATTGGCACAACGTACAATCGTTCTTAGGCTCAGATCATATACAAATCACACAGAGTGGTTGACAAGTGGTCGATATGGAGCGTTCAAGAAGAAGAAGGTTAAGAGCTGAATGTTTTAGTTATAAAGCACTTACACAATAGGTTCGGCGACGATTTCTAATATCCCTCCCTTCTTCCACTCAGAAATCATAGTACTCATGCAGGGATCAGTGACGGATTAAGCCAACACGGGCGGGGCCTGTAGTAAATGTTACCAAGAGGTCCTAGGTTTTGTATGGTAATAAAATAAAACACAACTTTTACAAACAAACTTTTCTCGATTTAATCTCGATCACTAGACAAATCAATTTCTCTAAGGAAATTCCATTCAATGTTCACAATTACATTCGATTTCTGTGGATTCAGCACCATCATTCATCATCATCATCAGGTGCCGTCTCCACATCGAAAGTTGGCTACAATGAATCTCCAGCATCCTCTGTCTTTCGCCTTGGTGTTACACACTGCCAGACTCTAACCTGTCCATTTCTTAAAGTTTCCTCCCACTTATCTCTCGGTCTTCCTCTTGCTCTTCCCCTCAACTTTCCCCTCTAAAGATTTTATCATGGTGTCATGTCTTTTTATGTGCCCAAAATACTCAACTTGTCTGAATTTTATTTCTCTTAATAATTTTTCTTCATGCCTAGTTTTCCTAAAACTTGTTTATTTGTTATTCATCATTATTCACAACATAAACAAATTAATGTGCGAGGCCTCCAGATACGTGGGACATTTGCTACTTCTGCTATATAGCTAATCCGGCAACTGACAGGAGTAAGAAGAATGGAGAAACTATTGTTCTTCCCCTTTATAGATATACCCATATTTTTTTTTTAATGTCGGTTTGAAGAAGGGTATGCGGTTAACGTTATCTATGTCATTGATTCCGTTGGGGTTAGTATGTCAGTGATTGATGTGCTGGGCTTGAAGACAGGAGAAACAAGCTCAGGTGAGCCTCACGCATGAAACACAAAGTGTGATATTTTTGTTGAAGAAAAAGTAGATGTAAATAGATGACCTAGATTGTGGCTTCTTAAGACAGGGAGACACACAGAAACACGGTTCGTCTTCTATTTCTTCTGTTAGCAGGATCATCTGTCCTGATTTCAAGCCAGCCATGATATATTCATTCTTCTTAGATTTTTGTAGTAAAACGATTGTGTAACTTCCGACCATCATCATCAGCATCATCAAATAGCTTGTCCTGAGCAGAATTCTGTCATCCCAACAGTCCTCCGGAATTTCTCTCCCTCATAGGCCAGATGTCCTGTCTCTGCAGCCGTCATGTTCAAACCATCAGTTACATCCTGAATCCATGTTCTCCGTGGTCTTCCTCTTCTTTTCTTTACCGGTATTCCTCCTTCCATGATGGTCTTCTCCAGCCCTTCATGTCTTTTTATATGTAAAAATATCTCAATTTTCTCTTTCTTATTTGTAGCATAACTCCGACTAGATGGCTGTATTCGACATATATAATAAATACATTTTCCGTAACCTTTTCAGATCATAGCATATGAAGTGCATGTTTCTTCACATTTCTATACCCTAGTAACAAGAAGAGACTGGTTTAGAAATGAAGATATCAGGAAAAAAGTGGATACAACATCAGTACTGAATTTCATCAAGAAACAACAACTGCAAGACTGCCAGTTGTTAGCAGGCCTGAGAAACGAAACCTGACCCGATAACACAGAGTTCCGCGAGAAGCTGTACGGAGGGACAGAGATCCATAAAAACAACAGCAGAATTCATGATAAAATTTGGTACATCGGTCTAGGCGGGGATCGAGAGGGAGGGAGAGAGAAAGAAATTAAGTGGTTCGGCCACATAGGCAGATTACCAACAGATAGTGCACCTCAAAGAGCATTGTTGTTCCGATACAATGGTTCTGAAGCAAAAGGCAGGTCACGTAAAAGGTGGACCTCAGAGATAACAGAGGCGACGAAAGACAATACTTATGATGCGCACACAAGGGTTTGTTCTAGAAATCTCTTCTTTTCTTAACGCCTTGAGACAAAACAAAGTTGGAGAAAAATAAAAAAAATAAAAGTGTGCAGGAGATAGGAAGGCCAATTCCTTTCCTCAGGTGTAGAAGATTGAGTGTGGAGTTGATCCCTCAACCTTCTTGTGTCCGAGTCAATAGACGAACGCCAATGCATTACGCTAACCCGTCCCACATTCGCCAGATAACAGTATATGATAACATTTTTTAGTTTCGTAGTCATTGCCGCATCCGACTAACTTTTGCGTGCTGGTTTTGCTTTTTCCTTGTCACCGGTGTCTCTCACCACACAGACGAGCATTTCTCCAACTTCAGAGGTACCTGTAATTTAAATCCTTAAGTAAAGGATCAGGGTTTCCTCTAGTCCAACTATGTACCGTGTTCACACTAAAATATTTTTAGCCCAAGCTGGCCTCGAATCATGGAACTTTCACTCTACGTTGTAACTAGCGCAGAGTATTATCAACCTCGCTATCGGCGACACCACAGTACATTATAAAACTATATTTAGATTTGTTTGTTTTCCAGGAGATAAATAATACGCTAAGATGGGGGCACTTAAAAGATAACATTTGAGATGTGGATCTACAGAATAGGTCGTATTTCATGGCAAGAAAAACAAGAGAATAAAGTCGTTCTAGACCAGTGGTTCTCAACCTTCCTAATGCCGCAACCCTTTAAATAGTTCATCATGATGTGGTGACCGCGAATTATAAAATTATTTTCGTTGCTACTTCATAACTGTAATGTTGCTACTTCATAACTGTAATGTTGCTACTTCATAACTGTAATGTTGCTACTTCATAAACTGTAATGTTGCTACTTCATAACTGTAATGTTGCTACTTCATAACTGTAATGTTGCTACTTCATAACTGTAATGTTGCTACTTCATAACTGTAATGTTGCTACTTCATAACTGTAATGTTGCTACTGTTATGAGTCGTACTGTAAATATCTGATATGCAGGATGTATTTTCAGTGTTACAAATTGAACATAATTAAAGCATAGTGATTAATCACCAAAAAAGACCCAATATGTAATTATACAGGATGTTCAAGATAAAAGCAGCCTATCAGTGGAGCTAATCTGGCATATATTTTTGAAAATAAGAAGGTTCAGTTATGACGTAGTATAGGTCAAGGTTGTGTGACGGTGTGTAATTGTAGTGTGGGAAGGAGTGATGAACAAATGTGACGTAGGACGAGCCAGTCAGAACCGGTTTAAATAGTAAATATACACAGCGCAGTAGTAAATATACACTGGCAACTTTCGATTTGTCAATGGGACTGCTTTTATCTTGAACACCCTGTATATTGTGAAATATTTATTTCTTATGATAAATATGTGTGTTCTGATAGTCCTTGGCGAGTCCTGTGAAATGGTCGTTTGACCCCTAAAGGGGTCGCAACCCACAGGTTGAGATCCACTGTTCTAGATAAACGTGTTATGAAGACAGGTGTGTTGCCGGGGCCCGAAAGGGTAGCAAAGAATAGTAGCTCTGCGACCTACACGGCATGTCGTAAGAGGCGACAAAAGTATGGATCTAGGGAAGCTACCCCAGAAAATAAAAAGCGTCGCAGAAATCGGATGTGCTGACCTACAGAGGCGACGAAAGGCACAATTTATGAAACGCACATAAGGGCTCGTTCTAGAAATCTCTTCTTATCCTGACGCTGTGGGACAAAACAGGATTAGAGAAAAGAAAGAGAAAGACAACGCCTGAATTCAAGGCGGACGAATGAGACGCAGATAGCGAAGTCAGTAACAAGCTTCACTAGTAGCCGCGTGTTCCGGGGTTCGAGATCAACTTAGGCCAACAATTTTTTCGGTGTGCACACTGCACGCAATTGGACCAGGGTTTCTGATCTTTGACTTGACGATTTCAATTACAAGCACCTCAGAAGTCTGAGTAAGGCTCGCCTGAATTTTTTTTTTTTCCGATCCAGAAGCACTTGAGCTTTTAGCTCTTCGGCTCGGTGCCATGAACATCGTAACCCTTCGGTTCGGTGCCACGAACACCGTAAATCTGGGGAACCTGTGGCTTTTCTGCCAGCCCGCGGAATTGAACCCACACTCACAGAGGGCTAGTCACCTGCAGTCCAACACGTTACGAACACGCTGAGCAGGCGGGCGTACACTGATGATAAGGAAAGCAGATATACTCTCAAAAATCAGTTAGAGGTGCCATGACTACGCCTGAATTCATATCGGGTGTAAGAAAATAGTAGGCGAACGAAAAAAGAATGAAAATGAAAATCGTGGAATATCCTTTAGCCATTAGCCACAGTAAAAGAGTCGTTGATTTTCTATGCACCACCTATGTGTTCAGTAGTTTTCCATTGCTTTCTGAACGGTGAGGTATATTTTACCTTTGTAAAAATCCCACGGAAACGAATTTGCTTCCAAGCTTGCCCACCGTGGGGTTTGAACCAGGTACGCTTGGGTTTGTGATCGAGCTCACTACCATGAAAAAGCTATATAGAAAAATATAGAAAAAGAGTACCATGAGGTATTTAAAAAACAACGAAGATAAGCCTTTGTTTGTCTGTGATCAATGCCACAGGATGAAGAATATTTTCAATATCAACTCGGCAGTCAATATCCCCATCCTCTTCGAACGCTCCATATCAACCACTTATCAACCACTTATCAACCACTTATCAACCACTTGTCAACCACTTTGTGTGATTTGTATGTGATCTAAGCCCATGAGCGAATACACGTTGTGTCAGTTATGCGCCTACAAGTAGGCCAGCACATTCGATTTCGGTACTGAATTTCACTTACTAGGGTAGCATCCCTAGGGCCTACATCAGTCGTCTCTTACGACATGCTATGTAGGTTGCAGTGGTACTATTCTTTGCTTCCCTTGCGGCCCCGGCACCACACGGTTGGGCAGCCATTATTTTCCAGTGATTGATTAATTGATAGTGTCATCATCATTGCACTTCTGGGAATAACCATGTGTGCTCCAATCTCTATCTTGGACAGGAAGGGCTCAGCGATAGAGCACGAACTCCGACGAAGGTCCCGATGTAGTTTTGAAGATAGTAAAAATATTTCTATTTTAATATTTAAAAATAATTTTGCTCAGGCTGCGGTCTTGCAGACTATTCTTATCGATTTTTTAACTGTCAAGAATTACTTTATGAGCCCAACTTGAACACGGGGCATTCCAGTATGCCTTTAGTACCCATCTCCCTCCATATTAGCCTACCTTATCGCGGTTGGAGGGTTTGTGTGCCTTTAGGATCCTTCAGGCTATGTCGGCCGGAGTCTAACTCCTGGCAGGTCTAACCAAGTCGAACAGACTGAAGGTGAAAGGCCAGACCAAAAGACGGCAGATTTTGCTCTTTGCCGAATAAAAGACCAGCAGGATGGGGGCCTCATTTTTTTTTTCCAGAAGCACTTGAGCTTTTCAGCTCTTCGGCTCGGTGCCATGGACATCGTAACTCTTCAGTTCGGTGCCACGAACACCGTAAATCTGGGGAATCTGTGGCTTTTTCTGCCATCCTGCGGAATTGAACCCGCACACACAGAGGGATAGTCACCCGTAGTCCAACGCGCTACGAACACGCTGGGTAGACGGGCATGGGGGCCTCATAAGGTGACAGCGCAGAACCCACCAGCGAGTGGTAAATGCTCTGGCTGCAACCAACCCATACTTACAGCACTTGTCCTCTCTCTCCCTTGAGCAAAAATCCCACTCTCACTGGAATTTGATCCTTGGAATAAACGCCCACAAAGTAAGTGAACTCACCACTACGCTATCACCGCTCTGCTGTTTATCTTTAATCAGAAGTAATCTCTGAATGTAGTGCACTATTTAGAATGTATACAACGTTCCAATATTATCAGACTAACTAGTCTATGATTAAATATAAGGGATTAGCAGCGGGAGAACATCTGTTGCTGACTTCAACAATAGCAAGACGGAGACGTAATTGTTTGTGGTAGCTGTGTCCTTCTCTTATTTTTCATTTTAGTATTGTTATTTTCGTTGTCTGCGAAAAGTTACTAACAACACCAGAAAAGACAGTCACCAACATCAGCATAAGAAAGAAAGTTGACACAGAACCTTGCTTGAATTACATAGATAAACAAAGAATGAAGTGGTTTGGCCACTTAATAAGAATGCATCCATACTCCACAGTATACAGTCTTCTACAACAGAACATCGGTAAAGAAGGCAAGAGGAAGACCACGAAAAGATGGTTAGATAGCATAGCAGAATTCTGTCAAAGAGCAAAAATAACAATCACACAAGCCACCAGAACAGCGCAAGACAAAAACAGAAAACCACGACACTGGGCAACAACCCGGTAGCAGTATGACGACAAAGAAGAAAAAGAAGATTGTGGTTAATATTTTGTCTAAGGTTATTATCACATGTTAATTAAGATACCAGTGTGTTGTCGGGGCTCGCACGGGGAGCAAAGAATAGTAACACTGCGGCCCAGAAGCCATGTCGCAAGAGGCGACTGAGGGTTTAAGAAAAGGGTTTAAAAGCCGAAGGATTGACTTCAGTGCACCGGGTTTTATCCAGTCTGGCTCGGTCCCTCTCCGCAGAAATGGCACGCAACCTGCCGAGAATATTACACAAAGCATGAACTCCGTAGCTCCAGCAACAATCCTAGGGTCTCTGAAAAAACTGCACTCGTGAACAGAACGGCGCGGTCAGGATTCGAATCCAGGACCTTCAATTCACAAGGCACAGGGCTTAACCACTCAGCCACAGAGACCCCCAGGTTCCTAGGGAAGCAACCCTAGTAAATAAAAAGGGTCGCAGAAATCGGATGTGTGGTAGGCGCATACTGGTAGGCGCTACTGGTAGGCGCATAACTGGGACAACGTAGAATCGCTCTTAGGCTCAGATCACATACATATCACAGAGATCGTTTAACAAATGGTGGATATGAATCGTTCGAAGATAAAGAAAAAATAACATGTTAAGAAGTTTAAACAAACTTAACGGTGCATTCATGAATCGAATAGAATCCATAGTGGCAGCTCCATTGTGTATGAATTATCATCTGAATTAAACGTGTATTCATTAAGTACATACCGCTGAAGCTGGACAAGGCACGCATGTATGGCGGGGGGAAACTGATACGGAAAGTATGCGTTCGCGCAAAAATCAGTCATAAGCACCCTGACTACGTCTGAAATCATAGCGTATGAACGCAAGAAGAAGAAGAATAATAATTCAGTTTATCTTGGCGGGTATCTAGTGTTTTCAGAGTTGACATGGTCCAACTTCTGTTGGAAAAGTTATATACAAGGTATTCAACTTAAAAGCAGCCTATAAATGGAGCTAATCTGGCATATATGTATGGAAATGAGAAGGTTCAGTTTATGACGTAGTATAGGTCAAGGTTGTGTGATGGTGTGTAATTGTAGTGCGGAAGGGTCGATGAACAAATGTGACGTAGGACGAGCTAGTCAGAACCGGTTTAAATAGTAAATAAACACAATGCGATAGGTTATCTCGCAACTTTCGATTTGTCAATGGGGCTGCAATTATCTTGAACACCCTGTAGTTTTTCTGTCCATTTTCTTGAAACCCAGAGAAAAACTGATCAATTTCAGAATATATAAATACCCGCTATGAACCCCTCTCCCCCTCCCTCTTCTACCTCACTAATCGCGAACCGTGTGTACATCAACAATTTTTTTACCAAGCTGGAATTGAACCCCAGAATTTCTCGACACGTTTTTACAAGCGCAGGGTGTTATCAACTTCGCTATTGACGATCCTATTACTGAAATAACGGTGGGCGTCCTGGAGTATAACGTATTGATTGATTGATTGATTGATTGATAGGACCATCATCATTGCACTTCGGTGAGTAACCATGTGTGCTCCGATCTCTTTCTTACATAGGAAGATCTCAGCTGCAGTGCACGAACTCCATAGCACCGGTGAGAGTCCCCGATGTAATGTTAAAGATGGTGAATATATTTTTATCGAAGTTTTATTTTCAATCTTTTCTAATGAATTTTACCTGGGCAGCGTGCTCTTCTCGATTTTGAACTGCCACGGGTTCTTTTACGTGCTCAAACTGAACACAGGACCTACGTTTTATTGTCCGTCTCCGATAGAACTAGGAACTCTATCTCACCTACACGGAGTCTTAGTGTAGATCAGGAATTTCTGGAAAAATATCCAGATGGCTCCACGAGGGAGCAAACATGGTACCTTTGGTATGAGAGACGATCAGCTAAACTCTACGCTACAGAGACCACATAGGTATGTAATCATCTTTCAAACGTTATCGATTAACCTATTCATCTATCTGCACACCTTACAACTGAAATGAACATCAACCGTAGGCTGGACTATTGTTAATCATGAACTCCTTCCATCTCACACGCATATGAAATTACACACGATTATGTAGGGGAGACAATTTGCCGACTGTATGCAAGAATGCAACTCACGGTCTCAAATTACATCCCTTTACTAGCTTAAAAAATGGCTTGAAAGACTTTGTGCTTGCTCACACTTGAAACGGTGTGCAGATGTGATTAACTTCACCCCCGCATCTCATGTGATCCCCCCTTCCTCGTATCTTCTCCCTTCCGTGCATTCTCTGTGAGGGGAAGGTTGCATTCTCCTGTGCTGCCTTTCAGATATCAGCTTTCAATTTGCGCGTGACTTCCAAATTTTTGCCTCATTACTCCTGGTACTTTGGTTTTATGTGGCGCGCGTGTATTTACTTTTTTTTCTATGTGTATCTTAACCCTTACTATAGCTACTATTATATTGAACATTTTTTGGGGTAGATTTTTGTAGAAAGTAACATGCCGCCCATGTGTTACCGGGACCATGGTGGAGCAAAGAATAGTACCACTGCAACCTACAAAGCCTATGGAAAATGACTAAAGATATTAAAAGCAAGTTGAATGCATTTGAAAATAGATGTCTGTGAAAAATAATGAATATAAAATGGAACGAATTCAGTAGAAGTAATGAAATCAGAGACATGTCTGGTCAACCACTAATGACAACTGTTATAAGAAAGAGAAGATGGAGATATGTTGGGCACACCTTGAGGAGAAATGATCAACGAATATCAAAGCAGGCATTGAAGTGGGATGCAGAAGGTTCAAGAAAGAGAGGTCGACCTAAGGAGACCCTGAAACGAACTTTGCTGAGAGGCAGGAAATATCGGTCTCAGTTCCATGGAGGAGATTGAGCGAGTTGACCAGGATAGAGCGGTATGGAGAAATTACTTTCAGGCCCTATGTAACGTATAACGGTACGAGAGGAATTATTATTTATTATTAACCTACAAAGCATGTCGTAAGAGGAGACTGAGGTAGGAGCCTAGGAAAGCTACCCTAGTAAATAAAAACGTCTCAGAAATCGGATGTGCTGGCGTACTTGTAGGCGCATAACTAGCACAACGTACAATCGCTTCTAGGCTGAGATCACATACATATCACACAGAGTGGTTGACAAGTGGTCGATATGGAGCGTTCGAAGAAGTCGGCTCTTACGACATGCCTTGTAGATCTCAGTGTTACTACTGTTTTCTTGCGGGCCCCGGACGGATACGTACAGTACAGTTATGTTATGTTATGCGATCGACGTCATGGCACATTGGAGATTCCCATTCGTGCTCTGTCCTCCGTTGCAGCAGCTATTCCAAAGTCCATTTGCTCACAGTACCCATGAGAAGTTGATTACTATATCTTCTCTCAGTACTGTATTTATACTGACCGTCTGTAAAGATGAAAAGGGCCATGAAAAGGGCCATATACTGTATTTATAACAGTACAGTTGCTAGCACACAGCTGCAACATATACACAACATCATGAACTGAAATTTCTCACTACGCTTCACATCATACAACACAAGACAAGACTGTCGTTTCCTTGTAACTCTTAAAATAGGCACACTAAAGCAATGTTTATACGTACTGTCTTTAATCATAAAATGTTTATAGCGAATACTTGAATAAAATATGTTATGTTACGCATGTCAATCACTGGACATTATCACAAGGATCTTCGCCCGAGTGGTTACCGGGCCCAAATTGGGGTGTAAAGAATAGAACCCCTGTTACTTGCCACGCATGTCGTAAGACGCCATTAAGGAGGTTGGGTGCGGGCTAGCGCTACCCACTCCGTAAAAAACCCCACTAGATGGCTACAGAACGGAGAGCGAACCGAATAAATGCTGGCTGAAACCGGACACATTGCCGAAGGATAAGCACCAGAGCTCCAAAATGGTGCTGAAGATGTGACGTAAAACACACCAATGCAAATGCTGCATGAATCAGATTTCCACATGAATGAAATTTATGGAGAGACCTGGTACATTGGTCTGGGCGGTGATAGCGCGAGAAAGATATAATAAAATCTGTTTTGTTTCGCATGTCAATCACTGGACATCATTAAAAGGATCTTGATAATATTTTCGCTTCTATTGAATTTTTTGGTTCGTAAGGTAGCTAACCTGAAAATTGATACTGTTAAAATGGTTTGTAAGATGGATTGCCATAGTGTATGAGTTAATCTGTAAAAAAAACCACACAAAAACTAGTCAGCGCTTCGTGCGACTTTTTAGTGCGACAAACCACAAGAATTTATTCAACAAATCATGGACTAGTGCACATGTGATTAATTAGTTTTTTTTTTTTTGTCATCGTAATGCGCAGCTATTAAAAAAATGATTCTCAGCGAATTCTGTGACCAGCATTAAATGATTGAATTTATATTTGCTTTTTGTGTGCTGTGATTGTATATAAAAAAAAATTGAATAGTTTAAAAATGAAATTTCATGAATTATACTTAATAAATGAGATTATTACCAAAAATGTGGGAACTTTTCTATAAAAGTCATTGGAAGCAGAGAATATTTTTGATATGGAAAATGTGAGGAATATTATGTTTCTATTTAAGATACAATCGGATATGTAGTGTTGGAAGATGGTGGGTTTTTTCATTCGCCGGCTATGAATTCAGGCAGGGGCGGCTCGTCATTATGGGCCAGTGGGGCCTGGCCCCACCAAAAATCGAAAGGGGATAACTTCCCGGATTAGACAAATAATAGTAAATACTCCAAAAAAAAAACCATGATTTTTCCTAAAATTTGTGTCTGGCCCCGCCAAGAAAAATGACCACGAGCCGCCACTGTTATTCAGGCATAGCTACGGCACCTAATATGGCAGTCTCTGACTGATTTTTGCATGAAGGCTTTGTTTCCTTATCACCAGTCTACATCGTCATTCAGTCGAACCTTACTCCGACTTCAGAGGTACTTGGCTTTTAAGTTAGATCCCCAAATAAAGGATCAGGAACATGTAGCTCAAACGCGTACCGTGTGCACACCGAACATTTTTGGCACAAGTTAGCCTCCTATCACGAAATTTTCACGGCGCGGGGTTCAAAAAGTTTTAAAGCCGAATGATTGACTTCATCGAACCGGGTTTATTCCTATGGCTCGGTCCGTTTCTGCAGAAATGGCACGCCACCTGCCGCGAGTATTACATAAATCACGAGCTCCGTAGATCCAGCAACAGTCCTAGGGGTCTCTGGAAAAAAAAACTGCACTCGTAAATAGACGGCGCGGTCCGGATTCGTACCCACGACCTTCGACAGCGAAACATATTACCGACTTTGCTATCGGTGTTACTTTGTTTGTAGTTCAAGAAATGATTGGGTGTCTCTGTGGATAAGTGGTTAAACCCTTGCCTTGCTTGTCGAAGGACTTGGGTTCGAATTCGGACAGCCCTGTTCAGTTCACAAGCGCATTTCTCCCCAGATACCCTTATGATTGTTGCCGGAGCTACGGAGTTCGTGTTTTGTGCAATACTCTCGGCAGATAGCGTGTTATTTCTGCGGAGAGGGACCGAGTCATATGGGGTAAAACCCGCTGCAATGAAGTCAATTCTTCGGCTTAAAAATTCTTTAAATAAGTGTAAAATTCAGTCTATGCTAAAGTAACGTGAATATTTGACAAAACAATGGAATGAATATTTTTGCTTGAAACCAACATATTGTTATTTCAAGTCTTCGTATCTGATATATGTGTCTTCTTCTTCTTTGCGTTCGTTCTTTAAGACCAAATTTAATCACTCTTTGTGATATGTTTGATCTTTGCCAAGAACGTGTACACGTTGCACATTGGTTTGGTAGACCCCTAAGGGGTTCTATTCTTTACACCCCAAATTTCGGCCCCTGTAACCACTCGGACGTGATGTATGTGTGAAGCATGGACATTTAATAAGACAGTGTGGAAAAACATATGTGTGGTTTTAAATGTAAGTGTTACAGAAGAGTCCTCGTATATCTTGGACATAGAAGAGAACAAATAGATCTATCCAGAAAGAACTCAAAATCAAAGAAAACGTGGCTGATGCTACAAATAAGAAAGAGAAAATTGAGATATTTTGGACATATAAAAAGACATGAAGGGCTGGAGAAGACCATCATGGAAGGAGGCATACCGGCAAAGAGAAGACGAGGAAGACTACGGAGAAGATGGATTCAGGATGTAACTGATGGTTTGAACATGACGGCTGCAGAGGCAGGACATCTGGCCTATGAGAGAGAGAAATTTCGAAGGACTGTTGGGGTAGCAAAGTTCTGCTCAGGACAAGCTATTTGA
Organism: Arion vulgaris; assembly: GCA_020796225.1. Lineage (NCBI taxonomy): Eukaryota > Metazoa > Mollusca > Gastropoda > Stylommatophora > Arionidae > Arion > Arion vulgaris. The sequence goes on from CM036767.1 coordinate 15,091,204, forward strand.
TGATGATCTGATGTATTTGTGTCATAACTTCATATCTACTTTTTCAATGTTCTTTTCAACGCCCAAATGGTTACCGGGGCCCAAATTTGAGGTGTAAAGAATAGAACAACTGTTACCTGCCACGCATGTCGTAAGAGGCGTTAATGAGGTTTGGCTGAAATCGGATGCACGTGTCCTAAGCGTGTAGATGTCTATGCGTTTAGGGATCTACCAAACCAATGTG